>CM023452.1:37264605-37687039 GCA_013339765.2 Haemaphysalis longicornis | reverse complement strand
GGTTTGCGTATTCCGGCCACCGAGGCGCAGGTAGCGACATCAGATCATTATGGTGGTCAGCGCGAACGGAAACAAACAAAAAGGAGAGAATAGACGACACGGGCGCTCTTCTTTGTGTATTGTTTCCGTTCGCGCTGACCACCATGAATGCTATCCAACTCGCCCAATTTGCTACCTTGTTACAGGACATCAGATTAATTAGTCTCAAAGCAAATCGCTCATAATTTTTTTGCTCATATCTATTTGCATTCGTTTAAAGTAACTTGAATATTTCACTTTTGAGGTAAAGCATTCACACTAACTGTAGTTTGAGAATAGTGTAGCCATCACCTGTAGAGCTTTAAAAAGAAAACGAGTTGGTGGCGCCATCTACTGAGGAGTTAGAATCAAGGTAAAATAAAATTTTTCCCCCGCGCTAATTATTTAGGCAATAATGTGCACCTTTGTTCTCCAGATCCATTGGAGCGTAAAGCAGCAGCGGCTGAGGTCGGACGCGCCAGATTCGTCAGACTGCGACCAGTGCACTAACCCATGCGCAAATTATACGTATTAGTGCCGTCGTAAGTAATTGGAACAACGATTTGTGAATATAAAAGAAAATATTTGTCTTACTGGCTACATGACAGCCGTTAATGGTTTACAGGAAGATTTTTATAGAAGGCAGGACTAATTTTAACGCACACCAATGCAGCCAGGCAGCTTCGGGAAGATCAAATTTCTGTACATTTACGAGACCGTGTTCGAATCACTTTTGGTGCCACGTGTACATATAGTTGCAAGCATGACAAGCACAACGACACAAAGCGTTCAGGTAGCCGCAGCCTCCCGTACGCGACGAATAGAGACGCTGACACAGCGCATTCTCCGTGACGGGCTCGGCGTCGCTTGCGAGGAACGCAGAATGCCGCTTCTCGCGCCGGCTACCGCCTTGATCAACTTGGGACACCACATTTGCCGGTAGCCGAGGCGCCGGATTATAGAGCGATCCACTTCCGGTGATGGAACGCCGCCGTTCCATGTGCGCGCATGCGCCCATGTTGCATTAAAAAATGGCAGCATCTCCCCTCCGTGGATGGCGAGGGTGCGGAATACGGGGACTCGAAATGACACCCAAGTTGGGCCTAGAGTGACATCCGATTAGCGTCCCGACGGCCATTCGATTTGAGCCGTGAGCTGTACCTTGATTATTCCCTAAATGAAACTGCAACTCACGACCCAAATCGAATTTCGCTTGATGTTCGCTTGATGATGGTGTGCGCACGGATGAACGGGGACGGACATTGGGATGTCATAAGGTACTCCACACCGTTACAGGCGAGGGAGTAAGCCGTTTGACTGTCGGGGTGGTAGCTCACGGTCGTAGCGCAATGGGTAAGACGACTGACACTACCTGGTCTACCAGAAAGAGTCTCGAATCCTGGCGGTGCCTGCGTGATTTTTTGCAAGGGCGCGACCGCTGCTCCTCCAGACCGGCCGTGGGTTTGTGTCGGGGATAGCGTGCATGTGCGCGTGCGCGGCCACTCTGACATGATCAGTTTACCTTTTTCGGCGGTTCTTGCCGCCGCTGTTACAGAGGATGCTTTAGCCGCGGGGGAGCCGTTGGCGGCGCGCGCAGGGCGGGCGCCGCTTGGCGCACGTCGCTGCTGCATCATGTTTCCGTCGGGCGTCTGCGCTCGGAAGAAAACTCCGCGTCATGGTTCTGCAAACTGCTACGTGTAAGGCTCGTTGCGGGCTCCGAGTTTATGCGCCGGTTTGGTTGTTCGTCGACGGCGGCGACGGTTGGATTTCCTAGGGCGGCTTTTATCATTCAAGTGGTCCATGCTTTGAGGTCAATGGGCGCAACGACCGGAGAATGAGCGGAGGGTCGTGCGGGGTGATGTTGCGTATCTCGCATGGAGGGAAAAGAGCTTCTGAGGCAGAACATTGTTATATTGATAAATTTATTATATGATAAAATGGATCAGTGTGATCAATGTAACTTGGATAAAGAGAAAGTTTATGTGTCTACCTTCACAGCCCTTGAGTAAAACACGTAGTATTAGGCGTCGTATAAAAGAGCCCTGGATGCCTCCAGGGAACTAAAGGCAGGTAGAGCGAACCAGAGGAAGATTTAGAATTAGGCGTGACACTGAGAATTAAGGAGGATGAAAAAGCAATTAAGAATAATACTACTAAATTAAGAGACATCGAAGTTAAACAACCGTACAATAGTGAATTAAGAAAAGGGTAAATTAGAATATCATTTTGAGTTTAAAAGGGAATAAATTAGGTGGATTTCCGAGTGAATCAAGGTATCTTCAAGTTAAAAAAGATGGATCGCACCTAACTAACAGGTGTGAAGGTGTTCTAAGATGACACCAAGCGTATTAAAAATGATACGAAGCGAATTAAATTCTGTGGATTCAACGCAACTAAAAGTGCATAAAGTAGTGAATTAAGTTAGATAAAATGAAGTAACATGAACACAACTAAATTAGGATGGACCGAAGTGAATTACGATGACAAAACAGATAGGAAACATGCAAATCAAACAGAATAAGAGTCAAATAACTTAATTCAAGAAAATTAAGGTGGGTCACTGATTGAATTAACGTGTATCCAAGTGAATAAGCTGAGGTAAGTTAGAAAGTAGACAAGAAAGTAATCATTCGTCAGTTTATAAATTTGTTTTAATTCGCATTCATTGTCTTATTTACGGCTTGTGTCATACTTGACTTTGGTCATTTTATATGACCAGGTTTTTGTGTTAAATCACTTTTTTTCATCTTATTCACCATTCATTCTATATCACCAGGTTTTGTGTTAAATCATTTTTTTTCATCTTATTCACTCATTCATTCCGTTCAAGTCACTTTGTTTCCTCAGAATCCACATTGATTCCTCTTAATTGCTATGTCTACTTTCAATAAGCCGGACATTTTGGTTGGCACTCCTATCGGTGAATGCGATTCTATCTAAAGGGACTACTTTCCTCCCTAATTTGTTTTCTTCTGATTCTTCTTGATTCAGAATAATTCCTAATTTGTTTGCCTTTCTTACGTCAATTCAGATTTGGCGACTGATTATTTAATTTTATTCGTATTAATTCACTTTGATACATGGTAATTCACTCAGTGACCCACCTTAATTTACTTCGATTTAAGTTATTTGAAGCTGATTCTGCTTGATTCGCATTGATTCCTCTCCATCTGCCTTTCTTATGGCGTATTCGGTTGGGCGTTCACGAGCGCTCTGGAGTGCTCTGAAAAGCGGCCGCGCTTTCGGTTGGTAGTATTCGAGCGCTCGAACTACCTTCGGTTGGTTCTTTCGGAGCGTCAGCCTCCGACTGGAGCGCTCCCGACCGCTCTGACTTCGAAGTGAGAGCGTTGCGCGATCTGGCCGGAGGACGGGTCACGTGACACAAAACGCCGCGGTGTTTGGGCCCCTTAACTGATCGGCGTCCCTTTGTCGATGCATCACAGGCATGTTTACCCGGCGGCTTCCCCCGCTGGCTGCACGGTGGCGCCACAGGCGCGCTGCTCCGAGATCGCCGATGCATTCGGTTGGTACGCTGCCTCTCGCCCCCAGATTTCGAGCCGCCGTGGCATCTGGCGACCCCGGGCCAGAGGACCGGAGTGGCCAATCGAATACGCCATTTGTAATTCACTTCGGTGCATCTGAATTTAGGTGTGTTCATGTTAATTCATTTTACCCAACTGAATTCACTACTTTATTCACTGTTAGTTGAGTTGAATCCTCACAATTTATTTTGCTTCGTTTCATTTTTAATACTTTGGTGTAATCTCAGCACACCTTGATATCTGTCAGTAAAATTTGATCCATGTTTATTAACTTGAAGATACCTTGATTCACTCGAAAATCCACCCAATTTATTCCCCTTTTTAACACGCCCTGATTCATGTTATTTCCCGCGTCTTCTTAATTCAGTTGTTCCGGTTATTTAACTTTGCTCTCTCTTAATTCACCAGTATTATTCCTAATTTGCTTTTTCATCGTCCCTAATTCGCAGTGTCATTGCCTAATTCTATCCCTTTCCTCTAGTTCGCTCTAGCTGCCCTTTAATTCCCTGGAGGCGTCCATGGGCTGTTTTATATGACGCCTGGGGACTGCGTGTTTTCGCTCAAGGGCTGTGAAGGTAGACACAAACTTTCTCTTTATCCCAGTTACACTGACCACATTGATCCATTTTATCATACAATAAGTTATCAATATAAGAAAGTTGTGCTCCTGCAGCTCTTTTCCCTCTATGTGAGATACACGACACCATTCCGCACGACCCTCCGCTCATTCTCCGTTCATTGCGCCCGTTGACCTCAAAGCATCACCACTGGAACGATAAAAGCCGCTCTAGGAAATCCAACCGTCACCGCCATCGACCAACAGCCAAACCGGCGCATATACGCGTAGCCCGCAACGAGCCATTACACGTAGCAATTTGACAGAACCATGACGCGGCAGTT
Organism: Haemaphysalis longicornis; assembly: GCA_013339765.2. Taxonomy (NCBI): domain Eukaryota; kingdom Metazoa; phylum Arthropoda; class Arachnida; order Ixodida; family Ixodidae; genus Haemaphysalis; species Haemaphysalis longicornis. Next base: position 37,682,579 of record CM023452.1, on the reverse strand, counting down.
TCTTCCGAGCGCAGACGCACGACAGCAAAGCTCGTGAGGCGCCCGCCTGCGCGCGCCTCACGAGCGGTGCCGCCAACGGGGCTCCCGGCGGCCAAAGCATCCTCTGTAACAGCGACAGCCAAAACCGCCGACAAAGACAAGCTGATCATGTCAGGCTGGCCGCGCACGCGCACATGCTCGCTATCTCGAACCCGATGTCGCATCGGTGGCACCGATAGGCGTCCCCCGGTGCAGCCCGCGGCACGCCGCTCGAGTGTGATAGACAAGGCTGTTGCGGTTTGTATTACGGCCCTGTTCCAAATGCAGAGATAATGCAGCACAGCGGATGCGATCTGCTTTGCTGAAATGGAATCGTTCCATTCGACGATGCTAAACGCAATACCAACTCCTGTCATGGCTCATGCGCAGGGGAAACTGTGAATGGGAATTTCCCAGGAAAACCTTTAAAATAAAACTCTGTGTGATATACCCGTCAAAAGCAATATATTTAGTCTTGTCACTACCAAAAAGTTTACAAGCAATGCTTTTTCCAGTTCATGACTAATCGCCGCCGAGAACTGTGCAATAACCTACGCAAAGAACTTACCTTGGTCCACCAAAAATTACGTGAAAAAGCGTGATAGGACTAACGGTTAGAATAGAAAACGTGAATAAAATAGAAAATATTGTCCCGTTACAGTTTTTAACTTTGGGACCCTCGTCTGTATAACACTATTACTGTACTACGTTTTTGGAATAAATAATAAAATGAAACTGAAAAATGAAACTGAAACAGTTGAATTAGCGAGCATCTATCGGTATAGAAAATAGTCGCTGAAATTGACATAAAAAATGAAGTAAGCTCGCAATAGTGCGTAAGACTTGAAAGTAGCGAAGCTGTACGCAAAAGCCGCGTTTTTCTACTTTTATGCATCACGCCGTTGTTTGCGCCTCACCGCTGTACGAGGGACCACAGCTGGATGTTCGTGTTTTTCTTTCTCCCATGGTTCTGCGCCGCACGTGGCCTCGTAGCCTTTCTTCGTGGCGCGTGGGGTGGTGGTGATTTATTAACAAAAGGAGGGAAGAGAAAAGGCCTGGGGATATTGTTGAACTCAACGGGGAGTTCACCCTCATACGACCCAGTCCAGGGAAGGGGATTGGGGCTTCAAAGGATAGGAAGAGAGAAGGGGAAAGAGGAGCGTTAGGAGAGTGGGAGATAGTCTATATCGCGTTCGTTTAGTCCATGACTCGATGGCTACAAACGCAGTGCTAGTCCTGTTGTAACCAGGAAGTTGACTAGGTGCTGGAAGACCTCCGTCGGATGGCGTCCGGTCCCGTGGGGAACAGGAAGTCTTCTAGCTTGTGGCTTGGGGCACCGAGTCGCTGGAGTTCGGCCCGGAGTTGTGTCCTTGCGGTGTCGTGCTGCGGGCAAGAGCACAGCAAGTGCTCTAGCGTCTCGGGCTCTGGGCAGTCGGCGCAGGTGGGGGATGCTCGGCGGCCTTGGTGGTGCAAGCGCGCTCCCACGTTGCAGCAATTGAGCCGCAGGCGAAGAAGGAGCGACCGGGCGTCTCTGCTAATGCGTCCGGGCAAGACCCGTGGGGCCTGCCCACTGACTACTCGGGCATCTGGATGCTTGGCCTCCACCACTCGTGCCAGGATAGTCCTTGCAGCGTCAAATGACACCACATCCCGGGAGGCTGGTAACCCCTGCCTGGCGAGCAGCACCTTGGCCAAGGCGTCTGCAACCTCGTTGCCCGTGATGTTCACGTGCGATGGCAGCCAGTGAAGTCGCAGTGGACACCCCTGCGCTTCCACCGCATGAAGCTTGGCCGCCAGCGACCGCTCAACGTAGCCGCTAGAGCTGGCTGGCTGGTCGGCGGCACGCAGACGGAGGAGGGCAGACCGTGAGTCAGTCAGGATGATGGCCCCCCGGCTGGGTGCCCTGCTTGAGAAGAAGATCTGCAGCCAAGTGGAGTCCAGCCAGCTCTGCGTGGGTGGATGAGGCAGGGAAGGGCAGGCTGCACACCTGGCTGGTGCCGAGTTCTAGGGCCGTGCAGGCGGCTCCGGCTCTGCCCATCGACTGTTGTACAGATCCATCCGTGTACACTTGCAGATGTCCGGCAGCGTCGCCCTGCAGCAGGGCAGCCACCTCTTGGTGGACGGCCTGGGGTGGAGTCGACCTCTTGACTACGGACCCCCGGCAATGTGGTGACAATGCGTAGAGCTTGCCCGTGCCTGGGGCTGGTGGCTCCAGGCGTGGCCGCTGCGGCAACGCGATGTGGCTCTCGTACGTACTGAGCAGCATGCCCATCCGAGAGTTGGGCCGGCTGCGGTAGCGCTCAAGGAGTGCCACGCCGTCAGGTGTGCCCTGCAGGCGGTGGATGTGGTGGAGACCCACCTGCAGGGCCCGCATCTGGATGGGCCAGAAGCCTGCCTCCGTGTATGTCGCCGCCACCGGAGATGTGCTCGGAAGGCCCAAGCAGAGGCGGATAGCCGTGGCGCGTGCTTATCTCTGCGGCGGCGGCCCTCCTCACCTTCCTCCACCACATTTTGCGCACATCTCCTTTCCTCCTCGCCTATCTTTCCCCCGCCGCCGAGCTCTCTCGTTACCCGGCCGCTGCTCCGTGCCGGGCGCTTGGGGAAGGGGGTGTGGTTAGACCTCTAGCGCTCAAGGGCAAAACTGACCACCCCGCGAAGACTGCCCGAGGTAGTCTAGTGTACCTTGCGCTACAAAAGTTGAGTTTGCGTGGAAATGTACTCTAAAATATAACTGTAATAGCTCTGAGCCGAAGTACAGCAAAGGAAGCTGGACCAACATGGCGATCGACAACTCAGAGTTTGTTGTTGTGTCCATCAACTTAGATATAAACCGCATCAATGAAAACACCGAAATCTTAAGGAAGAACTGTAGCTGTCGTTGCCAACTTCGTGTTTGTGCCACCATTATTTTGGGTAATTTGTCTGTGGATGTTTGCAGTCATCATACTTTGGCGACTAACGTTAGCGTGGCAGGAAGATAGACTAGCGCCCCCCTCCCCCCCCCTTCTGTTATATCCTTGCCATTTCTTTGCCCTTATTTAGGTATTCTGAGAGATCAGTCGGGAGAATGGCGTCCGCTGAGCCAAGCCGGTCCTTACGGTGGAGTTCAAGGTTCTGCCGAGGTCGCCCAGCAAGAAATGGGCCGGTGCCCGTTTTGTAAACATGGGGACAAGGGTATCCCTCCTGGCGTGCCTGGTGTACCCGGTGTACCAGGAACTCCAGGCCAGCCTGGGGAAGTGATCCCGCAATCCCGGACTCCCAACTCAACCCAGGAAACAGCAGCAAAAGCGATGCCACCTGGCGCTCCCGGCGCACCAGGTGGGACAGTTTCGACTTCGAGGCTTTTAACGTAGCATCTGGTGCACCGACCTCTTTGTGCAAAAACCCTGTATTGAGGTACATTGCTTTAAAAAATTAAAAATAGCGCAACGGTTCTCGACAGAGGTTTCTCAGTCCACGTCCTTTGTGCTCTTTTAAATTTTCTTTAAAACCATGAACCAATCGCCCAACAAAGAGATTTATTTAGGTACACTGCGATGGCAGCGTCACCGTTGTAAAAAAAACTCTCCGACCATTCGCACTGTTTCGACGCCTAACCATGCCTCCCTCCCCGCGAATGAAAGAGCTCACGCCGCTGTGCGAGATAATTTATACTGGGCATTCCGAACGGAGGCTTGTGAACATTGGCGTAGCCAGAAATTTTCCAGGGGACGTCACACCCTGCCGGTAACAAAAATTTAGATCGTCAGCACGGCATAAAAATCTCTTTATGTTTCTCTCGTTTTGTCTTTGATCTAACTTTAATCTAAAATTTAAAGATGAAATGTGTAAAAATTATCGGCAAAAAAAAGGCCGGAAAAAGGGGGAGGTGCCGAAAGATAAAATTTTCGGGAGTTGTCTGACCAGAAATAACCACGCCTCTCCCCTGGCTAGGCCTTTGCAGTCGACACACCTTCAACTCCCCTCCCCAGCCACTCAGTCCCGAAAAACGTACAAGCTTACACGGATCGTCTCACACCAAATAGCGGGAAACACCTCATCTACCCCCCTCCTCACAAACACTCAACGCACACGACTCACGAATATGGCGCCGAATTGAAACACAGTCTTACTACATGACACTTTTAAATCACATTTTTCCGTACAACTGCGCAACTTGCAACACATCAAACACCACCTATCACATCGTCTGGAAGTGCGTTAAACATCCCAATAAAATCGCATCCCCCACAGTGGAGCCTTCTTAACATAGGCTGAGCAGCTTCCAGCTCGAGGATCAGGAATACTTGATATCCCCGGTGCGGGCTTCTGGGTGGCCTGAAGGCAGCCTGGAATGACGCCCCAACCCACTCTTCCTTTCCGTTCTGAAAAAGAAAGAGGTTATTATTCCCCCCCTCCATTTGTTTCTAGCGGAAGCTTTCGCAACACCAGTTTTTATATTTTCTTCAACGTAGCAGTGGACGTCTGACTCGTCTGCGTGGTTCTTATGTGTCGCTTAGCGACTTTAAATTTCTAGCTAATGGCCTACAATACTTTACAAGAAAGAGAGTGGCATGTGAATGCAAGTTAATTACGCCGTTTTTAGTTGCGGCATTGACCCAGTAATTTGAGTGAATGAATATCATAATGCATGAGCAAATGCAAGTGGCAAGAAAAAACGTATCTGTGAGCTGTCACCACCAAAGCCGCCTTCGTGGTCCACGAAGCGAGTATGCTTGCTGCTGCTTGCACCACCGTGAAAAAGTCAGAATCACTATTTATTATCCAGTGTTTTGAAATGCCATTTCTACGCTTATTTTCCACTTTCCGGAAGGGTAATTCGACACCAGTTTTACAGGAAAAAATGGCCGACGATTACTATACGTCACAATGCGAATTTTTTGTGCGCCGCGCGAACTGCTGTCTTCACGGTGGCGGCGCATAGCTGGTGCGTCTCAGGAAGTGATCGCGTGAACAAGGAACGCACGGTGGTGCCAGCTGCTGTGCCGTTATCTAGTAGCGCGTCGCCGTTGCGTGGAGCATGTTGTAAATCGTGTTTGAACCTCCCGCGTGAATATCACGCGGTTGAGATGAGCCACGCAGGCGGAGAAGAGAGAGGGTTGCTTTATGGGTTGGTTCCAATTCACTACACCGACGCAGACGACAGCCTCGTAGCAGACAAGTTGAGAAACGCTAGACGCAGGTTTCGTAAATAATCATCATAATAATCACCAGCTGGTCAAAGGCCTCTCCCATTATTCTCCAATTGCCCCGGTCCTGTGCTAACTGCGAACAATTTATCGCCGCAAACGTGTTGATTATCCCCGCAAACTTCTTGAATAAAAATATTACCGTTAATATTACAAACATTACATTATTTAAAAATAAACAGTCATCTTCACCACTAATAAATTATACGGAATATTTCAATAAAAGAACAAGCGCTTTTGTTTCAACATTAATGCGCAAGAAGGTGGCGCTGGCGTCACTTATTCGGTTAGACAGGAAGGTAGTCTGCATCTTTGCTGACTTTGAATGCTTCGATGCCGTCTCCTCGAAGCAGTTGACTGCTTCTTTCGAATTGGAACGGTGCTTAACATGACGGGCTGTCCGCGAAGACGTCGACGAAGCCGTCTAAAGTGGAAATAGAATAGAGAAATCAGCAGCGGCGGGGAGGACACCGAAGCACCGACGGACGTGCATTACCAAGCGCATGCTGGACACCGGTGGCAGCGCCTCGGCATACCGCCCTCCCACTCACACTTTCGTCACACGTTTCTGCCTAGTTTCCCCTCTGCGCTCACTATTACCTTGCTTCGCTCGGTTACGAGGCTGACAAAGCCGACAAACCACAGTAGCTGACCCTTAATGCTGCGGACGAAAACATTGGCGCAGCCCTGTTTGCCTAAGGGAAAGTTGCAAAGGTTGACACAAAAAATGGCAGCATCTCCACTCCGTAGATAATGGCGTGGGTGCGGAGTACGGGGACTGGAAATGACATCCAAGTTGCGCCCCGAGTGACATCCCATTTGCGTCCCGACCGTCATTCGCTTTGAGCCGTGAGTTGCACCTTGATTATTCCCTAAATGAAACTGCAACTCACGGCTCAAATCGAATTTCGCTTGATTTTCGCCTGATGGTGGTGTGCGCACGGATGGACGCGGACGGACATTGGGAGGTCCTAAGGTACTCCGCACCGTTACAGCCAAGGGAGTTAGCCGTTTCACTATCGGGTACTAACTACCTCACGGTCGTAGCCCAATGAGTAAGACGACTCACACTAACTCCGTCTGGTCTACAAGACACAGGCTCGAATTCTGCCGGTGCCTGTGTGATTTTTTGCTATTGTAAATACAATGCGCATGGATGCGGACGGACATTGTGCGGTCGTAAGGAAGTCCGCACCTAAAAGGTGGGCGCAAAGTGTGTGTAGATTTACCTTCTCTTGAGCGTTGACGCCGGTCATCTGTAACAGTTTTGCGCCGTGGACACAGCATATGTACTACCCGCCAAAGCAGGCCAACGGCGCCGGCAGCAGGAGCGGCTCAAGGGTCGCTACTCGGCGTTCCTTGCGCCTCACTCCCGCATCGCTAACTTCACCCTCAATCTCGCGTGGGTGCATGTCACGCTTGATGAATTTTTAGGGCAGCATCCGGTCGCTCTGGTGCTGAGGTTCGCGGCGAAAGGAATCGTGCATCGCTGTTAATCGAGCAAGTGGCTCTGCCCCGCAGTAGCGCATGGCCGCAAAGAATTAAACCGCGGGGCTGGGGCTGGGTAAAGACTCGTTCTGTTTTTTTTTTTCAGTGATGGTTCGATGAGAGCCTCTACTGGTACAGTGTAACGCTATTTGTGGAGCAGGTTACTCTCCCGCGCGAAAATCGGTTCTCAGCATAGGAAAAAAAAATAATTAAAAAATAAACGGGTTATAAATGTAAGGAATTGATATTTTGAATAAAAACGGCGTATATTGTCCACAAAAATGTCTTCCCAAAAAATGTGCTTAGCGTTGAAGCTGACTTTGAGGGAATCCATGCAAGCTTGCTAATACTGCAGACAAATTCTGTACCGGTTACTACTCACTGTTACCTGTTTGTGACATGTAATCGAAACTCGGCGTAATGGGGGAGTCGACTGAGTGGCTAATTATTAGCATATAATTTGTTTCGTGATATTTTTTATAACACAAGAGTTGGTCGTTTTTTGTAATCTTCCTCCCTCCGTAGATGTTTATGTTGGAAATGTGGAAAAGCCGGCCTACCATCTGCTTTCAATTCACGGCATTCTACACATGCAGTATGGTTACAGAAAATGGCTGTAACTGTTCTTTTTACTGAAACTATCTACATTCTGCCTCCTTTTACCGAAACTCTCTACCTTCGTCGTAGACCCCCCTGTTTTATCATCATCATCAGGAGTAGCACACAAGGTCTGCATGAAGGAAAACTCATTAAGAGCTGCAACAGTGAAACAAGAACCAATTGTCACTTTATTAGAAAACTGTCGAACCTGACTCCACATCATAACATTTATAACACACGTCACCCAGAAGCATGGTTTGTGCCCTGACCACGTACTAATTACGGAAAACAATTATTGTGCTACACGTTACCATGTCTGTTGGATTCACGTAATCAATAATCAATGAGCAAGTTGTGTTTGTATTTATTAAAGGGTTTTCGTAATTCGTAATTCACTTTATTGATTCTGTGCAAGCATCTTGTTGCAGTGTGCGTTAAGTTTGCATTTATTATATTGCTGCCAAGGAATGTTAAATAGGTTTTTACTAGATTGAGTTATGTATGTATTTTTGTTTGCATAAGTATACACAATTGTTTTCTAAATACATTAGGGTGCACGGACCCCGTCAATCCGCTTCTGTTGGCTTTTGTCCGCGCTCCTGACATCTAAATTATGGTCCGTAATATTGTATTTCGATGTCAAATACACTTGACTTTACTTGACTTGATGTCCACTACAAGACGAAGCCTCTCCCGTCCACCTCTGAGCGCTCCTGCCCCCCACCGCTCTAGTCTATTGTTGGCCTCCGAACTTCACCATTTCTTCCCTCTGTAGAGTAATTGGCTTTTCACTTTTTCTGGACCCGTTTCTTCGTATCCACTCTGTCACTATGGTAGACCTCTGAGTGTCATTTCGCCTAATTACGTGGCCTGCCAAAGTCCATTTGCTTGTCTTTATTTGAACTATCATTTCTTCTCTATTTTTTTATCTTGGAATCTCGTTTCCTGTCTTCAAGTAATATTCGTTTTATTCGCCCGTTGAGGCAACCCAAGTTTCCTTTCAAGTGTTTTAGAAAGGCGCCAAGTTTCGCTCCATATGCCATCCCCTCACATTTATTTACGAACTTGTCGCTTAAGGTCCTCCACCACTGGCAGGACTGGATCGTTAGGACGCGCCAGAACCCTCAGCTAAGTTCAACGCCCGCGCTACGAACCAAACGCGAATGCCGTGAACCAGGAAAGCGATGATCGCTGAATGGGATAAATGCCGGTTATGTTCACAACGCCGGGGACCAAGTATGGATTTTGACACGGGAAGCGTTTTAGGGGTGTTCGTCTCAATCCGCATATTAATGCGTGTCGTATGTGTTCACCGCGGCGTGATCTTAGGCGAGACGGCACAATACGCCGGAACAGCGGCTATCGTGATACGCGCTTTTTCATACCGGACCGATGCCTTATATAAGCGGTGAGGTTCGCTGCGGGTGGTGCTTCTATGTCCAAATTCTTTTCGGGCATAGTCTCCGGCAGGGTGTTCAATATTTATTACAGCAAGTCTGGTGAAACCAGCTTTAATTGACTACTGCGATAGATCGTTGGTTGTGAATGTTCTTTGCAGGCGTACCGGCACGAAATTATGTTTGAAAAAAAAGCTGAATCGGAAGCCATTAGAAACATTTCTGAACGTTTATTCACGAAAGTCGATAACAGTGACATTAAACGGCATAAAACGGTCTCCCCTATCCCGATTCCCTTACTCCGATCCCCCCAAAAGTTGGCTGCAAACTAAACACAAATGCAACAATGGGGAGAAATTATTTTAGGGCAATCAATCAATCAATCAATCAATCAATCAATCAATCAATCAATCAATCAATCAATCAATCAATCAATCAATCAATCAATCAATAAATAAATAAATAAATAAATAAATAAATAAATAAATAAATAAATAAATAAATAAATAAATAAATCGATCGATCGATAGATCGAACGATCGGTCGAATCAATCAATCAATTAGATAAATAAATAAATAAATAAATAAATCGATCGCTTGATTGATTGATCGATCGATCGATCAACCTTATTTTCGGTGCCCAGGAACAACCCTAGGGTCTTAATACTCGACACGATATACAAAACATTTATAAAGCAAACTAAAATCACCACAACACAACACACAAAACCATAGGCATGACAGAAAGAATAAAGCAGTTGCAGCAGTCTCAGAAAGCAAAACAGCAAAAAAAGAAAGAAACAGGAAGGCTAGTGTTGCAAGCCATTATACTCGGCCAGCGAAATGTTCAAGGCATGACAAAAATAGGAAATATGCTAGAAAATACTGAATGAACATGACAGAGATAGATTATACGCAATAAAACCAACGTTTTTTAACAAAATGTTAGGAAGTTTTAAAATGGGAAAAAGAAGCTCAGAGTTACAAGCACTGACACTCAAACCTACAGAAATTCAAGCAACCCAAAACCAGGAAAAGGGAAAAACAAACAAGCAAGAACATGATTTGCATAAAATAAATACGCCACAGAAATTGGGAATGACATAAAGGCATTTAAGCTACAACAGTTTTCATGTCATTAAAGACCGAAGAAAAAGACCTCTGGAATATATCAGGACGATACTACTACTACTACTACTACTACTACTACTAATAATAATAATAATATTAATAATAATAATAGTCTTTATGAGAGGAACAGTACAAGCCATCTTATGTCAAAATTTCAAAGCCTTACCAAGGACGTTCCCGTTTTTTCTTTCTGTACTGGTAACCAATTTTTGCGCAGCGGAGAAACGTGCTTTAGAGAGAGCGTGACACGATACCAGCAGAGACTGCCGCCAGATCCAGCCCTGACAAAAACACAACAGGTCGTCGTTCTTTACGAGCACCGCGGCTTAGATGCGCTGCTGCCGTCCGCTACTGAATGACAGCGCTGTGTGCTCTATTGCCTGCGGTGCAGATACCCTTCGCCGCAAAAGTCAGTAGCAAAGCGACTGAACGCTGCACCAGAAAAAAATTTGCCGCGTATCTGCTCCTTTCGTTGCAAATGACGTCAAAAGACATAACTCTTTATCGGCTTTTGCGAAGTAAATGCCTCCCTTCGCTTTCCCGCTCACCTCTCATGTTGTTCCTCTTGCGTCGCGCTCCTCCTAAGGTAAAGACGCCGAAGGTTTGCCTAAATCATTTTAAATTTTCCGCGTTCCACTGCTCCAAACCGGGTGCAAGGTAAATATAACTGGTTAGCGAAGCTTCCATAGAAGCCCATACGTTCAGAAAATGGCGGCTCTTAAGCTTGCTCATGGGGCTTAGCGCCATCTGTGTGAGGAGGGAACACTTCCGGCGGAACAAAAATAAACAGGATGTGACGCAAGATCCGGTTAGAAAGTGACGTCATTTGGTGGCATTAGCGGGAACATTTGACTTCAAAATAGCCTTAGCATGGCCTCTGATCGCTGAGGGCTCAAGTCATTGCCATCTGACGCAAGTTGGCGAGCCCTTGGCGTGTGTGTTTCAAGTCAACGCCAGCTTATACTCGTGACTAGAGAAACGTACTTTTAGCATACTGTTCGTATGATTAGCCTCGGTGTTTATAAAAACATCTTGCATCTTCTCTGAACCTTAATTCTGTATTCATGCCTTCCACTGCTGTAAAAAAGCAATCAGTTGTTTATTTTGATTGCTAGTGGGTGGCAACGTACCCCCCCCCCCCCTTCCCCCCCCCCCCCCGACATTTTTTTTTTTCTGCCTTGGGATACAGAGCACAAAATGACACTTTACCACTCTCCCGGCCCCCCCTTTCATATAAAAACGTGCCCACTCCTCACCCCCGATACCAGTTTCTACCAACGCCACTGCTGGGTTTAATTGCGTCGCACATACGCAGGTTGCGTGCGTGCGTTAAGTATAGATCAAGGTTATATAATGCTTGCTCAGTTTGTGGACTTCTGTTCTAAGAGAAGAAATAACGCATAGTCATGCTATAATCAAGACATCTGAATTTTATTACAGGATAAACATAAAACAAATTTACCACACTGCACAAAATCAGCACGTATACAATAAGTACAAAATGTTCGTGGGCACTACATGCATTATGACTTTCCTTACGCGCCGAAAATTGACTTTACCCGTAACACATAGCATTATGAGCAATGAAAGCGTCAGCAGCAGAACTATATATACTTCGAAACAAGAGAAAAGAACTATAGGCACTGCATCTTGACGCAGAAAACCGGGCCTCAGGAATGCCGATTCACGAAAGTGCAGCGAGCACACCGCAGCTGTCCCGGCGTCTATCAAGTAGACAAGTGTTTCTACAGACGTTCACTCAGCATTCACGCCTGCAATTTCCTGGTTGCATTATTAGGCAAGTGTTCGCAACAGATAAGTAAAAGAGGAAAAATGGATCAATGCAAAACGAAAGCGATGGCAGTATGTAAAAGCACATTGCAGGAAAGATCTGGCAGCAGCGCAGCACGGAGAGCAGCACAACACAGTACTGCGATGGAATAATGCTTGCGCATACAAGTGCGGGAAGCAACGAGCACTACAAGCATTGCAATGCAATAGAGAAAACACTGAGATAGACAATTAAAGCGACTCGTTTAAATTCGATTGGTACTACGCTGAGAAGTCCTAGAGTAATTGACACCACTTGCTCCGAGCCAGCCTGAGGTGAAATCAAGAGATAACTGTGACATAACAAAGCTTTAGACCCATTTTTTTTTTCGAAGCACCGCCACTTACCCTTACACAACCCCCGTGCACGTATTAACAGTACCTATAGTTTCGCGTTACCTGTGGAAATGAGAGGAAAATGGTGCAGTAAAACGCCAGGTGTACGGGAGTTGCTGTTGGAACCTTGTACGGCACATCGTTTCCGTAGGTACCGAGGAAAGCGCTCCGCTCCAACCGTTGGCAGCATCGTCCCGTAGTTTACCGTGCCTGCCGGGCACGGTACTAAACGTGTCCACCGACGATACAACGCCCTTGTACGGCACATCGTTTCCGTAGGTACCGAGGAAAGCGCTCCGCTCCAACCGTTGGCAGCATCGTCCCGTAGTTTACCGTGCCTGCCGGGCACGGTACTAAACGTGTCCACCGACGATACAACGCACCTCGCAACTCCACGCACAGCAAAAATTAAGTGCACACCAAACTTGACATGGAAAACGAATGCAAATGCGCACCACCAAAACAAGCGAGGGGCGTTTCCTAGCAGACGAAACTTTAGGAGCGCCTTTCCGAACACTACAAGGACTGCCTCACAGAGCAATGACATGTGCCATTCTTCAGAGGGCGCTACAAAAAAGGTTTTTGAGAATGAACAGCATTTTCATAAATTATTTACACATTGTGCCTAAATAAATGTGATTCAGAAATAAATATTGTTCGTAAAATATTAATGTTGTTTTATTGTTGAACAAAACTTGGTTTTTGGTTACTAGTGTTTGTTCCCTCCTCACCTAGTCGCGCTTCAATCGCCACTCCCATAAGCCCCCATGCTGATGTCGCTGGCAATAGGTTCTGAACCGCTTTTTGCCCGAGCCTTCGCTACCATTTATATTTACCTTGCCGGGTGTCTCGATGCGAACGCTGCCGTACGGCGAAGACGCGCGTTAATCGAGACGCCCTACTTCAACGTTTACAGAACCGCGTTTCCCTACTCCACGTGCGTTGCAAGCAGAACGTGGAACCCATCAGTGGAACCTTGCGTTTGATGAAGTATTTCATTTCGCAAAAGTCAAGCATGTTTAATTTTTTATAAAGGAACACTGCAAATACCACTTCTGTATTGATTTGTTGTCTATATTTGCGTAATGTCTTGTTCTATTCAACAATGTTGACAAGTATGAACATTACACCGGACATAGACGGTTAGATTTAGGTGTGACTATATAAGACTATTGCGGAGGCATTGTTTTGCTTTGGCCGGGTGGCTGAATCGAGTAACAGACAGACAGACATACAGGCAGACCAAATTTTCCGGGTTTCAGTAGCCCAAGAAAGACTATCGTCTTTAATAATGGTTTGACAAGCAGCCGAGCGAGAGCTAAGGCGAAGATTGACGTCACTCGTGGTGCTCTTGGCGTGTGTCTCCAAAAGAGGTAACTGCGCCGCGGTTTGGCCCTGAAGCCGTTCCGGCTGCCTGCGCCGTGGTCCGTTTACTTATTTGGGCATTAGTACATGCAACCGAAGCCATACAGTTTGCCGAGGTTGAACACGGTTGTTTAACAAAGCTTGTTGGGGGCTAGTTGGTTCATGGTTCCTAAAAAAAAAGTTCAGCGCAAAAAACTAAAGACAGTACACAAGAAAGGAGACGTGACAAGCGCTTACTTTCAACTGAACTTTATTCACCGCCGCAGCTAGTAAATATAGAAAGAACTAGAGCATGCGCAGCATGCGCCACAGTAAGAGTAACACAAGTACGCATCAATTACCCAAACGCTCGAAAAAAGGTTTGTCAGAGTTAAACAGGACCACAGATGTATCGCTGACACACGTTTCGTTTTTTGCTGAATAGAAAAGCTTCCAAGAGTTCCCGTGCGGTCGCGTCTCTTGAACACGTTTAAACCAAGATAATGGAGTGATAGCTGGTTTCTGCAAAGCGGCTCCCGGGACAGCTGCTTTTGTAGCCGCAAGTACGGCGTGCAGAACTGGGGTACGTGAGGGCAGCACACAAACGCTGCTCGGGAGCGCCGGCACGAACGCACTGTGAAGTGCAGACTGAGGACGGAGAGTACGGATTGAGAGCGACGTGTCGAGTGAGAGCTCGCGTTTCCCACCTTAAGTGCGCACTGGATGTGCACATTTGTAAAGCAACGCTTTCTACCTTACCAGCCAACTTTGCTTTTGCGGCGTGAGGGACAATAAACTCGCAACGCGGCGGAGGCGGCGGCGGAGCGAGCGGGGGGGGGGGGGGGGTGGCAGGGGAGAGGGTTTCACTTACGGATTACACTGTAGATGGCACAGCGAATTTACCCAGCGTTCCCCACGCCGAGGTGCCTGCTCGCCGGCGGGCGCCCCGGCGGTGCGTCTTTAAGCGTAATACACGTGGACGACTGGTGCTCGCGATTCGCATGCGACTGATCGTTACGATTGATCGTTAGGAACGGTTTTGGCGTTGTTCGCTGGTCGGAGGAGGCTCACGACGTGCGACTGGCAAGCCAGAAGCAGTCGTGCCATCGTTGCGATCGTCGTGAGGCCACAGCCAATGAGAGCCCGCTGTGCCCCAACAGCCCGCAACCGGCTTGCTTTGCTCGGTCGGCTCGGGTGATGGGAACATTAGGGTTAGCATCCTGGCGGATATTTGATCACCGCTATCTGTGCCAACTCCGAATGAAAATCCTAACACAACTTTTCGCCACACTATCATTCCTTTTCTTGAATGTGGAACTTTATTTCAGCTATAATTGCCGCTTGAGCGATCGGTGACCATCTGCTTAGCTTGTTACGATGCTTCCGCGCAGGTAGCGCCATCTCTCGGCCCCTCGGCGCACCACGCGCAGCGGCGACCGATCGGGCCGCCGAGCCTCCGCGGCCGGTCAGCGTAGGTTAGCATCGCGGCGGATATCTGATCACCGCTTTTAAAATAAGCCCTGATAACAATCCCTGGCACATTTTTTTACCACACTAACACATGCTTTCTCGCATGTGGAACTTCTTTTAGCGATCAGATTGATTCGGAAGAGCAGCGACAAGCGGTTGCGACCGTGGACGGCGCCGGTTCAAGCCACTCAGCGCGCCGATGTGGCAAGCGCGGCCGGCGTGTGCGCGGACTGTTTCCGAAGGCAGAAAACACTTAGGATTGCCTGCTTTATCCATTTCTTGCGAACGACGCGCGGAATCTACAAATTCAGCTCGGGTGAGTCGACGAACGAGCCGCAAGTTTTGCTTCAGCTATTATCACGCGCAGTCTCGCTGCTGCGAGAGTGACGCAAGAACGCAAACTCCAGCTTTGGGGCGTCCGTTATTTCAGCAAAATGGCAGACACATGCTGCCAGCCATAAACCTATGCTGACAGCGTTACCCACAGCATGGACGAGCGCAATCATGGTGCTAAATGTTCCCACACCGCTGTAAGAACATAAAAATGCCATGTATAACGTAATAGCACTATTCATTATCACTTCAAGTTGATAAATGTTTTCTTTTCCTGCTCGGATTCCTTTTGCACATATATAAGTCGGCCTGAGTGAGCCTAAACAAGGAGGCAACTACGGAGCAAAAACAGTGGGCGGAGTGGCGCCGACGACGCATCGCACGCGCGCATCGGACCATGTGTCTCAAATTCACCCGTACGGCTACTCGTGGCGATAGCCGTAACGATCATTCGCAAGCGATTCGCATGCACCAATCACCCATGTGTCTTGCGCTTTATAGTCTGCATAGGCGACGGTTGTTTTGGGCCTGTTTTGGCGCAGCTTCGCTGCATTGCGCGCTTCCTTCGCACGGCTTATAAACTTGTTCGACAGCACCTCCTGGGTAACCCGGACCCGACCTAATTAAGTGGTCCTATGGCCAAGGTACGTTAAAGATGGTTTCCAGGGCGGGAAAATAAATGTGGAGAACACATATAAACATCTGTAGAGAAACGCTACATTTTGCGCACTGCTTGCCACGAATGGGACTCCATTTTCTAAATGATGAATGCAAATTCGGTTGTCTTGTAAGAGGTATTACAAAATGTAAAAGAGGCAACTCATTTTGATAAATAGCGAATATAAAATTCGGAATAAATGGGAATGAATCATCACGCTCACCTGCCAAGTTGTTTCGGCATGTGCGGATGGGTCGCGCGGTGGTGTAGCCACGAGCTAGCACATCAAAACGGCTAGGTTCCGCTGTCTCATCCTTCGAAAGACGCTCCTCTCCGTTTTCTTTCCGCCGACGCACGGCCGTGCTACGGCGGCGGCGTTCGCCGCTCAGCCCGGCCGTGGCCGATGCTGCTGCGTTCGGAAGGCGGCGCCGCGAATTTCAGGTAATGGCTCGCAGAATGCCTGGTTTCCCTCTTTGTAGATCCACCTGCGTGAATTCATGTGACGTCGCATGCGCAGTTGTTGTGGGTGTCGCTTGCAGCTTTTCTTTCCAACCACCTTCACAGCGTAGATTCGAGCATTGATGGAATGCGCTATATTTCCCCCTATCCCAATCTCCGTAGCACAAAAATGGTACAGTATTGCCGCGACTGACGATCCGCTTTAACTTCACCACAATGCCCTCGGGCCAGCAGCGGAAACCCCTGAAGCTGCTGTACCTCCAGAGGAATTTTCGCAAGGCGAGCGGCGGAAGACAGCGTAGAAATGGGGAGATCGGTTCAAGCTGGATATAGCTTCTTGCTCGTGGGACAGTTTCGGTCATTGTTGAAACAACAGGTTTCTATATACGCTGACGTCACGTCTTTCATAGCCGCTCCCTCAATGTCGACCCTCCGCTGGTCCGGAAATCTTTTATGTGCGGAGTACCTTAGGACCGCACAATGTCCGTCCGCGTCCATGCGCATAGCATTTACAATCGCAAGAAATCACACAAGCACCGGCATGATTCGAGCCTGCGTCAGGTAGACCAGACAGAGTTAGTGTCAGTCGTCTTACCGCTGGGCTACGAGCGTGAGTTAGTACGCGAGAGTCAACGGCTTACTCCCTCGCCTGTAACGCTGCGGAGTACCTTAGGACCACCCAATGTCCGTCCGCGTACATCCGTTATCGCCCCACCAGCAAGCGAAAATCAAGCGAAATTCGATTTCAGCCGTGAGTTGCAGTTTCATTTAAGGAATAATCAAGGTTGAACTCACGGCTCAAATGAAATGACGGTCTGGGCGCAAATCCGATGTCACTCGGGGCGCAACTTGTATGTCATTTCGAGTCCCCGTACTCCGCACCCTCGCATCATCCACGGAGTGGAGATGCTGCCACTTTTCAAATTCTCCACTAATGTGCCTCGTCTTCTCCGCAACTACTTCCTTTTGAAAGAACTAATAACGAAGGTGGAGTACGGTAACGCCGAAGAATCCTGCCGACGAGGCGGAATGCATTGCAAATGATCGCACTCGCCTTTTCCGCCACTTCGTTTGCACACAAATATTAGCGCGCCGTAAGATATTGTAGGCGGCATTTCGGGCAATTAAACCACCGTGATTTAAAATTGTGGTTGATTGCTGTCATAGGAATCGGTAAAACATGAGAGTGAAATGTGCGGAACTCAGCAGCTGAGCATGATTTGCGGGGCGGCGGCTGTCTTGTGGGTGCGCTTGGCGAGCGACGTCCTGCTGGCGGGTAGCTTCGGCAAAGGTGTACTGGCGTCATTTCCGTGAAGGATATGACGGCAGTGAAACCTTGGGGTATCGCGGCATAACACACTTTCGGGTTAAAATATAAAACCCGCAAACGAGCAACGTACTCCTTGGTTCTAAAGTTTGCTTAACGCAAGACCTTTGATCAGGGGTACACACTTTACAGGTTCTTCTTGCCTTGTTGTACTGGCTTCACTCAAATGTTTGTGTACCCCGGAATAAAACACTTTCGTCTTAAAAAAACTACGCAACTCTGTCGTTGAACCTTTTTTATTGACCAAACTACCTTTATACCTTGTGTAAAGCGGCGGTGATGCTAGGGGCCTCTTCCGATTTTTTCATCCCCGGCTAGGCCTTGCAAAGAAGAAACGTTCTCACTATTAATATTGCTTCTAATGGTGCACCAGAAAGCTCCATTGTAACTGGATTGCCAATGTTAAACCTAGACCACGACGGCTCTAATATCGAGAAACAACCACTGGTACCGTATATTATCAGGTGTGTAATGGCGCCGAAGTTAAAACTGGTTCTATTAAGGCATGTATAGCAGTAGGATAGAGGGCTTCGTCTTCCGCATGCCGGCTTAGTTATTGGGCGGATGAGTAAAAGCAGGAATTCTCAGTACAAAACCACAACAGGAAAGCCGCGGAAACGTGACGAGAACTTCCTGTTGTTAAAACAAGAATCATTGTTCGTGACAACAGAAGCCCTGGTGTTACGACAAAGCCTATCTGTTGTTACGCACACATTTATTTCGTAACCACAAATTCGATTTCTCAGCGACAAATCTCCTGGTAGCTTAACGGAAAACTGACAGCCGTCATGCTGTCGTGACATAGCTAGCTGCCAGAATCACGGACACAAGAATACACCAAGACGACAGTACGACACGCAAAAATACGACAACTACTGGAACTATGGTGTTCGTAATTTTCGTCTATTGTGAACATGTTACTCTGGAACAAAACGCTTGCACGTCTCATATTTTATGGCGTATAGAGATGTGACCTAAGTACGAAGGGGTTGGTCCACGAAAAACCCTTATTTTTTGTTCTCCACGTAGCTTGCGCGAAACCCGTTTTTTATTTTGTTGAAGGTACCAGTTGACTCTACGCGTTTGCGAAACTCCTATATGTCGCTAGGGTGTCGCGACTTAAAATTTCCTGCTTATCGCTCACAAGCTTTACAAGAGATGGGACGGGTTAACTATGCATTTATTACACTCGGCGTTGGCCATGAAATTTGAATAAACGAATATCCTAATGTTTGAGAAATTGCATGAACAGGAGGAAACGGAACTGCGAGCTTTAACCACCCAGCGCTGTTTCTGTCGCCGAGCCCAGTTTCTTCTATTCTTCTCCTTGGTGCCCCTTGAACGCAGGGGGCAGTTAGAATCTATTTTTTATTTTTATCCAGTGTTTTGAACAGTTTTAACGGTTATTTCCTTCCTTCCGAAAGGACAATTGGTCGCCAAATTTTCTAAAACAAGTTAAACCCAGTTAGCAGTGTGAAATGTGCTGAAAACATTGGGAGCTGTGTGCTCTCTTTACGATGCTTACGATAGCGGCTTCGTTCTACGCGTAATGTTTGAGTCACTTTTGTGGGTAATCGTCACATATTTGTTACCTGATAGTTAAGACAAAACAAGCTATAGCCGTTTTTTGTAACTGTACTGACTTACAACATGGCGATCTATTGACAGCACGCAGGCTTCTGTAACGCTCACTTCACTGTGAACTAACCAATTAGACAGGGAATAAAAGTCTGCGTAATTAAGTTTATCGGCTAATTGGAATGTATTTTTGTTGGGGTTTTATTCGACGGCACATTAGTCGGAGCCATTGCTGTAATCGTACTTCCCTCCGCAGATAACAATGCTTACCCGCGAAAACGATAAAAAAAGGAAGCGACTTACACAGGCCAACGTTACACCGATCTTCGTAATGTCGGCTTCACCTCACCACCACAACCGCATGGCAGGGAAGATACTCTATCAGGGGCGATTGAGAGCTCTCTTATCTAAACATTATGCTACTGGCGACATCTCTCCATTCTTGTGACTTTTTCCTCTAACGGGAACAGCAGGCTGCAGGGCTAATAAACAGGCTTCGGGGAGCGGGGTGCGATACTAGCAGAGACTTCGTCAGAGCCAGTGCTTGAACACCTCGGTTGTTAAACGGACGCTGAAGATAATTTTTCGTGTCCGCAGTAAAAGGCCAAGAAATTGCTGAGCGCGCAAACCCGAGCGCGGGCCTCGCGGCGACCCCCCCCCCCGCCATTAAAACCCATACAATGCGTGGCGCTCGTGTGTGCGTGCCTCGCGACGACCGTAGAGCGTCATCGGCGTCCCATTTGCCAAACTACGCGTACCCCACTTTTTTTTTGTTGGAAACATTTTGTCGGAACGACAAAGACAGGTCATAGCGTACGCCAGTTCAAGGTGAAGTCCAATGATTATCACTTAAAAAAATGAAGGAAGTCCACACTTATAGAAACAACGACGGAGTAAAGGCCGATGTGTCAGCAAAGACGGACAGCAGCTGAAATCGTGGAAAGCGGCTGCAATCGTGCGGCTGCAATCGTGCGCAACCTTCACGACCATCACCTTCGTGATGGTCGTGAACGTTGCGCACAGCTTTGCCCCCTCCAAGTCTTACGCGTTAGTGTAAACTTCCTTTACTTTTTTGTAATGTGCTTGTACGTTGTTAATCTGCATTTTGGTATGT
Organism: Haemaphysalis longicornis; assembly: GCA_013339765.2. Classification (NCBI taxonomy): domain Eukaryota; kingdom Metazoa; phylum Arthropoda; class Arachnida; order Ixodida; family Ixodidae; genus Haemaphysalis; species Haemaphysalis longicornis. The sequence goes on along the minus strand of CM023452.1, from coordinate 37,662,307 downwards.
GCGCGCTCAGTAGTGCTGAGATGTGATTCATGTCGCGGTGTGCTGGAAGTGTGAATAGGTTTACTTCTTTCAAAGAGGACCTTTACATACCTCTCTGATGGCGTGGCTCGTTCCGGCAAGAATGCACCGCAGGGAAGGCAACTTCACACATTGGTTTATAAAGCGGTGATGACGATAAGGAAAGGCTCATAAAGCACCCCAAGCAGAAAACTCTTGCGCGGTCAGAGTTGAACTTTGGTCTTACCTGATGAAGCCGACGTCTATTCTATTTCGCCAGTCCGACACGGTTGCAGCAGTTTGGTATTGTGGACTTCGACATTAACTCACCTTTGCGTGGGCGCAGGTGCCGCGTTTTAACCGTGTTTCCCTTAAAAAAGGGGCTTGAATTTTTACTGCTCGTTCAGGTTCGCTAATATGGAAGGCACATAGTTGTCGCCCGTGGTTTTAGTATCAGGGACACTTGTGCACCCCGCTAACAACGGATGCAACGTTGGTCCTAACCCCGAAAACTCCAGTTGCCAGCCAACGAATTTCCACGCAATAAAGACTAAGTTTCCCATTTTGTGATTTCTGGTGGGAACAGAAATATGTAATATATGAAGAAATTGTATTTCTTTTCACATAAAACTGACAAAAGCACGTTGAGTTAGCGTACCTGAATTCCTCGCAAGGCTGGAATCTCAGTGATTGTGCTCTTGTTACAGGTTCAGATAAAGTTCCTCCACTATTTTTACGCCCATAAAGTTGCATAGTTTTTTACACTTGAGTAAAGCTATGGGAATTGTCAGTTTTTGGGCAAACTGTGAACACTTTCGGCCGTTCTCGTTTTTTTTCTAGGTGTACCAGGACCACCGGGTCCACCCGGAGCCCTTGCATAGAAATAGGACCTGGAAGCTCCATCAACATGTCCGGCGGACCCTATCCGTCCGAACCTCCCAAAGCTGGCGCTCCTGGTGCACCAGGCGCGGCTGGTGCACCGGGGCAACCCGGGCAGCCCGGACAACCGGGTCAGCCCGGTCAACCTGGACGGCCGTGTGTTCCTGGCATGTCACCCTGGTGCCTACGGTGGCCCAGCGCCGGAGCGCAGGTCCCTAAACGAGAGTGCAGGAGCCTCTAATGTTAACCAAGGTGGGGCTCCCGGAGCGCCGGGCGCCCCTGGTGGCCTCGGACAGCCGGGTCAACCGGGACAGCCGGGTCAGCCGGGACGCCCTGGGACGCCCGGTGTCGGACCTTCGCCTGAAGGTGGCGCGCACGGAGGGCACCGACGAAAAACAAAGGCACTGGGGGACCTCTGGGAAGCCCGGGCTCCCTGGTCAACCTGGTTTACCTGGACTTCCGGCAGAAGGGCCGTCACCAGCTGAAACCTGGTGCCCGCAGTCTTCCTGAGAACCGCGTAGGCACGCCCGGAAAGCCTGACGCCCAGGAAAGACGGTTGGTGCCTGTTGTTACCTTTCTGTCGCAGCTGTGTTATTTTCTGCATAAAATGCCCTGTATATTGTATTCGGTTAATGTAGATTGTAGCATCGCTTTGACGAATAAACACTTGGAGCCTAAGCGTTCAGAAGCTGTTCCAAGGCGAGCGTGCACGCCTTTCGGCTATGTGCTGTCATGCAAGGAAAAGAAAGCGGCAATACTAGAGACATTGCTTTTATTCTAAAAATCTCTCCTCGTCCGTCTTTCACAGAGCATTTTGGGTTCATTCTCCTAACAATAGATTTGCAAGCCTCTTTAATTGATACTTAACGTCAGTATGTTTACGCACGTAAAAGCAGTGAATTGGAAAGGCGTTACCGCGGCATGGAATCTGGACATTATTCGAAATGCGCGTCACAAATGCATTTTTACACTTCCAAACTAGTACCGCAGTTGATGCTACGTACAATTTACAGTTGAGGTGGTGGCACGTGTCCCGTGTGCCGTAGTTTGCAAATCCCGAATATACATGTAGCATTTATAACCTATCCTCAGCCCACTACCAGCATCTTCGGGGCCCACTATTCTGAACATCCGGTAGCTATTTTTAACGTTTTTCAGTTCACACGCAATCCCGCAATGTGTACACGTAATGCATTCTGGAGAAATCTATATCGGTATCACTTCCATAGCGCACAAGAAAATTGCCCCCACAAATACGTTCGTAATCATTACCTGCCGCATTGGCTCAGCGGCGAAGTCGTCGTGCTGCTGAGCCCAAAGGACGCCTTTAGATTACTGGCCGTGGCATGCCGCTTTTCTGATGGAGCCGAATAGCGAAAACGCCCGTGCATTGGAGAATTCGGCGCGCGGTAAAATTCCCGAGGCGGTCAACATAATTTGGAGCTCTCCACTACGGCGGGTTTCCTTGCCTTTGTAGCGTCGGTGCATTAAACCTCAATCAATCAAAAGTTCGCTATTTTATTTTATTTATTTATTTGAAGTACTGCCAGTCTTTTTGAGACCAGAGCAGGTGGTCCTACATAAACAGACATACACAATAACAGTAGAACCGGTGGGTACGCATGAACAAAGACAGATAATAACAGCAAGGAATACTCGGTGGATAACATAACCGTGGAGATTAAACATTCGTTAAGCTGATCTTTGCGTTCTTGTAGCCGTTTTGGGTGATTTACGAGCCCAACACTGATCAAACGGCGCAGTCACATTACTATAATGAGGTCATTCTGTTTGTTACCTTCAGGAGCTGATGGCAGGCCCGGAAAACCCGGTCAGCCTGGAAAACCTGGTGAGGAAGGCGAACCTGGCCAGCCGGGAGAAATGGGAGAGCCTGGTTTACCTTCAATTGACGGTGGACAGCCGGGAGTTCCTGGCACGCCCGGTCGTCCCGGAAAGCCGGGAGTGCCAGGTCCCCCTGGCCCGCCTGTCGCGGGCGTTGTGGGCGCCGACGCAAACACAATTCAAGGCGTGCATCCTCGTTCAAAGGATAACGAGCTCGCAGCATTACCATCGGATAACTCCACCGCCGCGGCTGGAAACGACGTGAACTGGGCGAACAGCGGTCAAGGGCGCTTCCGTAGGCTGCGTAACACAAACCGGCGACACAACCGCAAGCACGGACATTCGCGGCTACACGACTCCAAGCACTAGACTCAACATTCGGCAGGGACAGCGTGCGTGTGTTTGTGTTTGTTCGTTGGGCATATTTCATCGTGGGGAACCGGGCAAGAGACAGACATGGACGAGCGCGTGTTTAGACGATGTGCCAGAAGAAGCAGTATATAGCTACTGATAAAGGCTTGACTCAACGCGGATGGTGCCGGTGGGTGAGGCGTGTTTAGCTGTCTGCCCTCCATATCGCTGCTTATGCTGCTTTTGTAGGACATAAAAATGGCTGCTGGCACGCGGCTCTTGTCGCATTTGTTTATGCTGTGTTCTTGAAATGGGCTTTCATGATCCAGCGCCAAAACATTGTGTCGCCAGCATTATAAGCCGGTGAAACTTTATCTTGACTACCGAGGTACGGAGCAATGGGGCCCCCTCTAATTTTTCGTCTACCTTCCCTTCGATGTAAATGTAATATATCCTGCTCATAGGACGCTGTCCTGTGCCCTTGAATACCAACATGTCCCAGTGTAACCAATTAGTTCTGCTTTATTTCCTTCAAATATCTTGCCCGTCGCCTCATTAAAAAGGAAATATGCGAAGCTGCGTAGCTTCAAATTCTGCAGTTTTCAAGGCTAACATGCCCTCATGTATGCGGTAGCGCTGATGTAAAATCGCGGGGCCGTCCGTCCACATATGTTGGTTGAACGGGAAGCTATCCTGTGAGGATTGCCGTGGTGGTCGTCTGCGCTTCAACATTAACGAGCATGAGGTTTGGACTTTGACCCGTTGAGCTTTGGCTCGCAGGCAGTTTGGACTCCTGGGGATTCGATTTCGCACGAAGAAAGCTTCACTTCACGTTAGACGTCAAGGTGAATTTTTTGTGTCTAATTTTACATTTACACGGGGATGCACCCCTCAACAAATGTACACAGATTCGACCATATCGAACTGCACAAACGGATATACGTCGGCCTCATACGAAAGGGACGTAGGTTAGATTCCCACGGCCGGGAGAAATTTTCTTCTTCAATAACGTATATCGTCGTGAGATGGTTTTGTTGCAGTGCGTTTTGTGGCGCACACAGAGGGCCACCACTCACATTAAGAAAGGTGTAATTAACTGTTTGCCATTATAAAATCGCCAGCCACGACAACCCACTGGGCTACAAGTTATGTACGAAAAGTAGGTAGTGCAGATGAGAATGTTTTAACAGTGATGCTGCTTAAGCTGGTGTTTGGGCCGGCGAACGTTCCCAGGAAAACTTGTCCGAGTCATGCCGTCTTTGCGTGCGCGAGGCAAGCGCAGCCGTAACGTAGCATTCAATCGCCGCGCTCAGGCCTGGACGAGGGTCGCCACTCTCGGATTCGCGATATAAACTACTGCAAGCACGGCTTTTGTAACGCGTGGCGCAAGGGCTTGGTTCATGGCTTGTTGCGACGAGTGGTGCAGTTTACTTGGAGGAGAAAAGAATTGTCAAAACGAAAGAACCGAAAAGGCGGAGAACTGATAAGGTAAATATATTTTCTAAATAGCATCCCCCATGCCAGAACCACGGCCACTCGATTGCGCGCACCAGGTCGAGTGACAGGGCCAGGAACACACAAGCCGAAACGGTGGCCACCGAACGAGTTCAAACGTTTTGAGCAAACGCTCGCCCGCAGCACCTTCCGCTGCTTTTAGAGCTTCACCACAAAGCCAGTGGGCACGCGTAAACTGTTCATTCTATGTAATTACTGAGGTGTTCATTGCTCTTAGGAGGTTAAGGACGAGGCGAAGCAGAAATCCTTACCGAGTCTCGAAGTATAACAACGCAAAAAAACGTTGCCCACTCTCCAAGCATAAACCCGCATAAATGTAGCCGAAACCAAAACTAAGCTTGGTGGGGCCGCCGGCTCCGCTGTTTTGCATAAGCATCACCGTAAGTAGTGCGAAGGTGCTCCGATTTCTTTCTTATAGTTGCCATTCAGAACGGTATTCGTGTATGCTACCTGGTAGATTGGTGTAGATTAGCTTCTGTGTTTCTTTGCAAACCCTTTCTGCACGATAGCCATCGTTGCCGAGGTATCTGCTGAATCGCCAACTTTAGACAGCCCAGTGAGAAGTATAACGAGCGATGAGTTCTTTGTACTGCTCATCTTACACCGATTAAATGTGATTTTAGACTGTGTAGTGAGATGTCAATGAAACTCATGGCTCGTTGTACTTCAAAGCATGCGTCCGCAAGCTCACATTAACATTGCAAGTTTTTTGAGAGGCCACAGTCTGAATAATGTGAAGGTTAGTGTAAGCTTACGCACGCATGCTCCGCGAATTGCGAAAAACTACTCGCTGCATTTACCTCTCCTACAATGGTGCTCCAGGTACAGATGCGGTGGTGGAGTCCTATCATAGCCAATGCTGGTGCAGTCATATACGCTCACTTCTGAAGAAACCATTCCAGCTTCTAGTTGCTTTCATATTACACCCAATATAAAAAGTACTATAACTGTTTGGATGACCATTGCCCCAGTTTCATTATCATTATTAATGGTGGGTATCTTTGTTTTATTTGTTGAAATTCGGTTGCTGTCTGCTGACTCAATCGTGAGACAATAGAGGAAAGTAGAAAGGAGGAAGTTGTTAAATCTTTTATACAATAAAGTGAGGCCGGAGGCCGCGTGGGAGAATTCGGAGGGGAGGATTCGTGGATGACAGGGGTTGTGGGCCTGCTCTCTACGGCATGCCAGGAATGAGGCACACTGCGGTTGCGTGAAAGAACTCTTTACTTACATCTTCCAACGCGCTGTCGCCCGTCCGGGCATACAGGCATACACACACACACCATCACCAGAACACTCTGTCTCCCGAGTCCCGAGTCCCCGCGCGCGGCTCTTCCGCACCACCGCCCGTCCCTACCCGTCGCTGCTTTCTGCTCCGTGTCCGCCAGCGCCATCCCTTGGGTGCCGACGTCTCCACGTCTTGCGGCCCGGTGGCCGCACGGAAGGGCGAGGAGGGCAAGGGAAGGGAGCTCGCAGCGAGGGGCTCCGGGCAACACCCTCTAGGCTAGAAGGTGTGCCAAGGCGCTCCCCACAGGGTTCGTCATGTGTTCGTGGTAGCCAGGAGGCGGCATCAGTTTAAGTGCGATGCACTTCTTAAGCGACCCTGAACCTGCGTCCACCGGCGATGTCCGAAGCATACCCACGTGGGGGATGGCCAGGAATCTCCGTCTTCCTTTGCAAGGGGGGGGGGGGGAGAGGGGATTGGCCAGGAATCTCCTCGTCTTCCTTGGCAACGGGGGAGATGGGCGAGCGCTGCTGGCCGCGACATGGCACATACCCACGTGGGGGATTGGCCAGAATCGGGCGTGAGAAGGGCTAAATGCACCCGCTTAAAGGAGTACTGATACGAAATTTCAAAGCTGAGATCCGCTCTAGCCAATCAAGTACAACGACAACACAAATAGGTGTCTGTGAATAAATGCATCTTTCTTTTTTGTAGTTGTGTGTGTGTGTGATCTCTCTTTCGCGAACATTACCGAACCGCGCAAATTCAACTCCTGCATTCGCACTTTCACATTCTTCCCCTCGGGGAAATGCGCGGAATTTTTTCACAGGACGTCTGTACAGCATTGAATGGTCTATGCACTGGTGTAGGCCATCGATGTCTAACTCGCGCTATACCGGTTTTAGTTACAAACTGCATGATAATGTTGATGGTGTGTTTATCTAAAGGGAGGGTGATTGATACTGGTTGAGAGATCTGGGTGTGGGGAAGGGAAATTCTGGTATCGAGTGAGTTTGGGGCATGTACAGTTCAGGTGGTGCAAATCAGCCTTGAGAGCTTGCTGACAGCATGGAGATTTCTGGCTTGATGGGGGTAGTACCATTGGGGGATTGTTTCTCAGGAAAATGATGCATCTGTATAGAATTTGTTAATAAATATTCTTTGGGTTCTTGTAAGTCAGGTTGGTTGGAGACGTGATTCTCTCGGAGTAAGTTGCTTGAGGCGGAGTTCTTTTCGTGTTTTTACCTGTGTATGCGAATGGCGGGGGGATATGCTGGCACTTTCGGTCTTGTGTAAGCAGTCAGGAAGGTCTCAAGCCTGTGGGGCCAATTTGGTCAGCGGAGGAGAGAAACGAGCAAGACTCCTGCGGATCTTCGTTGGCTGCCTGAATCCTGGGTGCCGCCAAATCGTGGCCAGGAGTCCAGTCTATGCGAAATTGAATGAGATAGTGTTGTAGGGCCATTGCTTGCCTGATAATTTGGTTAGTGTCGAAGTTCTTGAACTGCTTCGTAAGAATCGGTTAATATTTTGATCTTTTTTTGGTATGGGTTGTAGGTGGTCGTACATAAGGTAGGCAAGAGCTTGGGTAATTCCGAGTCGTTCTGTTTCCGTGCGTAGGACAGCAATTTTGCGTGCCGGCTGCCCATAATGGTTCAGTCATCCGGGGAAACCCAGGCAGTTCCAACATTTCGTGGCCGTCAGGCTCACATCAGTATAAATGTCGATTACGTGGAATCGTTCTGTGGTGCAGAGCCTGTGACAACGTTTCTGTCTTGACACAGCAGTTGTGTGGACGATGGGGTGTTGTTGGTTCAGTCGGGAGAGGTCGTTGCCACGGAGGTATTGATGTCGGCAAATCAGGTAAGGAGATGCAATCTTGCTTATCCCAGATCCCGGAGCCGTGTTCCGACCTTCAAAGCCCCTCCACAATCGCTGAACGTTTTGCAGCTATTCGTCAAGGCAGCCCGAAATCTTCCCCCGGACACGACGGCATACAATGGGCCCATCTCCGCAACCTTCCAGAACCAGCGCGGTACGAACTCTTGGAAGAAATAAACGATTCCTGGGAAACGGGGCGGGTACCTCTACATCGCAAGCCTATTCCTCATCAACTGATACCGACACCTAACAAGAAACAGACCTCTCCTGTCGATTTTCCCAACCTTTGGTCAATCTCCCTCACACCTGTCTTATGTAAACTCGTCGAGAGACTCATTAACAACTCGAGAAAGAGGAAGTTGGGCCCACATTATATCCTCGAGAACCCTGGTATCTCAATCTTTGAAAGTGTATTTCTGTTATCAGGGATCATATGTGATATGGGCTGGTTAAAAATCTATGAGAATGAGAGAGAAAATTCTTCCAATGACACGTCCCGTCTCATGAATACCGCTTTAGGAAGGAATTAAGAAATGGTTATAGTTGTGCAATAAGCAAAAAATAGAGCTTTTCAGCTATTAGATGGTTCAATATAATCCAACCCGTCGCAGAGACGAGGGCCAAGCTCTTGAAAAATGCTTCTGAGGGCTTACTGCACAAACACGTGGGTAAGAAAACTCACGTTGTTGTATGCAACAGCATAGGGCAGCCGAGGCGATTTCTCTGTGATGGGCCGAGCATGGAACCGGAACCGGAACCGAACCCCAATTTTTGCCCTGAACTGGAGCCAAACCGAACCGTATTTTTTTCGCCATTTTGAACCTGAAACCGAACCGGAACGAATCGAAAGAACCGTTCCGAACTCGTTCTGGGAATGGTTAGTGAAACGGTTCAGGGAACGATTTCAGTTAACGGTAAAATATCGAAGTCGGGCCGGAAAAATATCTATATTTTGGGGTCCGTGGCATTTGCAAATTTAGCGGCGCTCTCCCTCTAATCCAATTCAGAATACTCATTCCGCACAAATAAAAAAAATCGTGAAAGTTTATGGGTGAAGACGACCTGAATGTTATAGCATGTCCTTCTTTTCCAACGTATTGCGCTGTTAAGTTGTCACTAGCGTAAGATTGCCATCACGCACTGAAGTTAGCAATATTGGCCTAATGCATGTTTCATATTCATTCAATGGTTTTCTTAAACAAGTATATGTATGTAGTAAGGCTAAACTAAACTGAACTAAACTGAAAAAAAACAAAACGAAGGAAGTTCCCACTAACGCGTAGTCCTTGAAGATAGCGAAGCTTGCACGCAATCTTCACGACTATCACGATGGTTTAAGTCCACGATTGGAGCCGATTCGTTACTTCGCTGTTGCCGCAACAACCTTTATTCTATTATTGTTGCATAAGCCTGAGTTTTTTCAGTTTTTTGAAAGAATAATCATTGGACATCTCTTTGGAGGGGCGTACGCTATGACCTCCCTTTGGTCGTTCCGAGCAAGTGTTTCAACGATAACGGTGTGAACGCTTGGAGTGTTCTTTTTTTCTTTTTTTGTGTGGGGGAGGGGGCAATCTTGGCCAATTCCCCTACTGACTGACTGAAGAAGATTTATTTACAGAAGTTTGTACAGGCAGGGTGGGAAGCGGTCCTTAAGAGGCCTGCCCCGTAACAAAGACTGGGTGGCACCCCCTTACGGGAGCCCAATCGGCGTCGGCCGCTGCCCGCGCCCGCCCGACCAGGGCCAGTTGGCCGTCAGGTCAAGCAGCCGAGAGGGCTGCCTTCCCAGTCCTCCCGGGAAGGGTTGGGTAGAGGGGGTAGGTTTGGGGGTTTTTGGCACAGCCCACAGCCATGTGGAAAATGTCAGAGAAATCTTCCTCACACTGCGGGCACTTCCCCGCACAACCTGGGGTCGAAGTGCTTTAAGATTGCCAGGCACAAGAAAGTTTTCGTATAAAGGCGAAGGAGGATGCGCTCCTGCGCCTTTGTGAGGCCACTACAGGGCTTGGGATAGACGGTAGGTGCGCTTTCCTTGGTAATTGTCGCCTATGACTCTGGGCGGTCGGCGTGAGCAACGCACACACCAGCGGTCGGCATGTTTCCTGATTTTTTTTAGCTGACAAGAGGACACCGCGAGGACCACATTCAAATGCATGCGCTCGGCTATTCCTTGGTATTTTACAGACGATAGTCTTTCTTGGGCTACTTAAACCCATAAATTTTGGTCTGTCTGTATGTCTGTCTGTCTGTCTGTCTGACTCGATTCAGCCACCCGGCCAAAGCAAAACAATGCCTGCGCAATAGTCTTATATAGTCACAGCGAAATCTACCGTCTATGTCCGGTGTGTAATGTTCATACTTGTCAACATTGTTGAAGAAGAACAAGACATTACGCAAATATGAGACAGCAATCAATACAGAAGTGATATTTGCAGTGTTCCTTTATAAAAAATCAACATGCTTGCTTTTGCGAAATTAAATACTTCATCAACTGCAGAAAAAAAAATTCACTCACATTCGCCTGCTGTCGCCCGCGCCACTATAGCTTCTGGCGCCATTTTAAGAAATCAACCGGCAACAGCTACGCAAGGTTCCACTAGATAGGTTCCACGTTCTGCTTGCAACGCACGTGGAGTAGGGAAAACGCGGTTCTATAAACGTTGAAGTAGGGCGCCTCGATTAACGAGCGTCTTCGCCGTACGGCAGCGGTTGGCATCGAGACACCCGGTTTGGAGCAGTGGAACGCGGTAAATTTAAATGATTTAAGCAAACCTTTGGCGTCTTTACCTTGGGAGGAGCGGGACGCAAGAGGAACAACATGAGAGGTGAGCGGGAAAGCGAAGGGAGGCATTTACTTCGCAAAAGCCGATAAAGGACTATCGTCTTTTGACGGCATTTGCAACGAAAGGAGCAGATACGCGGCCAATTTTTTAACTGCGGACACGAAAAATTACAATTTGCTAAAGATCTTGGCTCTTAAAAGAGCGATCAACATGTTTGATGAGAACGAAATACGATATAGTTCTCGAACACCTCCTCTTCCTTTGTTCTACCGTTCTGCGGCTTTCGATTACCAGCAACCACGACCCACCACAGAACAGGTCACGAACATGATACGAAGGGTCACAAACAGGCGAAGAGGACTGAAGGAAGACGACGCGCTCACGCTGGTCCAGGCCTTTGTGACGTCGCGCATCGTATACGCGGCGCCGTACCTACAGCTGCTCAAGAAAGACAAAGATCAACTGAACGCAATCCTCCGCAAAGCAACAAAGGTGGCGCTAGGTATCCCGCGCCACTCGTCCACCGAGAAGCTGTTAGGCATGGCCAAACACAACACGGTGGAAGAGTTGGTAGAAGCTCATCTGTCTACCCATAGAGGTGCGGCTCAGCCAAACCTCGGCGGGCCGAATGGTACTGGCCAAGCTGGGCTGGCAAGAGGCCGACCACAAGGAAATGGGACCTTTACCCAAACTTTGGTCTCAGAAAATCGAGAGCAAACCGCTGCCCAAAAACATGAGACCGGGTCGCAACGACGGGCGCAGAAAGGCCAGGGATCATAGGCCCTCATCGAAACGCTGAGACAAGCGGAACGAACAAGGAAGATGGAACGGGGATCACCCTCTACACGGACGCCTCTCTACCCAAGTTTTCCACACGAGCCGCGATATCGGTACGACGAAGCGCGCTGGTGACGTGCGCATCTGTCAAAACGGCGTTACCGGAAGAAGCGGAAGAGGCGGCAATAGCCTTGGCGCTCACGTTGCCTAACGCGAGCAAAATAATCACGGACTCGCAAAAAGCGTATGCCAGCTATAGAAAAGGGCAGGTGTCTCTGACGGCACTCATAATACTAGAGGGAGGAATACGCCGCATACCCGAGCAGAAAGTGGAACTTCTATGGACATCTGCTCACTTAGGGCTGGAGGGCAACGAACTCGCCCACCAGCTTGCCGGAGAACTTGGAACACCGGGCAGACGAGCACGAGCCGCAGGCCATAACGACTTACAAGGACATCACCAGCCACTACAGGGAAGGCAGACGGCGGTACCCTGACCCGCACAAGTCGCTCAGCAGAGCACAGCAAACGATCTATCGCCAAATACAAGCAGGAGCCTTCCCGCACCCCTATCTCCAAAGCAAAATGTACCCCGAGATATACGAGAAAGAGTGTAGATTCTGCGGGCAATTGGGCACGCTCCGGCACGTCACCGGAGAGTGCGATTTCACCGAGGCAATCCCCCCACCCCTTACCCAACCCTCCATCACCCTTCCCATACCACTTAACGCGCGATTGGAGACCTTGCTAACCAGCCCGCCTTGGAAGACCAGCTCGTCCTGATCTCCAGGGGCCAGGCATCCGCGGAAGCATATGGGTCCCGTGAAGAGGGAACCACCCCATCCGGCACGTAGTCGCCGCAATTTTGTATGGCTAAATAAAGTTGTTCTCTCTCTCTCTCTCGCTTGTCAATTCGCTAGGCATCTTTACTAGAAACCAATCGCTGTCAGCTGTCGTTGAAGTGTAAGTAGTAAGATACTATCGCCGGCATTTCACTATAGTCTATGAGCCGTTATAGCGGTTCCTTCCTTCCAGCCCGGCTGTTAGCAGGTGGAAGGTTGGGAGAATGAAATCCCTCAAAACATTACCTGCCATGCTTGAAAGATGGCGGCTGACGCCGACACCGGACTGTTTTCGGCTCCCAGCACTGCTACAGCTCCCGCGTTAAAGATAAAACGCCGCTGAAACTATAGGTAGATGAAAAGCGTCGCAGACCAACCAATTTTGTTGCAATTTGAAAACATTACTTGCTTCGTTTAGCGAAAAAAACGTCCGTGCGTCTGTGGCGCCGCGCGCGCATGTGTGGTGTGTGGGTGTGTGTGGGTGTTGTGTGTGTGTGGGTGTGTGTGTGTGTTTGCGTGTGTGCATGTTTGCGTGTGTGAATGTTGGCGTGTGTGTCAGTGTGGCAGAGTTACAACTCCGGAATTGGCACGGAGACAGAAGTATTTGAAGAGGGGAATCCGATTGATTGGTAGTGGAGGGCTGCGGATTAATTTTGACGACCTACCCGCCGCGGTGGCTCAGTGGCTAAGGCGTTGCGCTGCTGAGCACAAGGTCGCGGGTTCGATTCCCGGTCGCGGCGGCCGCTTCTTCTGATGGAGGCGAAAAAGCAAAAACTCCCGTGTGTACGAGATTTCGGCGCACGTTAAAGATCCTCAGGTGGTCAAAATTAATCCGGAGCCCTTCACTACGGCGCGCCTCATCGCCTGCGTTGCGTCGGCGCGTTAAGCCCAACAATCAATGAATTAATTTTGACCACCTGGGGATATTTAACGTGCGCAGACATTTCGTACACACGGGCGTTTTTGATTTTCGCATCCATCATAAAAGCGGCCGCCGCGGCCGGAATCGAACCCGCGAACTCGTGCTCAGCAGCGCAACGCCTTGGCCACTGAGCCACCGCGGCGGGTGGGGAGGGAATCCGCTGGGCTGGGACAGCGCGGTCGGGCGGCGCGTTAATGTCACTGTGTGGCGACGGGAAAATGCAGCTTGCGGAGCAGCACAACAGATGACGCGTCAAGTGCGTTGCCATAGTTTACATGTTCTTCTACGGACGCGACGGACAAAAATCGTAATATCATGCAACATATTGTAAAAGAGTTCCATGGTTGTTTCTGTAAAATAAATAAATAGAAGTGCTGGACATTTTAGCAGCAGTTGTTAATAAATACTGCCCTAGTTACAAGCCGTGCAGCGCTTGAAACGAAGCACTAGAAGGAATCCCGGTGCACACGACGTCTGCCCACGCCACCTTCTCGCAACGAGGGGTTCACTCAACTCGCGCCTCTCGCGGGCTTCTCTTTATATGCGCGCGCTTTTCGTGTTGCCCAGGCAGGGCGGGGATGTTAGGACAGTCTAAATATGAACTAATGCCATAGAGGATAAGAACCATCATTATAGGAACTAATCATGCCCAGATTCTCAACCACATGTCTATTATTGAAGGTTTGCGCTTTAAAAAAAAATAGCCCCCTTCTCAACCAGGAGGAGGAGGAAGTGTTAGTTGGGGGTGGGGAAGGGGAGATAGACGGTAATGTCGTTTCGCCGACATCAACCGGCCGAACGGAAGCGAGAGGGGGACAGTAAAAAGATAGAGAAGGAGGGATGGAGGAAGAGAGGGAGATAATAATTCGGCAGGACTCTTCCTTTAGCACGCACCCGTCCCTGCAGACAGGGGAAACAACTTGGAGAAGGGGGTAAACCGGTTGGCGGTTGTGCTGGTGTGCAAAATTGGTTCGGGTTATGCAAGTGGATCACAAGGTTGGGGCTGTCGGGGGGAGAGGTGGGAGGGGAAAAAAAGTAATAATAATAAAAAAATTAAATATAAAAAAAAAAAAAAAAACAGTACTTCAAAAGAAAATTACACACAAAAGAGGTAAGCAGCTGACGCAAACAGCGATGTTTAAAACGCGAAGATTTATTCCGCCGCAAATGACCCCAGCGAAAGTACAGTCGCGCGAGGGATCCGTCGGCGTCCTCTGCCCATGACGGCAGCCGGCTATGCAATGACTGACCTTGAACCGGCGAGCCTTTTCACTTCGCGCCTCGCGAAGAGGGCCCGTCGGTGCCAAGGCCGGCACCGTGACTTTATGGCACCGCCGGAACCAGCCTTGTTGCCCCTCCTGAATAATTATTGCTCCGTGGGCATTGGAATTCCTCCGTATTCATTCCCCTTCTTCACGACCCCGGAATGGAACGGGAAAGGACTGCCGACGAGGCTTCGACGAATGGAATAGGGATGGAATTCGGCGCCTTTTGCCCGGAATGGAATGGGACGGAGATGAGCGCAGCTTTCAGACTAGCCGTGTCGATCTTAAGCTGCGACCTACAGCCAAGCTGGCTCTGAAACCAGCATCGCTGTAGCCCCAGCGGCCAATCGCTGTCTTCAGTTTTTCGGCAGCTGCTGTGAACTCGTGGACGAACTCGTGAAAGAGGTGGTCTCGCAGTGACCAACCGAAAAGAAGGTCAAGACAGGTAAAATATTTTTGGCACGCAAGGTGCGCCAAAGTGACCGTCGTATTCCGCAGCTGTGCAACAGTCAAAACCCTGAGCAGCAAGCTCGGCCACACTTCCCCGCCATGGAGATTCCAACCACTGCTGCCATGGATTTCATCTTAATGGGTAGCATAAATGCGACATTTTATAAGCGCCTGTTGTCAGCGTCAGACAAAACAAAACGTTACGTGCCGAAATAAAATACCACATTACAGCGAATCTGAAGCGATTATGACGCGGTAACACTCTCAGATTCCTGTGGTGCCACGATTATCAAAACGTTGACACAACAGTGCCGTTGTCGCATTTGTCCCCCCTCCATGCTAAAGCAGTGCAATTAAATACTGCGCTTTTACTTTTACGCTTACAAGTTTTACAGTGCGTGCAGAACGTGCGATATCAGGTTTGTGACACGGACAGCTGCGAAGTGGTGTAGTGGAAAGGGTATCACGCATGGGAAAGTTTTTAGGCGTGAGCCTCCCTCAAGTATTTCGTGGCTCAGGTGGCGTAACACTCACTCTCCCCGTACAGATGTGACACCCATAACATAGACGCGAAATTTCCATTAGCTGCCAACAGGGGTATGCATTGGGTCCGAAAGCGGGTATACGTGTTGGCCTGCGGGTATGCGTTGGCCTGTCGTCTCTGTTGGCAGCGAACGAAAGTATGTGCCGGTCTCACATCTCCACTGGCTGGAACGCGAGATGTGGCTGAACAAACGAACAAAAAATGTGTTGTTCCCTCTTCCCTAGGAACCGGTAAAACACGAGAGTTGTGAAACGTGCCTTCACAGGAGCATTTGAATGTTCATTGTGCATCGATATGAACTTGCACATCGCTATTTGTATTTCGTCGGAGGGCACAGTTATACGCGTCAACGTGAGACGCTGCATCGCACGCGCCGGAGCCTTGCGTAAATCGACTGAAACCACAGGCGCTCGGAAATTGTCCGTGCGCGTGAAACCAAACTGGTTGGCAATGAATCGTTTACGCGGTCCGCTGCAGCGAAAGGAGCAGCGGACCGTGTCACGAGCGTGACATCTGCAAGTCGGCTTCTCCGCAGCTTACGCTGCGAGTCCACCATACACGTAGGCGCTGGCAGGGAGGCCCCAGCTGTCGGCGCTCATTAGCGTCATGATGCACTACTTCTTTTCGCCTCTCCTACATGGCAGCACCATCTGAAAGGAACGACTTAGGGCGCGTTTTTCAGCCTATTCACGCGTCAATTCATGGAGCAGTCGGGAGCGCGTTTTTTACGTCCCGTAGCGGCGAAAGAGTTCGTGGCTCGAATTCCGGCGCAGCCACGTTAATCGAAGTTTTTCAGGCGATGTCATTTCCTTGGCGGATATGACGGCGTCCCGCGGCATAAAAACTTTCGTGTTAAAAAAATCTGGCAGAAGGCAGACTGAAATCAAGGCAGACTGCTCTCGCTGCAGGTTGCGAAGAGGGCGCCTTTAAAAATGCACAAAAGGTTCAAGTGAGAAAAAAAGAATTTGCGATCGCCAGTAGAACTGACGGTGAAGATGCCCGACGCCCTCTTGAACGGCGCCGGGCTGAGTTCCCTTAATCGGCACCAGGTGTGCTTGCTGATGCCTTTGGCTCGATATTCGAAACATCTTGCTGGCGAGCGCAGGATGGCACGTAGGGTCACAGAGCTGGGTGTTGCTTGTGTCATTCCACACAAGAAACTGTCAATTTTGTGACGCTGCCCCAAATACCGATAGCTACTCTGTCCGTAACTGTACTTAGGTAGCCACAGATTGAGCGTTGCTACGCTGATATAGTGTTAGTGACGCGCCTTATATAACGCATTTGAAACTTTTCCGTCGTCAGCGGCGTGCGGATGGCGACTGTATCATGCGTAACAGGCGTTATAAATTCCGTTACGTACTAACGAAGCGACGTGATATACACCCCGATTTTGAGATGCAAGAGAAGGCGGTGAGGCGGTGGGCTTCGGGGACCGTAAACTGTCAGGTATCCTGTCTTAGCTTAAGAAGTACACCTCAGTTTTGCATTTCAACAAGCGGCCGACACCGTCCTGCATTCGCACATTTGTTTAGAACTATGGATTGTTTTCATCCCCCTCAGCTTTCTGGGATGTAATTTGCGCGGGGGTTTTTTACCCCCCGTCGCGGCGAATGATCAAGGTGTAACAGCTCGAAAACCGAGCGCAGCCGGTTGAAGTCAAGTCAATCGAAGTTTTTCAGGCGATGTCATTTCGCATATGACGTCGTGAGGTTGAGTGGACCGCGTTCTTTGTGTCTAAAACACTTCAGCTCGGCTGTGATTAAAAAAATCTGACAGAAGGCACGACTGCAATCAAGGCACGGGCTGCTGAACTGGTGCGCATGCAAAGTGAGGGGAAAGCGAGTCGAGACCGCTGCAGCAGAAAATGAGTTCTTTATTGCACAAAAGGTTCACAAGGCCTTATCCTTCGATAAAAGCGCCTAAGTGCACCTAGAGCATTTACGAAGAATATTATTTATGTGTTCGAAAGTGTAGTATGACTGTACGGGGGGGTGAAGATGCCCCGATATCATACTTTGGTCTGAATTTGAACGGCGCCGGGCTGTTTTGGGCGGAGGTGTTAGCGGCATTTGCAGAGCGACCGAGCCAGGTTAAAATTACGCCCACCTCCCTTGCGGGAACCCTGGTGTGATGCAATCGCATCTCGTGGGGGGTTCCATGGGCGTTTTCCATCGTTTGGCTGATTACGCCTATTGGCGGTGAGCGCGAAACATCTCAGGCGGCGCTAGCGAGCGCGCAGTGATGGTCAGCTTAGGGATTCTCGCACATGGAGGAAAGAAAAGCGTTGCTTGGAGAGGCCCTGACGTCACACCCATGCGCAGCCAAGGGAACTGACGCCAATTTCTGTAAGTCGAATGGCGGACCATTGGACGCTGTCCATGCCATTGGCGGAATACCGATAGTTACTCTGTCCTCTCTCTGTCCGTAACTGTACTTAGGTACATACAGATTGAGCGTTGCTATATAAATAAAACAGACTTGTTTCCGTTTCCGTAAAACGGATCAGGGGCCTGTATCATGCGTAACAGAGTAAATTCCGTTAAACGTATAAAGAAGCGAGCGCCCGTATTTTGGGGTGCCGTGCGTATCTCCGTAAACTGTCAGCTATCATGTCTTAGCTTAAGAAGTACACCTCAGTTTTGCATTTCAACGGTCGTTCTGTCCGTAATTTGTTGGTAGAACTACGGATTGTTTTCACAGTGGCGTATGCCAGCTTTCTGCGAATGTAATTTGCGCAGTAACCGAAGAAACGGGTGAATACGAGGTGTAACAGAAAAGAAGCCGGTTGAAGTAAGTTGGGACAAAAGCACCCTCCCCCCCATAACAGAAAGAGAGACACACCGCTAACGATTAGTAAACTCCCCAAAGCGAATTTTGCGCGCTGCGCGGAGGGCAGTCTTCTAAGTCATGGCACGTAGCTCCTGCGTCTCAGGGAGTAATGGCGTGCTCAGCAAACGCACGGCGCCGCACGCTTCGCTACCTTAAAATCGCAGCGTACCGCCGCTGATGAGGCTCTTGTGGTAAATCGTATTTGAACCTCCCGCTCACCGGTTGCATCCAACGGCTGCATCACTCGTTCTTCAGAAATCATTGCTGGGTGCTGCAGTGCACTCAGGCAGCACTCTGTCGAGGGTTCCCTCGTGAGCAACGATGGTGAGCCTCTGAGACGGGGGCGCGAACTGCGCCTCAGGAAGGTACCGCGAATTGCGTCTCATGTAGTGAACGCACATCATCGGGACGCTCATGACAGCACACGCTGCAATGGCATCATCTCGCGGTGCGTCCCCGCAGCCTAGGATGTCTTACTAACTACCCCTCAGACTTTCGCCAAGCATCGTCGGATACAAAGCGTCTCTAGCGGGCTCATGTTGCCCGTCCCCATTTCGCAACCCTCTGTTCCGCCGCTTTCTTTCTGTCTGCGTTTGCTCGGTTGTGACGCCGACGACGATGTCAAACCAGAGTAGGGGCCGCCGAACTGGGGCGTACTGAAAGTGAAGAAAGCCACTCGAGACCGCTGCAGCAGAAAATGAGTTCTTTAAAAGACTCACGTGGCCTTATCTTTCAGAGCGCGTAAGTGTACCTAAGCACACGAAGAATATTATTTGTGCGTTATAAAAGTGTATGTATGACTTACGTAGGTGTGTGTGGGCGCATTGTATATCATACTTCGGTCTGAATTTTTTATATTGGACGGAGGTGTTAGAACGCATTTGCAGAGCGACCGAGCCAGTTCAAATTACTCCCACCTCCCCTCGCGGGAACCCTGGTGTGATGCAACGCATCTCATGGGGGGTTCCATTGGCCTTTTCCATCGTATTGATTACGCTTATAGCAGGGATTCTCACTCGAAGGGGAGGTGGGCGTAATTTTCTATTTTTACCATGCAATGCACATGCAGTACACGTATGGTCAGGTACGGTCTTTATTGCAGACGAGAATGAGTGCCTTGTGGTCCGTAAAGTGCACAGTTAGGGGCTCGACGATTGCATCAAGCAATCGTCGACTACTGCGAGAGAGTGCAAGCGTAACGCGGACGACCATCGACTGAGACCGTCGGAGCGTGGCATGCCGCTTTATATTCACAGCGCCCGAAGGAGAGGAGAGCGCGGAGAGAGAGAGTACTGCACATGCGCAGTGCGCGCAGCGCCGCCCACCGGCGCCTAGCAACGGAGTGAGAGCGCGCTGCGCCAATCCGCAGATGTTTGTGAGAGAGTGCTCGCTATCGGAGAGAGGAGAGGAGGAGAGGCGAAGCTGTGCGGACAACGCCGGACAGACGCAGGAAGGACAGAGGGGCGAGCATGAGATGCGTTGCGTCTAAAAACACATATTCAGTTTTCTCTAACCCCTGTTTTAGCACAAAGGTGGTGCGGCCGTGTCTACAGTTGGTCGGCGTGCACAAACAAATTGACATGGTTAGGAGGCTGCTTGTGTCTCGTTATCTGACAACTGCAAAAATTCTGAAAGACGTCTAGAAGGAGACACCTCGAGCTAAACAGAACAGCTAATATTACAATACATAGAAAGTATGTATGCATCGATCACCGTTAAGGGAGCGGCATTCAAAAGATAAAGGTCAATCCCGAAGATTTCGGAGTCACGTGTTGACAACGTAAACGAAATAGACGCCTTTTAACAAGGTGCGGCAAAAAATTATTAGGCTACCCTCCTTCCCTACTTTGGCGAGTCAGCGGAACGACTGCAATTCACGCGAAGCGAAATATTTTGATGAAAATAGGATGGTTTCCTGAACAAGAAATATTTCTGGCGTCCTGAAATTTGCAACTTCGACTTCTATTTGGTCATGATTGTACCACTACAGCTGGTGCCTTGCATTGTAACTGCGATTAATGTTATTAGAGCATTAAATGGAGTTGAACCTCAATACCCCCTTCAGCGGCGTGTACAATTGTACACATCAAATTTCGGCGCCACAGTGCGCGAGCGCCTTCGCTTCAAATAGAATGGTACGTCACGTGCGCACGGCCACGAGCCCCCTTACTGCGCAACTACCGCCATGTAGTGTTTTCGCACGGAAGCTGAAGCCAAAACGAACATTCAAGATGGACGCTTCAAGCTTTTATGGATCGCCGCTTGAGTACATTGCGATTTTAATTTTTAAATGCAGAGCATTTCTTAGCCTCGCCTGTTCCTTCGTCGGACGGTGTCAACAGTTTCGCGTCCGCAGCAGGTGCGCCTGTCCTTCCCTCCTCTCTCTCAACAGCAGCTGGCGCGCGCATGCGTCGTAGTCAGCCCGTTCGCTCCGTCGCGGTCTCGGCCTAACAGGTGCGTGATAGCAGTGCGGTGGGTCGTGGAAGGGCGCGCGCTGCTTGCGCATGTGCGCTCTCCCCCCCGTACTGCTCTCCCTCTACTGCGCGCGCTGCAAATATAGCGGCTAGCGGTCGCTCGTGTTTCAGTCACTGCATTGCTCCTTCCTTCCTTGGTTCACGCTCGTGCCCACGTTTACTCGTGTCTGCTACTCCAGCATCACGGAAGAAGCGATGGAAGCAACACTGCCTTCAATCAGTACTGAGGCCCCAATGCTCTGCATTTACTCGTGTTCCCCTCGCGGGAAGGCGCGGGAATTTTTACCGGTATATAACCCTGTTAGCAAAGTGTTCTTCATATATGCTTAACGTATAAGTACAGCTTTTAATTTTTACCGTTATAAAACCGCCTGTTAGCAAAGTGTTGCTTGCGCTGCTTAACGTATAAGGTTGTGGCTTTTTTTTAATGGATAGTTTTTGTGTTTCCTGTAAAAGATGGCTATAAACGGCGTGGGAAAAAAACTGCACGTACAATTGTACACATGGCGCCGGAATGCTGCTTTGCCGGATCACCGTGTCTGTGCGTTTTATTTTTTCCTAACCGGTAAAACTGGATTTTAACGCGTATTGTATCTGTCATAGGTATAGGCGACCACTCATGTCGTCGGCAAAAAGCATCGACTTCGTCGGCTCAAGCTCTTCAGGGCGCAATTGCTGACGGGAACATTTCAGATGGGAACTTTTCGGACGATGAATTGGACGAATCTGTCGATTTTTTTTTGGTAAGTGTTTGACCTACGAAAAAGCAATCCAAACATTTTCCTAACAACCTTTTCGTCTACTCTTTTTTTCTTTTTTTAGCCTTCTTCAAATGGATCTTCCTTCGCAACTTGACCAGAACATCAGTAGCAGCGACGATGAAGAGAATGTGCATCCACCGCCGAAAGAAAAAAAAGAAAACTGTGGTGAACTGAGTTATGAAGCAATTCTCTACTTCGAACACTGAGCGCACGTTCAACCTGCATCTAGGATCGGCTGTCCTTGAACCGCGTGGGTACGTTGTAAAGTACTTTCGAGAGGAAAAATTTCGAGGACATAATAATAATTCACTAATATTTATGCACTTCACTAGACAGAGTTTGAGCTCATTGCCACACCGGATGAAATCGAAGTTTTCTTTCGGATTATGATCTACATGAGGAATATGGAAATTCCCGAGATCCGAGCGTCATTGGCAGGACGATACAAGAATTCTATCTACAGCATTGCGGACGCGATGTCGTCCAAATGATTTTTCAAACTTTGAGCAGCACTACACGTCACTGAGCCAACGCTATTCTGGATCTAAAAAAAAAACAAGTTTTGGAAAGTGGCACCCATCATTGATGCTGTCAGAAGACGCTGTTTTGCTTTGGAACCTCTTGCAGAAGCAGCATTGACGAACAGATGGTGCCTTTCAGGGGAAGGGTGCCGGCTAAGCAATTCGTCAAAAATAAGACCAACCCTGAAGGAATTAAGGTATTTGTCCGCTGTAGTTCAGACGGATCAGCGCATGACTTTGAGTTCTATCAGGGAAAAGGCACGGGCGTTAGCAAGGACCATTCGGATTTGTGACTTGCTGGATCAATTGTGATGCGGCTCCTGCAAGCACTCCCGCACGGTCCGAACATGGCATGCTTCATGGACTACTACTTTTCTTTAGTGCCCCCTTTTTGAGAGCTCAAGTTGCTGGGTATTTTGGCCTCTGGAACTATCAGGGATAACAGAATTCTCGGACGTGACCTCAAAAGCAAAAAGTAACTAAAAAAGCAAGGGCGCGGAAGTTATGACTTCAATATCGCCGAAGAAGAAGACGTGGTCATTGTGCGCTGGTACGACAACGGCCCAGTAATCATGCTCTCTACAGTTGTAGTACAAGGCGACATCACTAAAGTGAAGAGATGAAGCGAAGCAACCAAGCAACATGTTGACATTGATTGTCCACAGGTGATCACCGAGTACAACAAGTTCATGGGTGGCGTTGACAAACTCGAATTTTGATGTCGCTTTATACCCTTCTAGCCCAAGACCAAGACATGGCCAGTGAGGGTCACCTCACACTTCATTGACTTTGCAGTAGTGTAACAGCTGGCAGGAATACATTCGCAATGCAAATGCTAAGGGTATCCCCAAAAAAGAAGTGAAAGACGTCATGGAGTTTCAGTGCGATATTGCACGTAGCTTGATTGCAAGCAACAAGTACTTCTCCCCCAAGAGGGGAAGACCAACCACGACCTCACAGAAGCCTGTCCGAAAATCGCATGTTGGCATGCCCCTGCCAACAAATTCGACAAGGTTTGACGGACTGAACCACCTGGCCACTTCATACCGGTGCCAAATTCCCACAAAGGTTGCGGGACGCAGGCTGTGTTTCGAATTCTCGAGTTCGGTGCCGCAAATGCGGATTTTACCTCTGCCTCATGTCCACTAAAGATTGCTTCTATGAGTTTCACACAAAAAAAGTAGCTGCGCCGAATCAACCAAGCTTACCGGCATTGAAAATTCACTTTTTAACCCGACTAAGATGTCAAAAACCTGAAGATTTTTCTGATTTTTTAAGAGTAATGATGGGCTTTACCGCTTAGAGGCGCAATGCGTACAAATGTACACATCACAATTTTTTTTCTTGGAATGATTGAACCTGTTTCAAATTAAATTATTGAGTTTTTGTGTGTTCTTAGAAGGTAAATTTGATGGAACCACAATTTTCAATCTTAATTATCATAATTTGCGTACTGAAGGGGACACACTCAGGAGAATAATGCTTGCGTGCATTGGAATCTCTGGCAACCCTAACACAACAGCTCTTTCTTGCCGTGAATTATTCACCAGTTGATTTCATTCTGTTCGCCGAATAGAGGGTAATTTACATTAGTGGTTAGTACCCATTTAAAGTGGGACGAATAGCTACTTCACCCTCATCATTACTGACTGTTTTATGAACGTCTTTTTTGTTTAATCAAGCACTCTGTGCAGCTGCCACGAGCGATAGCGTGCGAAGAAGAAGAAGAAGCCACCCTTGAAAAACCGAAGCCTTGTTTCTCTGCTGCTCTTTACTAGTGGTACGCAAGAACACCATTTCGGATTTGTTTCCCCCCTGCCTGGTTGGTCGACAAGAGGTGACGGAGAAGCATTTATTCATGAAGACTTCCACGCAGCCGAGTAGTGCCGGAGGCCTCCGGCACAGTAGTGACTCTCTGGAGGAGTCGCCCACACACCACTTGCACCCATCGTGGCCTCGGCCACAGGCACGCTGGCCCCACTACAGCACCAACGAAAGCTCCAATTCGGTGATACCCGCAGACACGTCACACGCTGGCTCCCTGTTTCGCTACGCCGCATTCGTGGTTAGCATGGCGCTGCTGGTATCGTCGACGTTCATTGCTATACCTGCGCTGCTGGTCCTGAAGCTGAGCCACTCCCAGGAGTGCCCCTCGCTTGAGAAAGACCTCAGCGAATCGAGAGACCCGAGCGTCCACCCCTGCGACGATTTCTACCGGTGAGATATCAAGGCTCAAGATATCCCAAAGGAGCACTTATCTATACTTGTCATTTTCTTTTTGTAGAAACTGGAGCCAGCTTAACGGTAGAATGAGTTTGAAATTGCAGAAAAAAGTTATTAGCGCGTTAAAGCTGTGACATTTTTGGTTGAACATGAGCCCCAGATTGCGAGACGGCACATTGCTTATCGATAACACATCAGCATTGGTTGGCAACTTCTCTCTGAAATCAGCTTATCCGCCTGCTTCGCGGGACACGGTAGACCAGATAGCTTTGAACAAGGTTATATCGTTATTTACGTAATATCTGTTCTTAGTTCTACAAAAGAAACAATTCTTCTCAGCGTCACGCTTGCCTGTAACGTAACGTAGCCGACTCGGAGGGGATGCTGTAAATCACAGACAAGCGCACTATACTTTGACTTCGTGCTACAAAAGTGGCGTTTAGGCAAGCATTTGTATTTTGGAGTGTTAATATCTGTGCAATAAGTACGCCATGTAATGTTCCCTTCAAGAACGCTGCGTTAGTATCACTCTTTTGGACATTTTTTAACCATTTTAACTAAACCATGCTCGCTGGTGATGCCGAATGTTGTCTCCGAATTAGCGTGAATGAAATAGTAGATAGATAGCTCGGTAGACAGACCAAACGACTGACCAACCGACAGTCAGTCAAACGCATAGATAGATAGATAGATAGATAGATAGATAGATAGATAGATAGATAGATAGATAGATAGATAGATAGATAGATAGATAGCTAGATAGCTAGATAGATAGATAGATAGATAGATGATAGATGGATAGACTAGATAGATAGTAGATAGGATGGATGGATGGCTGGCTGATGGATGGATGGATGGATGGATGGATGGATGGATGGATGGATGGATGGATGGATGGATGGATAGATAGATAGATAGAGATAGATAGATAGATAGATAGATAGATAGATAGATAGATAGATAGATAGATAGATAGATAGATAGATAGATAGATAGATAGATAGATAGATGGATAGACGGACGGACGGATGGATGACGGACGGTTGGATGATAGATGGATAGTGGATGGATAGACGGATGAGACGGGTGGATGGATGGGCGGATTGATTGATTGACTGATTGATTGATCGATTGATTGATCAGATGGATTAATGGAATAATGGTGGTTTGGTTGATGTATGAATGCATGAATGAATGAATGTATAAATGGATGGATGGATGGATTGATTGATTGACTGATTTATGGGTTAGTTGATTTATTATTGATTGATTGGAGGATTTATTGATTGATAAATATGTTGATTGATTGATTGATTGATTAATTGATGGACTGACTTATGAAAGGACGCATGGATATATGAATGTATGGATGGACGGCTGAATGGATCTACTGCACATCCTAGTGATACCAACGTTCCCTGCCTTCCTAAGCATGCAGTATTTGGGGGGAAGCAGGCAGCAGAGCGGCATCCTACCAGGCGGGGGGTTAAGGTGTTTTTATAGATAGATGACATAGTACTGGCACAAATAAAAAAACCGGGAACACCGAAGCCATTACCTTTTAACAATTAAAATGTTACAACTTAAGAAACAAGTGGTATCGTGAAAAAAAGACACGTACTGGACTGCTACGTTTGGAAAAAAGAAAAAAAAATACAGAAATCCACAAAACCCCCAAAAGAGAAAGTGTAATATCAAAGACACTGTACAACAAAGCGTTCTGCACACATCTGCACAAGAGCAACAATTCATTGTCATGTACATGAATTGTGCCGTAGCATGTTGCGCTGAAAGAGGACACCACTTTTTCAGTGCCTTGTTACAGTTTTACGGGGGTAAGGTAATTATTTCAGAAGGAAGAAATAAGGAAAAATGGCATGTATAACTTACGTCTTCTCTTTCATAATTTAGTAAAATCGCTTAGAATTAAGTATCGCTGAAGTTGACGATTTACCTCTCTTTTTTAACGTGGAATTTATGATCTATGTAAAGATAGCCGCTTATTTTGTGAAAATTTACCATCTGTGTATAATTTATTATCTTGACACTTTTTGAGTCAGGCAATAGTGTTTCAGACGCTATGTTTTTTGGGTATTCTATCAGGAATCTTGTTTATTTTTTGTTGCCACGTTCTAGTACGTACCAAATGCATTCGTATGTTATATCAAATGACGCTTTCAAATAAAGTCTGGTATACTTGGCATCGCGTTTGCATGTCGAAATCGTCACGCAGCTGATGAGCCTATGCTGTCATAGCTTATAGCTTTTACGTATTGGCATAACTGTTTTGATCCCAATAATATGCTCCTCGGGGAAAATACCCAGAAAAAATACAAGCTGATCTTGCGTTATCGGCGAGCTGTAACGGCTTACATAGTTTCTATTTTGTAAAGAAACTGACGTTTCAACAAATAGCTAGAAAGACTTCCAATAGATATTTTTGTTTTTGTTTGGTTTACAAGGATATTGTTAGGTGACATCCAAATTAACACTTTTCTTATGTCACTTTTACACCCGCAGCGACGTGTTTTTAGGTAGAGTCCGCATAAACTAACCCGGTGTTTTCTGCATCATCATCATCATCATCATCACCAGCCTATCTACGCCCACTGCAGGGCAAAGGCCTCTCCCATTATTCTCCAATTATCTCGGTCCTGTGCCAGCTGTGACCAATTTATCCCCGCAAACTTCTTGATCTCATCTGCCCATCTAACTTTCTGCCGCCCCCTGCAACGCTTGCCATCTCTAGGGATCCAGTCTGTTACCCTTAATGACCAGCGGTTATCTTGCCTTCGCATTACATGCCCTGCCCACGTCCATTTCTTCTTCTTAATTTCTTCTAATATGTCTTTAACACCAGTTTGCTCCCTGACCCACTCCGCTCTCTTCTTGTCCCTTAATGTTACACCTATCATTTTCCGCTCCATTGCCCGCTGAGTCGTTCTCAATTTAAGTTGAACACTCTTAGTGAGCCTCCAAGTTTCTGCCCCGTAGGTGAGTACCGGTAAGATGCAGCTGTCATACACTTTCTTCTTCAGCGACAATGGTAGGCTGCTATTCATTATCTGAGAATGTCTGCCATATGCATCCCACCCCATTCTGATCCTTCTAATTATCTCTGCCTCATGGTTGGGATCTGGGGTCACAACTTGGCGTAAGTAGGCGTAAGTTGGCGTAAGTATAAGTATTCGCTTATCACTTCCACTGCCTCACCACCTATCTCAAACTGCTGTGCTGTCCCGAGGTTATTGATCATTACTTTAGTTTTCTGCATATTAATTTTCAGGCCCTCGGCTCTACTCTGTTCGCCCAGTGCGGAAAGCATGCTTTGCAATTCGTCCCCGGCGTTACTTAGCAAGGCAACGTCATCAGCAAATCTGAGGTTACTGAGGTATTCTCCATTAACCCTTACTCCCACCTGTTCCCAATCCAACGTTCTGAATACTTCTTGTAAGCATGCTGTGAATAACATTGGAGAGATTGTGTCTCCTTGTCTCACACCCTTCCTTATAGGTATTTTGCTGCTCTCCCTATGGAGGATGATGGTAGCTGTAGACCCATTGTAGATATTTTCTAGTATTCTTACATAATGCTCATCTACCCCCTGGTTCCGTAATGCCTGAATGTCTGCTAGGGTTTCGACCGAGTCAAATGCTTTCTCATAATCTATGAAGGCTATATATAGGGGTTCAGTATACTCAGCGCACTTTTCTATCACCTGATTGATCGTGTGAATATGGTCCATTGTTGAATAACCTTTACGGAACCCTGCTTGTTCTTTAGGTTGACTGAAATCTAAGGTTGCAGAGATTCGGTTAGCGATTACCTTGGTAAATACCTTGTAGACGACTGACAGTAAGCTGATCGGGCTATAATTTTTCAAGTCCTTCATGTCGCCTTTCTTATGGATTAGGATGATGTCCGCGTTCTTCCAAGATTCCGGTACCATTGCGGTCATTAGGCATTGCGTATACAGGTTTGCCAGTTTTTCAAGTACAATTTCTCCGCCATCCTTCAAGAGGTCTGCTGTTATCTGATCCTCACCAGGTGCTTTGCCCCCTTTCATTTCTTTCTAAGCCTTCCTTACTTCTTCGGTCGTTACTGGTGGGATGTCTATCTCCTCTGAACTACTGTCTCGTTCGGCATTATCCTGTATGTCCCGGCTACTGCACAGATCCCTATAGAACTCCTCGGCCACTGTGACTATTTTATCCCTATTTGTGATGACATTGCCTTGCTTATCCTTAAGTGCATACATCTGATTTTTCCCCACGCCAAGGCGTCTCTTCACAGCTTTCAGGCTACATCCGTTCTTTTTTACAGCGTATTCGATCCTCTCCATATTATACTTCCTTATGTCAGCTGTCTTGCGCTTATTGATTAGCTTCGAAAGATCCGCTAGTTCTATTCTGTCAGCTGCGGTAGAGCTTGTCATGGTTTGCCGTTTCCTGATTAGATCTTTCGTCTCCTGTGAAAGTTTACCAGTATCCTGTCTAGCCATACTGCCCCCGACTTCTACTGCACACTCCGTGATAATGCGTGTAAGGTTGTCGCTGGCTTCCTGTGTCGTAAGCTCGGCTTCCTCGTTAAGGGCGGAATATCGGTTCTGCAGCGCAATCCTGAATTCTTCTACTTTACGTCTTACTGTTGGCTCATTTATCGGCTTCTTTCGTACTAGCTTGTTGCGGTCCCTCCTCAAATCTAGCCTAATTCGAGATCTTACCGTACGGTGGTCACTACACCTTACCCTTCCGAGCACTTCCACATCCTGCACGACGCCAGGGTTATCGCATAATATGAAGTCTATTTCATTTTCGTGCTCCCCATTCAGGCTCCTCCAGGTCCACTTCCGACTCTCCCGTTTACAGAAGAAGGTATTCATTATGCGTAGGTTATTCCGTTCTGCAAGCTCAACTAGTAGGTCCCCCCTGCTATTTCTACAGCCCAGACCATAGTTCCCAACTGCCTTGTCTCCAGCATGATTCTTGCCTACTTTAGCATTTGAAGTCCCCCATAACTACGGTATACTGTGTTTTTGCTTTAGCCATTGCCGATTCCACATCTTCATAGAGGCGTTCCACTACTTGGTCGTCGTGGCTGGATGTGGGCGCGTAGCCCTCCACCACCTTGAGCTTGTACTTCTTATTGAGCCTAATTACAAGACCTGCAGCCCTTTCGTTAATGCTATAGTATTCGTCTATGTTGCCAGCTATGCTTTTATTGACTAGAAATCCCACTCCCAGCTCTCTTCTGTCCTCTAGACCCCGGTAACATAGGACGTGTCCATTTCTCAGCACCGTAAAGGTTTCGCCTGCCCTCCTAGCCTCGCTAAGCCCTATTGCATCCCATTTAATGCCCTCTAATTTCTGGAACAACACCTCGAGACTTGCTTCACTAGATAAGTTTGCGCGTTAAACGTTGCCAGGTTCAGATTCCATTGGCGGCCTGTCCGGATCCAGTGATTCTTAGCACCCTCTGCTGCGTATTCATGGCGTATTCATGGGAGGTTGTGGCCGTTACTACACCAGGGTGGCCAATCCTGCTCTGGTGAGGGAGTGCATTACCGGCAATGGTCGCCGGCGTCAGGCCGCATCCCAAGCCCCTCTGTACAATTCCATCAATACGCGGATTTTCTTTTTTTTTAATCCGGTGGGAATTGTCCGGCACCGGGATTCGAGCCACGGTCCTTCTGCACGCGAGGCGGGTGTTCTACCTCTACGCTATCGCTGCACTTCTTCTGCATATCTTCTGCATGTATTCTGGTGTCTTCTGCATATTGATACAAATAGGATGGATGACGAAAGGTGGGCTTTAAAGGGACGCTGAAGGAATTTGCAAATTCTAGTCTCGAGCCTCTAGGACATGTTAAGTCCACGCTCGATGCCTTTATCCTACATTATTCAATAGTAAAATCAATTCAGAAGGGTCGTGGTGGTGGTGATTTATTAAAAAGGCAGGGGAGAGAAAAGAACTGGCGATATTGTTCAAATCGCCGCGAAGTTCCTTATGGTACAATTCAGTCCAGGGAAGGGAAGTGCTGTCCTGTTCTCTGCCTCCTCCTTGGCAATTTCCTATGACATTTTCTTTGACGGTAAAACAAGACGACTTGCTTGACTGCGCTACTTCATGGCTCGCAGACCCTCAGACAGAATCAGCCACCCCGCTATTAGTCGGCGGTGGAGATACGTTCCCTCAGTTAATACTAAACTAAGGCACTTTTGTGCCGCGCAGAATGTGCCTCTAGTTCATCAGTTTGTAGCCTTTTAAGTCGAAGTCGCTTCACACAAGTGCATATGCGATGGTTTACCGAGATACACGTTAGTAGAACAATATAAGACCATTTGAAGGCGGGCGAAGAGTCGGCGAAATTTATAGTTTATGTAGGTCCTGGCGAATACAATCATCCGAAGCTTTTATAATAAAGCGCAAAACCAGGGTGTGCGATGCCTCTCTTGCCCTGGGTGATCTAGCAAACGTTCACCAGCATGACCATACATGTGATAACGCTTGTCCATTCAGGAAATGCAGTCGCTAGACGTTAGACGACTTGATAACTTGGGGGACGCTTATTCTACGAGCGCTATACAAGAAAGAGTCATCTAGGCTGTTTCAAATGCTTGAAAAAAATAAAAATGTACCCTGGCTATACATTGCATACATTATATTTTCGCCTCCAGCATCATTTGGGTAGGACCGAGTATTCTGCAGCACCAGGTATACTTTTATGCAAGTGGTAGGTATGAATCAGCGATACTGCACGTTGATTGAGTTCATTTCGAACAATGAATGTTTTCCATACTGGATCCAATATTTTTCGTGCTGTAACATTGCTCCACGAGCGAGTTCACAGAAGGCGTGCAGACTGACACTGATTCGTCGGCGAATTCTTGATGGGGTGATGTTGCCGTAAGCACCGACTGTTTACGGGCACAGTCCAGAATCAGTGGACCGTTAGTTTGGTGCGAACACGCCTCTTGCGATACAAGCACCATCCGGGCAAACTCGAAAGTTGGGGGATAAGCACATCGCATGTGAGCATCTCCGGTGGCGCACAGAGAGACCATCCACTGCGTACGCCTCGGCTAGTGATGATTACGGTTGGAAACCGTGCTGCTAGGCTTATCTGATGCATTTTACAGCCGCCAACATAGCACACGGCGGTGTTCCGATTACCCAGATATCGAGAATGCGTATCTAAGAATAACGTAGGATGCCAAGCATGTTGTTTCCCATTACCGAAAACGAAACATCTTTGAACTGTGACATTGGACATTGTCCAATAAAGTAGCACCTTGCAATGACGTCATTGCTGTTAGTAACGCGTCTCCCACAGACCGCGAATTCTGGTTTTTTCTTCTTTCAGGCTTTGTAAATGAAATACCGCCTTATCACTGAAAAAACGATGAAAAATGTGTTTATTTGAGCCAGTTTACGCCGTGCAAGCAAACACAGAGCTTGGAAATTTCACTTCAAGGTTCCTTTAAATGATTTGAAGTGGTGCGGAAAAGCAGCGAACTGGAATTAGAGTCCTGCGGAACTCTATGCCTCCTGGTCATGTTATGCCGATTGTGTAACAATATTTTAAACGCTTGTTATGCAACTGAAATAATTTTCCAAATAATCGACAAACTTCCTGCTAAGCCCCACCAGTTTAGGCTGCTTACTAAGTAATGACTGATCAACTGTGTTAAATCTCTCAGTCCTAGCAAGAATTAAACTAACGGTATTTCATTACTGTGCAAAGCGGCATTACCTACATCATTAAACTCTTCATGAAGAGAAATGCTTCTTTTGTTCTTAGTAAATGCAAAGTGCGTCTTAGAAAACTTAACAAGATTTTCAGAAACAAGTTTTTTTCATTATGTTGCCTAAAACGGATAAAGTTATAATTGGCGTGAAATAGGCATTGATTGTGTGATTACAGGGTTTAACGCGGCTAAGCAACGAAGGCGATGAGGCACGCCGTAGTGTTGGGCTCCGGATTAGTTTGGACAACCTCGGCATCTTGAACGTGCCCCGAAATCACGTACACACGGGCGTTTTTGCCTTTCGCCTCCATCACAATTTCGGCCGCCGCGGCAGGGAATCGAACCCGCGCCCTCATACTCACCAGCTAAACGCCTTAGCCACTGAGCCCCCACGGCATGTTTGCCTGATACATGCTGATCGCTTTTAGATCTTCGTTTATGTAGTGGACATACATCAGCAATTTCCCTCTCATCTGGAATTGGTACATATGGGACTATGTTATTCAGAATCAGCTAACCACAAAATTGAGTTATTCTATAATTTCTACATATCATGCGTGGCGTGAAGCCAACAAATCCTAGAGGCCAGTGGGGAGATAAAGTCGCCGCAATATTAATAGATAGTTCTGTGGTAGTTCTATTTGAGTTTAAGTTTCAGTTTACTGTAGCCGAATAGAGAGGCACAGGACGTGGTGGTTAATAAGAGATAAAGAGGTCCCGTAGTGTGGCCCTGCGGTGGGACCTTTTATAAATGAACTATAAATATGCAGGAGCCATCACAAAAGAAGGAACCCACGAAAGAACATGTACAATTAATATTTTAAAAATTACAGAAAAACTCAGACAGAACAAGTTCGTTCATAAAAAAAGAACAGATGCCTCCAATATACAAAGCAGACCAATAGTGTATGGTAAAACAAACAGAGTCGTAGAAAAAGAAAGAAAAAGAATTACAGAAACAGAAAACCGAAACCATGTCAACTAATCAGCTAAAACGTGGCGTGCTTGAAAAATGTATTTAAGAATTTATAGTTTTTATGATGAACGAGTAAAGTTGTTTTTATCAATATTGGGCGAGTCCGTGGACAAGTTCTTGGCGCCAAATTCAAGCGTCCCTGTGCCATAGTTTTCTGTGGCTTTTGGGAGTAAAAAATTGCTGTAATAAAAATATCGTAATCTTAGGCTTGTGATAACATAGCTGTATTTACGATGCTTAGAATTTCGTTGCCTCCAGTCGTACTACAGTAATTGTTTCTCTGAATGCGTCCTGGCCTCGACGAATCCCGAATAAATGCGTCACTGGGATGTCTTAAAGAGTGCATATTGCCGAATCTTTCTGGTACTATTTTGTCCGCTTTCTTAGTCCCCTTCATTACCGTCCGGCCTGTACTGCAATAATAGAGTTTTTTGGGTTTCTTTATATCTGTGCAAACCCATCATTCAAAATACCTTCGTCTCGCGAATCTAATTTTTGCCGTCACGTGATTGCGACTACTATGAACCACCCCTTCAAGAAACCAATTGTGGGGTTTTTCTTTTTTTCACCTTTCTTCGTTTTTTAGGACATTCCTACGCTTTTGTTACCGATCCATTTATAATCGGTTTTCCTCTGCTTAATCTTAACTGTGTTCGTGGGCTTTGCATGAATGATTTTAAACTTTTGAACTTCAATATCTTATGCTGCAATATGACAAGATGTTATCAGTCCTGTCCAGTTGTATTCGTGTAGATATTTTATTACTAAACTATTCTCAATTCTCTCAATGTGCTGTTTGTTTTCTGACGACTTCCGCAGTCCTTCGACAACAGTAGCGTAATACAGAAATAATCAGTCAATTTTACTGCAGTTATGCGACATACTGGCAATAAAATATTTCTACACAAATCACGACCGCAGGACCTTGTTAGCGTATCTTTCGAGTGCTCTCCTCTAGTAACTTCCGAAATTACGTTGGCGATAGGATACAAGATACTCTCCTTTAACTGCGCATAATAACTTTAAGGTGTGAATGTTGATGTCAAAAATATTTTAAAGATTGTTGTATAATCCAACTTGTCTAGCAATGCTTCCGTCGCGATAAGGAAATATTATTGCGGGCTTCGCTTGAAGGCTGACAGTATGTTGAACGCAGGACAGACGTGGTTATGATAATATATTGATTGCTCTGTAAGTTGAACTTTCAGTTGGTCACCTTTTATTTCTGTTTTCAGAAACAATATTACTATGCCACGTATTCTACGCTTGCCGCGACATCGCTACAAATCATAACCAGTTCAACAGATATGGTTTATTTTTTTCTTTATTTCAAGAGACATGTTTTACCGGAAAGAGGGAGATGGGTGAACCCGTTAAAAATAAGGATTTACCGGTAACGGACGATTGCTTCACATGTTCTATGAACAAAATTTTTCTTCATCGCTGCCCTTACAATTTTTCGCATGCATACCGCACGTCTTCGTGGACGTTTCAAAGGAGAGTGGATAATTAATAAATAAATATTATAAGCTTATAATTTCCCGTAGAAAAATGTCACTGGACACCGACCATTAAACAACTTTCCTAGCACCTGACTCGCAAAGCTCGTCTTGGAAGACTAATGATCTTGATCGCAAATGCACGCCGAGCTGACGACGTTATCACCGAAAGCATTTTGACCACTTTGTTAAATTACTCTCTGGCGTAATAGTTGTTGCCCACCTTGGTAATAATAGATGAGTGCTAATCATACACAAACGCGCAATAAAACACTCACAAATGCACACGCACGCAAATACACGGGCACACATGGAAAGAAAAACGAGACAGCATTGTACAAACCGCTGTCCGACCAGCGGTGCGCACTGATGGCAAGTCTATTTATCGTAAACACCCTAATAACTCAACTTAACCAGCTACCAACCACAATTTTATGAGCGTAAAGCTATATATAAACACTCGTTCAGAATAAAAATAAAGGCTGACCGTTGTGGCATGTGAACTCGGGGCGGATAAGCAACAAGCAGGGATACCTCATTTCCGGCGGCACGTACGTGGCCGGGCTATGCGTCAGGTTTACAAAAAAAAAAAATTGCGCCCACCTCTCCGTGAGGGGAACCCTGTGTAGATGCGACGCATCGTGGGGTTCACTTGGTGTTGCCGTTGCATTGATTCTGAAATCGCATGAAACGTGTCGGGAACGCGTATGATTATTATGTCTTATGTATATTATTATGTTTTATTGGCAAATCTTGGTCAATCTCTCTAAGTGGTATGGTTGGGGCTTCGCTGTCGCAACGACCTTTACTCCATCATTGTTGCTGTAAGTGGGAGCTTCTGTTCTTTTATGGCAAGTGTTAATCATTGCCCCATCATGCGTTGTATCAGTAGCTTTCTGACGTAGTTTGAATGAGTCAAGGATATAAGGCGCGTTCGTAGCATTTGATTCTGTCTCGGTTTTGTGGCGCAGTGGGAAGAGCACTATGTACCTCGCGTTCCGCCCACAGGGTCGTGGGATGGAAACCCGGCGCCGCTAACTATTATTTTTTTATAGTGTAGGGGGAGGGGTGTGGACGGACAACGCCGTATGGAGGGACAAGGCGAGTGAATGAGATGCAGTCGCATCTAAAAGTTCGGAAAGCCGTGCGCTCACCCTTCACACAAAACGAGACCTAACAGAAAAGAAGGTGACGGAAAAATACAGCCCACCTGAATCTGTTTCACCCAGAGTGGTCGTAGCAAGGCTAAGTCACTCGTTACTTTTTTGTCAGCAGTAATGTCGTAATGTTTAGGGATATCTTGAGTGATTCCCTGGGTCAATTCGCTATCAAAGTCCCCAGCAAACAGACAACCGTCATTCACGTCAGACACCCGCGTATCATCGGTGCCTGTTGGTCAGGCGCAGCTCGAGTTTTGTATACTGTGCGCACGCAATGTTCGCTGCGCGTGCATTCAAGTGCGGTACCTGCTGTTCCAGGCCGTGGGTGGGAGCAAGCGAATCGTGCTTACACCACTGGTGTCACAAATGCGACACAAACTACGTCCAAACATTTATAGATGAGTGCTCACTGATTTTAAAGGTACGACTACAAACCCGTTGCGCGATTGGGCATGTTTTGTTATTATAACTTTGGGCGGGGGTTATCGACACCGACTTTCCAACGCTTTGTCAAGCCAGCGTGCCTCATATGATTTTACTGTTCTGTTCGATAACACAAGTTTTTATGTGGACGCGGCTGCCAGTGCGTCATTTTTCTTTAGGGGAAATTTGGGGTCCATGATCCCAATTATCGAAAAAGAGGAGCCCTTTTGAAATGGCGAGCTTGCGCCATTCAAGTGCTACTGTTCTTGGTCTGGGCCGCCGCTTCGAAGTGCTGACTTGGGCCGAGCGTGTCCCACAGAAGCAAACCGACAAGCACTGCCACCCGTCATTTTCTTTTTTCTCTTGGCGACCTTGTTACAGTGCTCCCCTGGACCACGCTTGCCGCCCCTCACAACTTCAAAGTGGCGCACCAGCGGAAGAACGCATGCATTTGGAAGGCGCTACCGCGCCGTCTCAAACGAAGCCATTTTTAGATGCGAAGCATGTCATGCTCGGGGCTGTGTCCCTCCCTCCATTGTCGTTGTCGTTGTTGTCCGCCGCCCGCACCCTCACTGCGCATACCTGGCCAGGCACCTCTGATGATGATTGTGGCAGGATGCCCGTAGGGATTGGCCAACCAAAGAATCCATCACGAGATAGCTTCGCGTCCAACCACCATCGTCATCTTCATGTAGGGAAACCTTGAGTAGCATGCGAGGCATTCCTCTCGTCTACGACACTCCTCTGTGCTCCAGCATTCCTCCTCTCCTCTCCCGAGCTCCTCTCGTCTCCGGGATCGCGCAACAAATGGCAACACCTGCGGCTGCGCGCGC
Organism: Haemaphysalis longicornis; assembly: GCA_013339765.2. NCBI lineage: Eukaryota > Metazoa > Arthropoda > Arachnida > Ixodida > Ixodidae > Haemaphysalis > Haemaphysalis longicornis. Next base: position 37,625,590 of record CM023452.1, on the reverse strand, counting down.
AATACTCCGTTGGGAGCGCCACTGTAGCTCCGCGGTATAAATGACACGCGCGCGCGCTCCGCTCCCCCCTTCTCCTCCCGCAACGCCACGGTCGAACTGAAAACTAATGCGAACTTGAGTGGACCCAATGGCTGCTTCGCATACTACTCAGGGTTCCCCTACGGGAAGATGGTGGAATTTTTTTTTTAATTGGGCGCGAGGCTTAGTCATAAATTTATTACGGGGACATAGGGAAAATAGGACATTATACGACATACTTCGGTAGATATCTGTGGGGACATAAAGTAGTGATGTCCGAAGATTAAAACACTAAAAAGAGACGCCGTTCATAGCGTTGATGTTATAGACGCACACGCTTTTGCTCACGTGACATTGTGATTTTGCTTCTAGGCCTCTATAGAAGCAGTGAAATGTTGTATCTGGACATCTTATATGCCCTGCACCCGACAAGTGCTACGTCTGGTTCTGCCACTTGGGTTAGAGCCTGGTTTTAGAGAGAACATCCCCACTAACAGGGCATGCTCTTATTGTGAACTGCACACCTAAGGGATACTGGCCTTGTAGGTGGAAGTGGTCGCGTCAGTGAGGGTCTAAATATGACAGCCGATTTCATAATCCTGCCTAGAAGAAATCCAGTTCAGTGCAGCTAGCCTTAGTTATCTATTTTTGGTGGGCAGCTTTATGGGACTGGTGAACGCATACGGGTCTCACGGCCGTTGCAGCACTGGGACAGGTATTGCACGCAAGGGTTTACGTCCCAGCCGTGAAGGTTAACACCGAGGCGCTTCTGTCAATGTAGCATGCGTTTTTCATTTGTCCTTGCTTCCTTCAGTTAATAATGCACTCTTCAGGTCTATAGATATCTCCTCATTATTTATGCTTACCTCGTTTTAATTTTTTCACAAACACCATACTGCTTGTGGAAACGCAAACGAAATCTTTTCTTCGTCTGCATTACCTTACTAGATAACCGTGTAGCACATACGTAACTGAGCACTACCAAAGGTTTGTTTATCACGCATGGCCGTCCTTGCCACGGCGCATCAATTTATTTACCATAGGCACTGTTATGCCATTGAATTAGTGATTTTTTCTAAGGAAGTGTATTAAGAACGACTGTTCGCAAACAGAGGTGTTTGGGAATTATAAAATTGACTTTAGGCGTATGTGCGAAATAGCGGTGACAAATCTACCTCAGGGGAAGGAACAGAACAGCAACGACAGATAGAATGCTACGCTTCGTCTTCCCATCGGTGTCTATAGCCGACGGTAGATCATTTACTCCACCTGATAGGGACAGTATACACTAGCTCCCACAGTTACTACACTAGATGACAAACGATCCCTCACAAATCATAACGGCCTGGTTTGCTCCTAACGTTCTTTTTTCCAATAGTATATGTCAACTTAGTGATGACAAGTGGAGACCTATGTTAAAAGACAGTGATTTTATGGCCTCTCTTTCCAAAATGGGGCCTATTTAGTTAACTCTTGAAGAAAAAGGGGTACATTACGACCCTTAGCAGCCATGATTGAATGATATCTTTGTGCAGATAAAGAATAGCCTGGGTAGTGCTACTCCCATTGCATCAAAGTCTGGCGTTAGGAAGTCCATAGTCAATATTAGAAAGTTGCAGCGGAGAGGGAAACCGAACCTATTGACGGAACAATCACTGACGTGCAACCCAAAGTTGTGTTCAAAACGTGTAAGCTATCACACTAATCACCACGTCAAGATTACCAAGAATAAAAAAAAGGATACTATGCACATGCTGTATCCCCTCAGGCGCTCTCATTTCTGGCACAATTTAAACTGCAGTGTTGCCTAATTGATTCGCGTTTTCCTAACTGAAACCAGGTGTGAGCATGAAATAACGCTATGCTTGGGACAAATTGGTTGGTCTATTTTTCGCGCACCCCCTACGGAACGGAAATTCGTCCGCCTCTATGATTTCAACAAACAATCGCGAGGGAATAAGTAGAAGTGCATAAATTATTCGCTTAAGCAGCACTTGCGTTCACAAGGAGATGGTGAACCAGGATCGGTGACGGGCCAGAGGATCAAGTTAATGTGTTTGCCCTATGTGGCAGAACCAGAGAACCAAGTTAATGTATTTGCCCTACCATACGCACAGTTACACCTGCCATGGCACGGACCATAACCCAGGAAGCGCCAACCGCATCCCGCTGCAGAAGTACCAAGTCGCCTTCGACCACAACATCGTCAAGCAGATGCTCCTGCGAAGAATCCCCGGCCGCCCAGTGAAGGCCAAGGACAAGGCCTCGGCCCTGCTGCTTCGCTGCCTCAGCCATGTAAGAGAAAGAACAGAACGCACCTGCTTCCTGTCGGGCGCTGGTCTCATAGAGCTGAACTAATTTCGTATTTCGAGACTGTTTTACAGTTTTATAACTAGAACAGTATACTCAAATCGGGAAAATGCTGCTGCGGGCGCCTTTTGTCACGGTTTTAGGAAAATCATTAATTAACCGTCATCATTATTGTCAGCGTATATTCCTTTGTTGACGGGCAAAGATGTCTCCTAATGTGTCTCTGGCTGATTCGGAATACATAGTTTAAAATTGTCTCGTTCCTTCAAGTCTTCGAGTTGAACGTGTGTGCTACTTTTATTCCAGGCCCCTGTAGCCCATCTGCTGCCGTCGTGGTTCACCGGTTGTAATTTCACCGCCCTACATGGTCAGCTTAAGTCCGCGCTTTCCTCTGAATATAAGCGTTCACCCGAGGTTTTCCCGCGTCCGGCATGTACCGCAAACCCCATCAAGCTTTGCTGTATGACTGCGTAAGCTAACCTAATGTTTATAGCACAGAGCTTTGGCGACCAGTACCGTGGTTTGGCGTTGGCGAAGGTGGTGTCTGAGTCCACCTCATCACACTTTCGCCAGAAGCTTCTCCTGCGTTCATGGCTCATACTAACCATGTGACACTTGGGCGGGAGGTTCAAACACAACTTGCTCGGCGGCTGCGATGCGCTGCGAGGTAACCGCAGAGTAGTGCGCGCGGCGTGCGTTCGTTGATCCCGCGATCAATCCATGAGACTCAGCCGATACGCGCTATGACCGAGAAGAATGCAGTTCGCTCTCTGCACAAATTTTGTATTAGGGCGTATAGAGTAACCGTCACTGCTTACATATCGGTTACAGGGAAAGCTCGTAATTAGAACTTCTATATTTCGATCTCCTGGGTAATCTTAACTGTATGTTTTGGCCCAGCCAATTCATCGGAGAAGACTATGTGTTGATAAGCTCGTTAATTAAAACACGAGCGGCTTGCGCCCCCCAATAGGCGGAGTACGCGCCACCACGCCGAAAGCATGGAGCCTTACGCACGGCTAGAGATACGGCTGCGCTGCCTACACACGACCGTGCATTGCCCCCGGAAAGGAGAATAAAAGAGAAAAGTTTCATAGGTTAAAACCAATCTAATCCGCCTAGCGGACCTTTTTGAAGAGGGTTTTTGCAGTACACTTATATGTGTACACGACTTAGGGTCTAGGGAATGCTGACAGATTACGCGATTTCTGAGGTGAGAAGCGTGGAACTTGTTCCTGCGAGTTACTACTGGGAAATAGCGGACTAGGCACCGGTGCAACTATCGCCAAAAAGCAATGACCGGATGGAACGCTACCCGTCTCTACTGCAGTTTTGGATTACGTGAATACGGGGCCTGCCGGTACATTCATTTGTAAAATAAAACCTTTCAAGCTTTCACCTTCAAGTTATAAAAGCAGGTTTTGAACCTGGCATCCAAACATTCAATAGTTACATGCTTTACTTCTGCACAATCCTATTGCGCGGTTTTTTTGCTTCATTTTAGTTAGTTTAAACCTGAATCATTTGAACTGCTGCGGGGTCTCTTTGAGGTGCAAATTGAAGCGCTTTCACTGCATGTTGGTAGGCGTTACTGTGCTACCCCTAAGAAACGGGCCGCAGTACGTGTTGGTAGTGTGGCACTGTTTTTATTTGCAGAGGTAGTAGTTTTTAGGACAGCCCGTGTTCATTTTTTAAATTTAGTACTGGTGGCCGCGTTACGGCGTATTCTACGGCGTATTTGATTATCGCGGTGTCGATCGAAACTCAAACTTCTTGAATTTTGTTTTGTGCATTTCGTATGATTTTCTTCATCCAGGCTTTGGAATGTACACCATTAATGGATGTTTGGATTTATAGTTAACCTTTAGTAGGATTCATATTTGTAGTTTACGATCTGTTCCCCAAAGAACCCGTTCTGAGTGCACGTCGTGAAGAATATTGGTTGGTGTTCTGCACACTCCTTGAGCAATGCCGGGTCGTCAGTGTATAGCATGTTCCTAAAACATCCGAAATATACTGGTTCCATTTCTTGACTAATCATTTCACAGAGGATGCTCGCAACTTCTGCAAGATAATCTCTTCGTGCCTTATTCCGATTTTGTTAAGAAACATTGATTTTTGTAAAATATTGTTTTCCCAATGAAATCTATTCCAATTCCTTCAAGACATCTTGTGTAAGTCTCCTCCATCTTCTCCAATTTTAAAGTCTTACCATAATGGCTGTGTTTACGGAGTGACAATATTTTGCGGGGTCCGGTAATAAAATTTATGCTCTCTGGATTTATTTTAGCGGAATTGATACCCTCCCTGGCCTCAGTGGCAGCATTTACGTAATCGGATCCGTTTTACCTGTAGCGTATGTGGTTAACTATAGCGTTCATGAAGTATTTCTATACGGGTTGTATGCCACAGCTGTTAAAGATCTAGCATTACGAACACAGAGAAGTTAGGGGCTTTCACAATTATCCCCTACACCTTCTACTAGGACGCAGAAGCACTGTTATTGCAGGTTTGTTTTTAAGTTGCTCAAAGCTTGCTAGAGCTGGCCGTAGCTCACGTGGTGTATTCTGGGGCTCCTTCTAAAAAAATCCATCTTCTGACAGTATGCATCCTTAATGTACATTTTTGGCATCCCCAGCTGACACGGCAAGCTTTTATATGCTTCCCAGCACGTTATGCCATACATGCGTATCACTCGACAGGCAAGAGGTCCGCCCCCGAAAAGCCCAAAGATTTTCAGCGGTAGAATAAGGGACCTACCTATTGGTATAATAACCCAGCTCTCTATAAAAGACGGAAAGTGCTATACCCTTGATAGTTCTTATGCCATACACCGATACGTCAAAGAATAATGAAAACTCAACCCGCTTTCTTTGCAGTTAATGTACGTAACCGTAAATGACATAAAACCAGCTATGATAATTTGCAGCTGGAGTTATTGCTTTTTCATTGATTGATTGATTGATTGATTGATTGATTGATTGATTGTATGGTTTGACACGCCGACGCAACGCAGGCGATGAGGCACGCCGTAGTGGAGGGCTCCGGATTAATTTTCACCACCTGGGGATCTTTAACGTGCGCCGAAATCTTGTGCACAGGGCGATTTGGATTTTCGCCTCCATCAGAAAAGCGGCCGCCGCGGCCGGGAATCGAACCCGCGACCTCGTGCTCAGCAGTGTTATTGATTTTGCTGAAAAACATTTCTTAATCGAAGAACATATTTGATGTGCTTCTAAATCTAACAAAATAACTCTTTTTCGTAGCAGTTTTGAGTACCCTCCCTTTGCCATTTAGTGGTAACATGTTACTTCTACTCATTCCAGAACCACGAACACGAAAGTTTGACTATCGCAACCTTCTTAGGAGACCTTGGACTGAAGTGGCCGTTGGAGTCCTCCACCACACGCTACCAGCTCTTCGTCTCACTGGGGAAAGCCTCGCTACGATTGGGCATGCCGATGCTCTGGGGCTTCTACGTTGGCCGCCATCCGTCCGGTTCGTTGAAGAACACGATTTATATGACGTTAGACTCCCGCTACAACGACTGGATTGGAACGGTTGAAATGCTGATGTATAAACGTAGAGTCAGAGACTACCTGCGGCACTGTGCAGAGATTGTGGGCGGCAAGGGACAGTCCTATGAGAGCATGATTGAGGACGTCTTACAGGCTCACCATGAATTGGCGGCTGTCGTCGTTGCGTACTGGGACCCTTTCTCAGGCCCGCGGTACGTCGATCTTAGCGATCCTGACTTGCGCCGAGCCGTGAATGGTCAGCTACCAGATGACTCTCAGCTGTGGTGGAAAAACGAGATAGTCAACCTTCAGCCGGAACTGTTTCATCGGCTTAACGATACGTTTTTCAGCCTTGATGAATATCGGAAACGCTTTACCGTCCTCTTTGGTGCATACGTGGTTTGGGCGCTGCTACCACTGATCTCCAGCTCCCGTACTGCTAATATTCTTGCCGATATGCACTCGCCAAGCAGGACAGTCATTGAGCAGAGGCTGCAATGCTACGGTTTGCTCCAAGAGGTCATGCCATTGGCTAAGTGGCATATCGACAACGAAGCACTGGCAGAAGGTGAGGCAACTCGCCACCTTCTACGGTTGGCCGTGCTCTCTGCGAACAAACTGGTGACGCCATACGGGGAATCAGTACGAAAGCGGGCGGAGATCACAAATTCCCTTCTTTCGCTGAATGCGTTGAACATGAGCGAAACGTGGGAGGAACTAGACAAGGCATACGATTACCTGCCCAATGAGAGCAGCAAAGACTTCTTCAAACTTTTCCTTTCCGCCAGCCGCGCCACCATCACCATGTTTAAGAGGAGTCTGCGAAGGCCACGCAATACCATTTTCCACGTACCGGGAATCGCCAGCGACTGGCTGTACCGGCTGCTGGTGGTCCGAGAGGTGATACTGCCCAATTCCTTGGCCTCACCACCACTCGTTATGCCCTGGCACCCAGCAGCAGTTCGTGTGGCCCTGGCCGGCACGTTCATCAGTTACCAGATTCTGATATTCATGCTATTCAAGTTCTTCTACAACGACCATTTCGAGGTGAGTGCAACACCCGCCAAAATTGTGCAGGAACAGCGATGGTGCGAAGAACAGCGACGTAACGAGACTGTGTGAAAGGTGCGTTATGAAGCGTTAATTGTGCATCAGGTGAATGAGAAAGTGAACCTAATTGCAAGAATGGGCTATCACATCTAATGAAAGTCAGAACCAATGAAGAAACACAAGATTAAAAAAATGTCTTTTACAATTCTTTAGATTCCATTGCACATCATTAGGTGCGCTCCCAGGTACTGAAATTGTACGTAGTAGTTTAAATACAGGCGGCAGAAACACAACGAAGTGTACACTATATTGCTAATTCCAATTCAAGATTATGGGACAATACTCTCTAAGAGTGGGATTCATCCTGCCGAGTAGAAGAATAAGCCGTTGCTTATGTTTGACTTGTGTTTCAGAGAGACACACGTTACTACGTCTTTTCTTCTGAGATATCAAAGACATTTGTTTAGGCAAAACAGTTTCTAGTGTTTTAGCGAGGGGACTTGGGCTGAGGGGACCTTAAAAAAGAACAGAGCTCAATAAATGTTTCCACCACCACCAATAAATCATGGAGCACGTTTTCATAGTGTGCTGTTCGCAGCGGGCCAAGTGTCTTTTGGCAAGTTTGTGTTCGAATACTTTGGGATGAACTTACTCACGGAAAAAATGGAAATACCAAAGAGAAGTTGCTGTAGCATAAAAGAGCAAAGATAGGTCCCGCACGGAGAACAATATTTAGCCAAGCGCTGTCACAACAATATTCCTGAATCCTGAAATCTTTGCGTTGACTCTTATAGATGCGCATTCTGTAAATGTGAATCCCGTAGATACACATATGACTGCTCACTTGTAGGATGGCGGTTTCATTAGAGTACCGCCAGTGAAATGGTTTCATGTAATGTCTCCTCATGTATCACCTGCACATCGAGCTACCGGGGGCTGTCACTGATTTTAGAGCGATTCCCCGTGTTTTAGCCGAAGCAAATTACGACTGCCCCATCTACGGCTTCGGTGTCGTAGGGGGAATTAATTCGACTTGGGTGGCTTGAACACCAAAACATTTTGGCTTATTCAGCGATACTTGGTAAATATGTTTACTGCTGTATCATGGCGGTGTCCCTTCATTCGTTTTTTTTTGTCTCCACATTTGGGCGAGTCCATTTGATAGCACGCTGGTGTCCACAACTTCTCCGAAATCCCTTCTCTGTGACTGGCCCGGATCTCTTTGATTTTGCGTGCGGGCACGTTATCCTGAATCTTGAAATGCTGTGGCGTAATAGACTCCAGCACCCGAGCTACGTTCGTAGTGGTGACCTTGTTACTCCTATTATTCCTTGGATTATCTTGCTCTCTCACTTGATTGGGGCCCGTGAGCGTGCCACTGCTCTATTTCCAGGACCACAAAAGAAACGCCTTCTTACACCTCGCTGGAAAGTTGCAGTGTGCTGGCGTCTGTCAACACTTTAAAAGCTTGGTCGATAAATACTGGTTGTGCCCATTCGCGGTGCAACTTGCACTCTGTTTGAACGAGCGAAACCCCAAGAAGGACTCGGAAGCTTTCTAAGCTTCAACTGTTTTCTGTGATGAACTATCGAGCTGATGCCAGCCTTTAATTCCTGGTGAAGGTTCTCATCATCGGTACTTGTTCTTAGGAAAAAGTGAATTACCATGTCCTCAGCTGAGGCAGCAAGCTTTATATGGAAGGGCGACGCTTTAAGGCCGGCTACTCTGCGAATGTCCGCCTGTTGAAAGCCGTATTTCCGTGGAATGTGCCACAAAAGACTGTGTGATAGAAATTACTGTTTCGGGGCGCTTGGAAACAAGCCAGGAGGACGAAAGGGCACAACCACAAGCACAGCACTTAAACGACCTTGGGGCTACTTGCCTATGCCTTACCACCGATGTTGCTGCAGCTTACAGAAAACAATGAGAATGACGAAGGATTCGTCTGGCTCTTCCTGTGGCCGGCTTCTCTGATGTCGTGTTACTCTCCCTACTTGGACAGTGTATTGCTTGAAACTACCTGCAAATACACCATCCCCTTGAAACCTTCCTTGTAATAATATGACAGCTTAAATATGCCCTTCTACGGCCAAAGACGATTCTGAAACCAAAATTGGGAAGAGCGCGCACATTACATCCAGGCTGAACTGACGTTTCAACCGGGTGTCCATGCGGCCCGAGGAAACCTGCGGGCAACGTTTTCTTGAACGGCCGACAACTGTCGAAGACGTGCTTCTAGAGGCAAGGACCTATTCTAGTGGACCCCACTGAAAGGCCGATGAAAAAGATAGAAAATTTTGTGCACTGGGCTATTCGCACCTTTTAATTCATTTCACAGCTCACAGTATTATCCGATCATGGCATCGGGATTACGAACATATCTAGTCAACCGTGTTGACGTTTTCTAGTCTAAACGGTGAACTGTTACGTCTGTAATGAGTATGAGGTACGGTGAGGCTTAAGAACCATTGGTCGCCCAAGAGGCATTGTTACTCCACGCCATATATGTTTATCCTTCATGGAGTATTCTAATCGCGGAAAACAGCCTCTGCGGTAGGGGGCAATTCCGTCCATCTCGTCCCGAAGCTTAGTCAATTCTCAGAAGAGGAGCGATACGGTAGCTGGAATTGCGGACCGCACCTCCAGACACACCTTTATTACTGGGGACAATGGCGCTCATAATCCACATAAGGAGGCTGTGTCGAATTCCATGGCTCTTCTCATCGTGGGGTATGTTAATTTCCGCTTTTTGCACCCAGCACTAGAGACATTTGTCAAGGATGGTGCCGAATTTTCCACGAATTGATCTAAACACGTTTTCCAGACTGGAATATATTTCTAAGAAATATTGTCTGCCTCTCGGAATAAGGCCGATGTTCCGCTTCGAGAAAAAGTGGTGGAAGTGTTTTCTAATATGAGGGCTTCGTCATTAGCCTTCTGTGTATAGGTCGCTCGTCGCGATGGTACAATCGAGAAATTTGGAAGACGCTAAACAAGGTGGTGCAAAGGGTGCACACTTGCAAACAACACTGCAGGCGTCATGTGTGGATAATCTGAGAAATTATTCTCACATGTCTTGGAGCGGTGAGGCCCAAGGACGCAAGTTTACCGAATAACACATCAGTTGCTAGTTGAGCACCGGGCAAAAAACCGCCTCACGCATTAACGACACTTTCCTGTCCTGCTTGCTCTCACTGCTGCGTGCTGAATGGGGAAGTCTGGTTTTAGAGCTTAGTGACGCAGGACATGGCAACGAAGTGAACTGAATTTAGAGTGAACGAATGTTTCATAGTGAAGAGGGTGCAAAGTATAGAGCATTCTTCTGTCTACTTTTAGACAGGATACTGTCATCTCTGTTAATTCTGAAGCACTTTCCTTGCTCAGTCGCTTAAGTTTCAACTAAAGAAACAGAGTTCGCAGTACCGAAACTGCTCTCTGGTGGCAGCCATCTTGAAATTCCATACGGTAGCGTAAGCTGTCGCGAAGCTCCGTTCAGCGTGTCTGGCGAGCGGACCGGGCCTTGCTCCGGTAATGCCGCTAGCGCCGGAGCGCGCCACGCGTACGCAATGGCGCTACCTCTTGCTATCGAAGCGAAGTCGACCGTTAGAAAAAAAAACTTTTAAACACCCTCTAGAAAACATTTTAGAATTCTAAAAACCATTAAAAATGCGGAAGCATGTCATACCGTTTTCCTACCGCAGTGCGTACCGAGTGGGGCTAGACAGCCTGAACCTGCGCAGCCTATATTTAATTTTTGTGTAGACTTTGCGTTTCACCCGTCACTATATACGCATCAGTCCTTGCAACTTTGCGTCATCGGGGAGGGAGAATACAGGTGATAGTTTTCCCATTGCCATGAACGAGGGAAGCGGCGCAGTATTTGTGGCAAAAAAATACACGTGATTTGTTCTATTTCGCTTAGGCTGATATAGTAGAAATATAACGATAAGCACTGGAACGTAGGGGGAAACCTTAAACGAATAAGAGAATAGAACATAACATAAACAAATGGAAACGGAACGGCATAATCAATAGAGAAGCATCGACAGCGAAGTCCACAAATAGTGTTTCGTGGATACTTGGTTTTGCATTTTACCCCAGTTCATCAAAAAAATACGCCACGAAGTTATTGCGGAGAGCATTTATTGTGTACAGTTATTCACACCCCTTCATCACACAAATTTGACCTAAAATTACGTGCTAATATCAAGGATGCTCTAAAAAAACTGTGACCATATAAGGACATCTAGCAACAACCCCCCCACCCGCCCTCCGGCATGTTCCCAAGTCTAATATTCGTGGTATGCAATTTGCTGAGCATCAAACAACCAATTTAGTAGTAGGTTTCCTCAAATAAATTGAAGGTCATTCCTAGGGCGCCTGCTCTTACGACCGTCACAAAAAATGTGGTTGATGCCTCTTTCACGTGAATTGTTAAAACACGAAAGTGAAAAGTGAGAAGTGCCTTCAAAGGAGCATTTAAATGTTTATTTTGCGTCCACACGAACTTGCCCATCGCTAATTATATAAGTCGGTATGGGTTTATTAAACGCACAAATGTTAGAAAGGGGATTGCACTCGCCCGAACATTGCGTAAATCCGACTGAATCCACAGCCCCTTGAAATCGAAAGCAGTAGCTGGCGGATGGTGCCTAAATTCACCCCCGTCCCGCGTAAACGAAGATGCTGTCATCAAACCGCGAACTGTTGGCCCTCATTAGTGTCATAACGAAATACTTCATTTCGCCTCTCCTAGACGGCAGCACCTTTTGAATGAAGAAAGTAGTGCGGAAGATATAAGGCGCGTTGTTAAACCTGCATCCGCTTGAACTCTTAGCCCAGTTAGCATAACATAACCCCCCGTTGCCGCCAGAGAGTTCGTGGCGTCAAATACGGGCGGAGCCGCGTCAATGGAACTTTTTTTGGGGATGTGATTTCAGTGACCGATATGCGCCAGTGAGATTTTGGTGTACCCAGACATAAAACGTTTTCGTCTTAAAAATTGGCACAGCTTGCACTAGTACTGCAAGGTTCCAGAAACAGCAGAGCTGGCGGACCCCCTGAATTAGTCAGAGACACAGCTGTTGTACCTCACATTAGGTTATGGCAAGCGTGGACAACGCCAGGCGCTCCTCAGAAGGCACACGGAAACGTGCGCTCGCCTGCCTGAGTTTTCTGACCTTACACTTACTTATCTTACAATCCACGGCGGATCTTAAAGATCAAAAAGCACTTACTTTAAAAATGACAAAAGTAAAACTGTCAGATATTGTTCCTATCCCACTGCTAAGACACAACATTGCTAAGACACAAGACACCACTATGAACGCAAACCCATAACCGGAAGCCTCCCACCCTTTTCCCTGTTGTTCATCACACCTGTGTTTTATTCTACGAGCCTTGCGTGCATGCCTCAACAAGAAATCTTTTGGTGTACCCTTAAGTTGTGCACGTACTGTGTACACTTTTACAGAGTTACGCACTAACACTAGCACCCACTTAAATATTTATAAACAGACGGCAAGCGATATGAAATGCCTGGCTCTATGCAAGCACCTGAGAGAATGTTTTCTTCTTTTCTAGACATCTAATGACGAAACAAAGATCTGGGTCAATTCCGTACATAGCACCTTTCTGCCTTAAATCACCTGCCAACTTTTCTCCGGACTACAGTTCACAACCCGGGTGTCTATATCTCACCCAGGAATACAAGAGCAATCAACTCTCACCTTCCTTGCTACCATTTATCGCGGCGGTGGAGCAGTACGTGGAGGTGCTAAAGAGAAGCGACCTTGTGCCGGACATGACAAGACAGGAAATCCGCCACCTCACAATCGAAAGCCTGGCCGCCGTGGTTGCAAGCGGCATACTACGCATGCCCGATTTCCAGCTACTTACCACGGCGCACGCCGACGAGCCCAAGGAGCAGTCCTTTGAGGGCATTCCACCTGAGCAGCTGTACTTCATGGTCAACTGCTTCACCCGGTGCGGAAAGGTCGAACGTCGGCTCTCCATTGACGTAGGTTACCTCTGCTCGCGCTTTTACACTATACCCTCCGTCCATAGGTTTCTGCCGCTTTTCCGAACGCGGCCAGAGGCTGTGTAGATATTTTGTCAGTGTGAATGTCCATACGTAGGGGTTTTAACGAAGCGAATAATTATTAAAAATTCTGCTGAGTGACGAAGAGACAGTGTGTAATCATGTGCACGAGAGATGTGCATAAAGTGCGATGTCTGTATCCCCATTTTAAAAATTGCTGTTTTATATTTCTTGCCTCGTGTACTCCATTGGTGCATATCTTTATACAACGCTGATGACGAGGCCCTTAAAAGAAATTGCGTCTGGTGCGCACGACGCGCGTGTTTTCTACAGTAATTTTATGCTTGCCACCTTTCCCGTGCTTGTGCTCCGTCCCTCCGCAATTCTTGTCCGAATAACAAGAAAAACACCGAAATGTCATTACCTACCCACCTATAACCTCACTTACTGTATCCTCAGTCGTCACTATCTTATAAGTCGGCAGGAGGCGGTGCCAGGATATCCGAGAATGAATTTCCTATAAAATATATTACCTACTAAAATTACTGCAGTAAACATAAATTTTATTAAAGTAAAATGACAAGGACGCGGCTCCCGTCTAACCACCTGGCGGCATCACATTATCAGCTAACACCTGACTGCGAATACCACCCGGCTTGTTGCTATTTTTTAAATGCAGAGCATTTCTGTAACTCGCGATGTCACCCGCGTTGACGTCCGTAGTCCGCACCGCACCCCTCCCTACTATATATAAAAAAATACTATCCGGCGCCGGTTTCGATCCCTCGACCGTGCGGGTTGAACGGAATGTACATGGTGCTCTACCCACTGCGCCACAAAGCCGACACAGAATGGGACGCTAGCAACGCGCCTTATATCGTTGACTCATTCAAATTACTGCTGACCAGCGCTCTCTCGTCAGCAGTTGCTACAAGTGCAACAACATTAACGTAACGCAAACTACTTAACGTCGTGCGCCCCCGGAAATGCTCTGCATTGATGGTGCCACTCGCGAGGGGGAATGTTTTCACTGCGTCTTCTCTCGGTGGCGGGACCGTGGCGCCATCTGGCGGATGCGCGGCACAACTCGTAGCACTTTCTTTGAAAAAGCGCCTCGAAAGCGCGGCAAATATGAAATAGGGATGACGCGCTATCGAGGCAATCCGCCGACGTGGCTGCTTTGTGTACAGACTCGGCGGCAAGCGTCCCGGGATTCTGGTGCCGACCGAAGCCCATTTTATGCTGTAAAGAATACGTTTTTCTTTTTTGCTAAGGGGATGTGGGCTAACGTGACCTCAAAATGTTTCAGTTTTATCAATTTCCTCAGTTCCATTTGAAATATTGATAACGTTGTCTTCATGTGAAGTACCAAAGTTATCTCTGAATGGCAGTCACCATTTTCCGCGCCGACATAGTCCCAGATAAGGCCCCATGATAATTCACATTTATGTATGATTTATGTTTACTTAAGGAGCATCGCCATTTTATTTTAAGAAAAGTCTTGGGTGAGATTTTCTCAAATCAGGCCCGGGCATAATTTAGAATGAAGTCCAGTTAGCGGAACACAAGGGCCAGAGCTTTCCTTACGGCCAGATTACAGCGGTCTCATGCGGAAGGCGCTGTATGTAGCCGCAATACCAGAAGTAAGGAGCAATATGAATTACGAGTTGCTCAGCCTTAATACTGCGTGATGGGGACTTATATTGCCATAGCGACTACATGAAGGTAGACACGGCGCAAGTATTGTTGCACCACAAGAATTTCAATTCCAAAGCACATGACTTCTAGGAATGAAACACATACCCAGGAAAGCGAGCGCTTCCATAGGCACATAAACAAGGGACAAACGACAAGGCGTTGTACGCTTCTTCCCAGATACGTCCGACATTGATTTTTGTGGCAGTACGCATTCCATCGTGTAGACACAGGTCCACTGTGACGAGATTGGAGTACAAATATGCAGTTACACGGTGCCCGCAAGTTTTTAAGTGTTTTCAAGTGCATTAAATTTAGCCTTCACCAAATCATGATAAATAAACTTTATTTGAGACCAGGTGCTGATGTTACGGCACCCGCCCGGTGGGAGGCTTCTTTAGTCCGGGATGCCTTGTGCTATTTTGGCCATCCGTGCCCTCTCCACCAATTGTCGATTGTGTGGGAGGTCGGAGCTGGTCAGCAGCTCCACCCATTGCTCATTGGTTGGGTTGGGGTTAGGATTGAGGGAAGGGGATTGCTAGCACTTCCGTACAATGTGCCTGGTTTGGGGAAGGATTTGCATGTGGCAGGGTATAGGGTGGGATACATGACATTTAGCAGGCTGTTGTGTGGGTAGTAGTTAGTCTGTAGTCGCTGGAAGGTAGTAGTTTCAGCAGGAGAGAGGTTCAGGAAGGGGGGGGTGGAATGGGTATTTGCGACGCTCGTTCCTGTTGTAGGTGAGTATTTCGGCGTATGTTTGCAGTGGGGTGGGCTTAACTGTTGCCGGAGGTTGGAGTTCGAGGCTATCGTGGGAAACAGCCCGGTGTGAATGACCGCGGGCAGCCGCGTGTGCCGCTTCGTTACCCCCGAGGGATTCGTGACCTGGAGTCCAAATTATTTGCAGTTCTAGGAGTGGTTTCGCTTGTTGTAGAATTTTCAAGGCTGGTTGCGATATGCGTCGTTTTAGTTAGTTCCGGCAAGCGGCTTGGCAGTCAGTAAGAATGGTTCAAAATTCTTCACGTGCTGTGGCAGCAAGGGCAATGGCAACCTCTTCAGCTGTTTCGATGGAGTTGGGGAAACAAGTCACTGCAGTGAGCTCAGTTCCTCTGGCATTGATCACGATGGCGGCTTGTGCAGATTTGTGGGGGTATGGCGATGCATCCGTATATCGAGTGCATGGGAGGTGGTGGTATTTGTAATGAATCTGGCGGGATCTTGCTGCATGGCGTGCTTTGTTGTAGGCGGGGTGCATATTTCGTTGGATAGAAGCAACGTGAATGTTTTGTCGTATAGCCTGGGGGATGCAAATTTTGTGGCCGTGGTTGGGTGGTACAGAGTATTGTAGCTTCAAGAGCGTTGCCCTGCCCGTTGGAGTTAGCTTAAGCCGTTGTATTTGAGAGGTGTAGTGTGCCTCCTCAATTTTCTTCCATGTGTTGTGGACGCCAAGGTGCAGGAGTTTCGTAGTATCGGTCTTGCGAGGGAGACCCAGGGCTGTCATGTATGCTTGGCAGATCGCTGAGTTAAGTTTAAGGACCTCGGCTGGTTTGAGAGTTAGGTATGGAGCACCACATGCTATCCGGCTGATGAGGATGGCTTGTATGAGGTGAAGCGTGTGGGTTTCTTTGAGGCCGAAGCGACGATGGGAGACGCGATGTATAAGGTGCTTGAGCTGTGCGAGTGTCCGCCGTAGGGGGGTTGGGATTGTTTGGGAATCTGGGCCATCTTTTGGAACGGTTAGCCCCAATATACGGAGGTTGGGGACGTTGGGTACTGGCTGGTTGTTGATCTCGAGTTCCGGGTCCGGTATATCTTGCGTATTTTTTGTTTTTTTTTTGCTGAGTGTTAAAAGGGCCGATTTTTTTGGAGCACATTCAAGGCCTCGGGCTTGGAGGTAATGTTGTGTCACATGTATTGCAGTTTGGAGGGCCTCTTCTTGGGCACCGATGGATCTTGTAGGTGTTGATAGTGTGAGATCATCTGCACACATTCCATGTCGGAGGTTGGGGATCGCTTCCAGAAGCGGTGGGAGGTACTTCATCGTGGTATTGAAGTGTAGGGGGGAAATAACGGAGCCTTGCGGGGTCCCCTGCGGTATGGTTGTGAAGGTGTGCGAGCGCAGGTGTCCAATGTCCACTGTGGCGGTACGGTCAGTGAAGAATGCGGTGACAGTTGTAAAGACGTTGTCCACGATAGATTGAGCTGAGTCCTCGCAGGATAGTCTGATGTGTTACGTTGTCAAAACTACGTTTGATGTCTAATGCAAGAATTAAATATCTGTGCTTGTTTCACAACTTGCTCAGTATATCTTCTTTCAGATGGAGCAAAATACCTTGAGGGGAGAGGTGCGGCCGAAAACCGAACATTGTTTGAAGAAAGTAATTGCTGGCTTCGACTTGGGGTGAGAGGCGATTGTGTACCATATCTTCGAAGAATTTTCGTATACCCAGGATATGAGGGAAATAGCTCAGAGGTTCTTGTGGTTAAGAGGCTTTCCGGGTTTGGGGATACGTTTATGTCTGCGTACTTCCATTGTGAAAGCAAGGCGTCTGTGATCCAGTGTTCGTTGATATAGTTTAGTAGATTGTCGAGGGTAACGGGATCCTGATTACGGAGGAGTTTATTGGGAATTTTGTCCTTGCCGGGGGTAGTGTTCCTGGTGAGGTTGTGCACTGCAGCTTCCATTTCAGTTATGGTGAAGAGTGCATCGAGTTCCGCATTGGAGTGGCCGGTATATGGTGGAAGTATCGTGGGAGGCTCTGACAGCAGCTCTTCACGGGCCGTTTTAGTTCCCTTGGCAGGTCTTGTTCAGTCCTTGAGTGGTTGTGAATGAGCCGTCGTAGTTGGTGTGCTGTAGACGCTTTCGACTTTTTTATACCCATAAGAGACCGAAGTAAATGCAACTTGCGGCAGGTTCCAGGTGCTCCTAGAAGTCTGTCGAGAACTGTGTCCAGTTTTGCCGGTTTAGTTGGGAAGCGTATGCTTCTGCATCTAGCGTGATCTGGGCTATGCGCATTTGGAGTTTTTGATTCGGTTTCCCTTTTTCCAGCATTTTTCCTACGGGCATCCCACAGGTGGCGAAGGTGGTTGTCGACGACCGGGTTTTCATGTGTGAGTGAGGAATTCCCTGGTGTGCTTGCCCATTTCTGTAACTAGTGTGGCGGTTCAATCATCCAGATTGTTGATTGGATCCGTGGAGTATTGTTCTCTAACTTGCTTCTAAACGATGAGGCGCTCTGTTCCAAAGCGTTGATGAGTATTTTTATTGTAAGGAATTTGTAGCTCTATTATGTAGTGATCACTCGCCAGCGTTTGTTCTAGGCACTTCGGAATGGTGTTCTTGATTAGATCAGTGTTAGGTCGGGCGGGGTAGACGGTACACGCTATTTCTGATGCGGTTCGGGGTGTATGGAACGTTGCAGAGATGGAGATGATTTTGTTGGATGGCTTCGTATATCTGACTGTGTTTGCGGCTGTTGCGAGAATATCCGCATGCTGTACTCTGCGCGTTAAAGTCACTTAAGATTATTAATTTGTGTCCTCTGGTGCGTTGCCGTGCTTGCGTGAATAATCGGTCAATGTCAGCGAGTGGGGCGGTGGGAGGGTTGTATATGTTGAGGATATAGAAACTAGGTAGAGTCTTTTTTCGAGGGGGAATTTTGACAAAGGTGTAGTCAATGGCTGTAGGGAGGGAATAGAGTTGTGCTGTTTCGTTGGTTAGTAGGAGGACGGCTGTTCGGGATGTGGTGTTCGTGGTTTATGCTGCATAATCTCGAAGAGGTACTTTGTCTGTGTCGGTTTCTTGTAAGGCGACGACATCAAGAAAATGTGGCTAGGTGAGTGGAAGAAGTTATGACTATTTGGTACAAAACATCGACAATTTCATTGCCAAAATATTATGAAGGGTGGCGATGTTGTAGGTGCTTTAGGTGGAGAGGAAGGGGGAGTCGCCATCATTTAAAAGGGGACGAGCTTTCCCATCGAGCTGGGAGGTAATGGGTGGTGTTTGGGTTTCTTGTTCTTCTTCGTTTGGGCTTCTTTCCTTTTCTTCTACAGAAATGGAAAAATTTAAAAGTGTTTCTTTCTGTAGATTTTGATGTCACGTGAAGCTGTGCAAGAACACGAAAAAACATTTACCCCTTATAATACAAAGGCGAGACAGCCGCATTTGTAACAGTGCAGCTGTATGCTCATAACATAGTGTCACGTGAACAAATATTGAGCCCAGCTCAGATAGATGGACGCAGGAGAGCCGCTGACGCTGTTTAACACCACACATATAATACGCACTGGAAAAACCCTAAGATAAAGCCCTCAAGACATCAATCGCACACAATCAATAAACACTCAAATTCCTAACTAAAGAATCCCCCAAATATCATTCAAATCAAAAGCCAAAAGTACATACTATAAAGTTCTACAAAATTGGTTGATACACGCTCATTATATCGAGTTTTAGTTATTCTTTTTCCCTCCACGACTCCTAGTTGCGTCCTAAGACTGTGTTCCTAATTTTTTGGCCTACCCCGGTCATCGGCGCTGACGTGTCAGGCCCTTGGGTGGCTGCGACTCGGTGGTAGCCGTGGTCGTCTTGTTGATGCCGGTGTTCGTAGGCGCTGTCCCTCCCTGGACGGCGTGAGCTCCGCACGTTCCGATTAAGTTTATTGCTGGCTAACACCTGGTCGCCGTAGCTGTTGGAGCCCTTCATGCCGCCGATGTAAGCGTGAGGTGGGTCTTTAGAAGGCGTGCTTCCTCAGTGGCTACCCCGTGGTAGCCGCTGCCGTTGGAGGTCCCAAGTAGGTCTTAACACGACAGCAGCCTTTCGGGGCTGTCGAAGCGAAGGTCGACGGAGCGTGGACTTTGGCCGCCCGTGCCCGAGCACCGCCGCTGGGGCCAAGAAGACAGAGGTGAGTGGTGCGCCTAGGATGCCGCATCCAAACTGAATTCGGCCCGCTCGCGCCCACGCTTGGTAGGCAAAGTTGATGGCCTGGCCGTGTTCCGCTGGCTCATTCCTCGAGGCTCACGTGCTCCTTCCGCCTCCTGGTTTCTTCACTTCCCCCTTCTGCTTGTGCGCCTGGCTTTTATCCCCTCTACGCTTGATCGCGACACACTCTGATTGGCTCCTTGCCTCTTCGTGCGCATATTGGGTACTCACTTCTCTGCCTCCTGCGCGGCGTTCTCTGATTGGCTGAACAGTGCGCCCCCATATTCGACCATGATGCCTCGGTGTTTAGGCGCGCCGTTCTTTCATTGGTTCGTCCCTGGCGCGCGTGTCAAATTTCTGTTTGTCTCTTTTTTCTCTGTCGGGGTTTTGGATGCATCCCCCCGTCCGGCGGTGCCCTGACACATGACACATATAACAGATGGAAACGTAATATTTTTCTTACTTATTGAATGGGTTTAATGGATCTAGCAATTAGCCATCCTGTCGGAACACTTTCCATGCCCTATAAAATGTTATAGCCCCTGGAATGCCTCACACTGTATCATCCTGCAACACTTATATCTTACCACACTAATAATTCAAGTTGATGTGCCTCGAAACGGGACCGCTACCTTTTCTACCTCATTTTTCAAAGTACAGCATAATATTCTAAATGCATTCCGAGCTGCGCCGCAACCAACATCTGCCCGTCACCCCTCGCAGAAAACATACCCAGTAATTTTTTTCTGTTAGAGCGTTAGGACTACCTTTGTTCCTTCTGTTACCCACAACAACTTCTATGAGAAACCTTCGTGTAGAGCGGATCCGTATAATATAAGAGAAACAACAATTCATGTGCAAAGATGATGTTAGCAACTTCGCGATCACGGACTTTTTTCGCTAAGACACGATATACGGACTCAGCTGAAGTGGTTGGAAATTCCATGAACACGTCTCTAGACCGCACACATTGCTTCTCCGGTCTTCAGAACATACAAGCTCCTGGTTGATAGAGTTCATGGAGTCTTTATTATTCTTCAAGAATGTGCGCGGGGCATCTTTCTATAATGGAAGGGCTGTTCTAATGTCCTTGGCTTCGGTGTTAACGGTTTTAAAAGGACAAAATATTAATCCTGCTTACATAAAGGACCCTGGAGTCTCGTATTTCTCGTCCAATACTGACAGGTGCATTTTTCCAAAAGGAGTATCGTGTACCAAGGTCAGGCCTTGCTGACGATTGGAAACAAAACTTCTGGAATTCTCGGTTGATGAAGCTTCGCTGCAAAAACAAATTCCCATTACTCTGGGTATGAATGGTGCCTCGGATATCAGTGATATTAGCAATAACTGACACGCCTACGAGTTATTTTGACCTGGTGACATATTTAATGCCAGAAAAAAAAACGACAGGCGAAAGTGTTACTCTCTACAAGAAAAATCGTCAGCGTGGCCAGGCTCAAAATCTTTTCATTGTTATAACCTCAATGCGGTATGTATAAAGATATCATTATTGAGCAAATTTGAACACCCCATACGAATATATAACGTCAGCTTGAGGTGGGCTTAACCACGGTAGGCGTAAAGTATGTCCTGTAATTCTTTGTTATGCTACGGCAACGTTAAGGCAGAGTGGCACTAGCAGCAGCCTTATAACAGCGAGCGTGCGTGGTTGTCGCATTATCTGTTGATCCGCGCTCCCCACATGGACAGAAGGGCTGACCCTGCCGGTTTCCGCGGAGATATCTGGTACCAGTGAGAAATGTTAAATAGTGTGAAGCCGTCCCCGAACGCGCCTAAATTGCGTTTCACGTCTCCAAGCCATTTTAATACCAAGTAGCAGGGTTTCAACAATACTACATATTTTCGAACAAGGAGCGATATTGTGGGCGTTCGAAACCTGAATTCAAACTGCCCACACTGCAACTCCCCTTTGACCACAATCTACATGGTTTTGCAGCAGTTCCCTACTAACCCCTCACCCCCGTCCCCCCACACCCAACATACAAGCAATGGGAGTGCGCGCTGCAGCTCAAGGACTAGGCTGCACTGGTCGAACGCGCTAGGTTAGCGGCCGTTGCACGTGGTCTACCAGGCTAGGATGGCCGCCCTTGCGCGTCTTATTTAACATCCTCCTTTACCCTCATCGAATTTTCAGAAAAAAATGTTCACTCTCTCTCTCTCTATCTCTTGCTCTCTCTGAATTCAGACAGCTGTGGATTCGGAGAAAATAGAGTATGGTGGTTTATGGCGTAGTTTTTATGGTAAACGTTTTTGTGAGTCGTTTACATTGTGGTCTTTGAATGCTGTTTTGTTTGTATTCATGCATCGCTGTAGAGTAATTACGATAGATGCCTGCGCCCTGTTAGTTACAAAGCTATGAGAAGGTATGTCGGTTACACAGCCAAATTACTGGACGCATTTAGCACTGTTAGTGTCTTTTTTTAATGCCCCGTTATAAGGGGGCTGATGTGGTTCCTGGCATCTCGAAGGTTGTTCTCCGATGGTAGGCCCGTCAGTATCGTGAGTGCTCGCGTGAGGCTCTTGAAACACCGAAGGCCGTAAACGCAAGGTTATTGGCTCATTCATGCGAAGACAAAAAGCAATTGTTAAAACAAGAACATTTGCTTGATAAAGGCCTTCAAACTTAATCTCTGAGCGACGTTCAACGCGCCCATCACCATATTAGCGGTACACCAACATTCAATGCGAACATCGTTCAAATCTCCGTAAACCACTTTGTCTTCATACTTGGAGCTTGACGACTCTGAAGACGAAGCACGTACCAGTTAAATCAAATTCCTCTAGCCAAAAAATATTTTCTTCTCCAAATAACGTTTGTTTATTATTTGGCGCCCTCTAAGCATTGTTAGGAGGTACAGCGAGGTGAGGAGTAAATGAAAGAAGTCGCGTTCTTTGATACGTGCTCGGGATCGCCAGGTGGTGTGCTCTGCACCACATACTTTTGCTGCAAATAACTAAGAACTGTTACTGTGACTGTTTACTTCAAACGCAGTCACAGGCACTGGACACATCGATTCTACAGGTAACAGAGGACTTATTGCGTAGCTAAGGAAGGTTATATTGCGTACAAATATTTGGAAAGCGGCGTTTGCTCTCAAATGAATTAAAAGCATCTGATGATAATGTTTGTACGTATCCTTTCCTCACCCCAACATTGTCATGCTCCACTTCTTGCAGAAGGCTCTCTGCAACGTGGCCTTACCAGCCGCAGCCTCGTTCAGGCGTGCTTTCGGCTGTAGCACCGAACACCGACTGACAACTCACTTCACCTGGCCGGAAGAGGACGTCCTTCCCGATTCCTAGTGACTTTTGAATATTGCCCGTCCCGCCATTTCTCTACCACTGCGCAACTTCTGTCAGCGCGGAGACTTCGAGAATCACGTAGTCGCTGCCATGCCCAGTGTTTAGATGTGCCTTTTTGTTGGAAACTATTCATGTGACTCTCAGATTGAACGGTTTGCGGTGTTATTTTACAGCCTGTCGCCGTATTTTTGTTGTTATACGAGCTGCAAAGAAACATAATTCCCGTTACGCGATTTCTCATACTTTTTTATGAAGAATAAAATATCTGAAGCCCTGAAGCACATCAATTGGTTGCAAGTGTATTTGAAGTTGATATGACAGGCACCAACCTTCGTCGTTGCACGCATGAGAATGCCATGGAAGGGGACATCGCCACCTCCTGTTAATTTCCTCCCGATGCTGACTAACCTGCAGCAGTACGTTTTTGCAGTCCGCTGGCAGAACTTCACCAACATCGAAACATTTGGCATTGGGTAGAATCTCTCAATAGTGGCGGAGTGATAATACAGCCTATTTCTTCATTGCTTGCTCTTCCCCGAGGGTTTGGTGTTATTTTTATGGTTATTTTGGACATTGGTATGGGCGTAATTTTTAATTGATTAGAAATTACTACAAACTCATTCTGCCGGTAACTTTAGAAATGTAATTACTACACTGCCAATTCCGCAGTGAAGCATGAAATGTGTCTTTCGTGGGGAAGAGGAGCGATTGCGGAAATATCTCACACGGAAGTACACTATGCGTTTCAACATCAATTGTCTCACAATCCTCTTGACTTTCTTACCCAAAGTGAGCCGTCAAGGGTACCAGGCGTAGCTGTGTGGTTCGTAGTAAAAAGTCTTGCAGTGAACAGCCAAGTTAATTCCTTCGTTCAAATACCATATCCTCGAATATGGCAGCGTGGAGATAAAAGAGCCGCATGCCGACCGTTAAAGACGAAATGTTAACGCAACCCCGCAACAGCAGGGTGAACAGTTGCTAATCGTGCAGGATCTTTGTCACATAATCGCACAGTGTTCTTCCTAACTGACTTCGGTATTAAAGAAATCTGAGAATTGAAAATGTTTAAAATTATAATTAATGACTCGCATAACGTCTTTGTATATATAACGGGTGAGTTGAAAATCACCACTTTAAAATAGGGTTAAATATTCTACCGATTGCAATAAGACAATGGTATTGGTAGAATTTTCTGATACGCAAATACGGCTCCCGAAATCATGGTAAGAGTTCCCGGAAGGAAGCTGGCAAACACGAAAGCCTATTTCACTCTTCACGCGGTATGTAAGATAAAAAATGAGAATCGGAAAAGCCCTGCTGGCCGGACAACCTTGTTCTGAACAAATGGTGGCTTTTTGCTTGTGCCAGAGTGAATATTACACATAAATGCTAGCAGAATCCGAATGTAAGGTGAATTGTAAAATTTGAGTCACGTTCTTAGTAACCGTGCAGAATTTTTAAAAGTAGAAATATTCTACACTTGAATGCAAAACCTAACACGGATATTGCGGTAGCTTTTTCCGGTTATTACGTTGCATACATGATCCTGCAAGATATCCCTCACCTGCTGGAGGTTGGCGTCGTAGCGCAGCCAGGACACGTATTCGCCAGCCTTCCGCGAAACACCCAAATACCAACCATTGGTGATTACTGTCCCCATCCTAGAGTGCTATAAACGTACAGCATACGTGTCCCACCCATGCAGTGTAGCGCCTCCCTGCCCATCCCAGACCCAGTTACGCCGTTCCGAATGAGGGCATTCCGAATGAGGGCATCCGCTCGAAGTCAAGCAATTTTATACTACTAAAGCCTTTCAACGGTTGAGGCCTACTTTTGACTGAACCCTCTGTTACATAAATAAACATTTATTTTCTCTCTGTGTGTAACTCGCCATCACGAATTGGCAGGCAATCCAAATTTTTATTTTCACTCTAACGGCGCCGCGTTGATCGTTCCTAGCATTTTTATGCAAAGATAATAAGGCTGGGGCTCACATAATCCTTTTTACAAAAAAAAAAAAACTCCAGCGACTGCGCGAATCTGAAAAGCCATGCATTGTTTAGCACCAAGCAGTAGAAAACAATTGTCGTCCTTGCTTTCAGCACGCAGGTACCAGAGAAGCCACGCGCCTTTCGAGGAAACATAGGTCTGATCACTCACTTGCATGCGCATCTTCACTACTTTGGTTAAAGAGACACTGAGGTGATCTTGTAAACATTGTGGAATTACGAGCGCAAATTGAAACCTGGAGCACCTGTGCTTTGTTTCGCCCACTCTAGTAGCGCGTACAAGACATTATCTAATGGAAATATAGGTTCAAAATTGCAGACTTTCTCCCTGCATTTCCTTTACTACTTCCTCAGGCGTTTCGTGTGAAGCTTAGGTTTGGAGGCTCAGCTTGGCTGCGCATAATGCGCTGCTCGCGCGCCCTCCGACAGATTCTCACAATTCGATCGCTCATAAAAACTAAGACACGAAAACATTTGTTTCCTAAAGATTATGGCTTTAATTTACTTGTTAGTTTGTAAAATTTATCAACCTTAGTGAGCTGGAGGAAGTCGTAGTGTTTCCACACAAGCATAGTATTTCTACACATTGTATTTCCAGGCATCGTATTTCCACACACATTGTATTTCCACACAATGCGACGCTTCGCTGACTTCGCTTTGCCAGCTTTGTAAGCTCAATATTCTCGTGCGAGTGGTGCGGCAGTGGAACATCTAATGCCGAATTAAGGCGCA
Source organism: Haemaphysalis longicornis (assembly GCA_013339765.2). NCBI lineage: Eukaryota > Metazoa > Arthropoda > Arachnida > Ixodida > Ixodidae > Haemaphysalis > Haemaphysalis longicornis. The sequence continues at coordinate 37,599,973 of CM023452.1, read as the reverse complement.
AGGAGCGTGAGCAATGTCCTATTGATAACAACGAATTAAATCAACCAAAACGCTCATTCCAAACCGTAAAACTGAGGTTAGGAAAATACATTTTGAGCGGGGTTAACCAGCACCGCAGTCAGCAAGAGTGCCCAAAGTGCAATCGCTCTTCTGCGAAAAAGCGCAGTCGCTAGTGTTAGGATATTCCTGGGGAATTGAGGTACGCTCAAACTAAAACATTATCAAAAAAATACTCATGTAGGCTTCAAATAATACTGAAACTTGAAAAAGCATAAACAGCCCAAATGCCATGTACTTCATGTTTTCTGCCCCGCCAACCCTGGGGTTAGGGTCACGTGCTCTGAAGCATTCTATGCAAGGCATCGCGCAAATAGGTTGAAATCCAATATAGCATAAAGGCTTTTATGTTTGATTTATTTGCGGCAATGTTTTCTATACTGCATTAAACATCTTGCGCTGCATTCGTCATTGCTACCCGAGCGAGTTCGCAGACTGCGTGCAGACTGACACTGACGCGGGGCGATTTCTGGTTGACCTGGTTTTGACCTAAGCTCCAACAGCTGGGGGCAAAGTGTAATTTTTGCCCACTGTGGGCCTGTTGAGAACAAGCTTTAACGACGTAGGCAGGATGCAGGCAAGATGTGAAGGCGGGGGCGAGGGGCTTCGTGGTGAGCGTTTCTGATGCTGCGGAGTCTCTTGAGCAATTGCGTTCGCCTCCAATAGTAAAAGTTATGATCCTAAGAGTTTCTTACACGCTTATCTAGCCCATTTTACAGACAAAAACATGGCAGAAGCGGTGTTTGGGGATGCCTAGCAAATTAACAATGCGCAACCAACAACAATGTCAGATGCAAGCGTCTTATTTCACGGAGCCGATAATAAAACTGCGTTTAACAACTACAATCTTCGACTTCGTCTAACCCCATCACAACACGAATGAGCCTCAGTTGTGTTAGTTGCTGCAGCCACCGTAAACTTTCCATGCTGTGTGTTTTTCGAGTTCAAATACTGCCTTTTCAACAGGCTAAATGATGAAAAGGGTGGTCATTTCAGTCAGTCTATGTAATTCAAACGCAATCAGACATTAGACATATTCGTTTCAGTGCTCCGTTAATATAAAACACCTTTTCAGTGCCAAAACATAATTTATGCCTTCCCCGTATGCGTTTTATTATTTGGTGGTAGTTTTGAGGAAATTTGTCATTGATAGCCGCCATTTTTAAGTGAAAAGAATCAATAATAAAGGGCGTGCGTCTATATGACTGTCCTAGGGATGAGCGCCGTCAGAGATAAAGAGATTTAAAACTTGCTCATACATCTCACATAAACGTTGACCACTTCTATGTCTCAAAGGCTCTGCTGTCCATTCAGCTTTAAAGAGTTAAGGGGGTTTTGTTCGGTATTTTTGTTAGCTGTATACAGTTGTTACCAAAAACAACATTGAAAATTTCCGCAGAACAAAACTTGAAATGCTCTCATCGCTCCCGGTGGGTGCTTTCCGGGTCTACGGTGAATGTGGTAAGGCCTGTATTATAAATTAGGACCGATAAATCAATAAATAAAACCAAATAAAAAAAACACTATGAGTTACTTTTATTTAACAAAACAAGTGGTAGGAAGCACCATATAATAGAATAACATTCCTAGCAATAGAAACTTCACAAGTCAAACACCACAAGGTCTAAAGGCAGCCGACAGGGCCTAGACAAAAACAACAAAAAAGCCATTTGAAAATAATCTAAAGGTCTGTGACACATGCATACATTTATAAGTAAACAAATTTTCATCGCACTTATCATTTGTTAACAAAAGGCGAACATGTGGTGCAGTAAAATATTCGCAGCGGTAGAAAAACGAGAAGCACAGCTGAGCCAAATTCTTGGCTTCGGTACACCTATTTGTGCTTAGCTTATACGTCACTTTGTTGATATTGAAGTACTTAGCCAGGCGTGAGATTCTCATGTTTTGAAATGGTTGCGTGCTCAACGCTCAGGCTCTCCGGCGTAAGCGCAAGCAAAAGGTACGAAGTTGTTGTAGAAAAGATGGCTACTGACAGTAGCATATGGCCACGAAACCAAAGGTGACGTAGTCGTCTTCAAGGAAAACAAGTTTAATGCAGCGAGCTTGTGATCCCCTAACAACTCAAAGAATACACAGGCGGCGAAGAAGCACTCAGCAAAGTGACGTCAGCAGGCGAACGTCGGTGGGTCGAATTCAGCGGCTTCTGCTCAGCGGGCATTTATCTTCTGGAGCGGGAATTTTTCGAACAGTCTAATTACTTCGAGAACACTGTAGATAAAGGAAGAATATTTATAGGCCAGTGGCGTTAGGGCGAAACATTCTCCCTATCCAAAGAGATAGTCCGTGCAGCATAGGAAAGAAAGAATGGGACATGCCCTTCTCTCGGGGCACAGATAACAAAGCCTCGGCGAAGCCGCGCGATAAAGCAAAAACTTCAATAAACAAATATACTGCATGGTTCGCGGTATTACCCGCTCTAAGAGTGCATCGACCCGAAGATAATATAAAGCGACAATCCGAACAAACAAAAATAAAGTCGATTTGGCGTAGTACACTTTCAGGCGGACGACTTTGACGACTTCGGGACGCTTGCGTCGGGGTGATGTTCCGGAGTCGCGACCGGGATCATCTCATAGGCAAGTTGGCCAACAGCTTGCAGAATCCGGTAGGGACCCAGATACCATCGCAGAAGCTTGTCGGTGAGTCCATGTCGTGGGATGGGAGTCCAAACCCACACACGATCCCGTGGGTGGTACTCGGAGTCTCGGCGTCGGAGGTTGTATCGTCCGGCATCCACCAGCTGCTTCCGTTGTACGAACTTCAGTGAGCTGCCGGGCCTCCTCCGCACGCTGAAGGTATCCTTGGACGTCGGCGTTGAGGTCGTCGTCTTCTACGTGTGGAAGCATATGGTCAAGCATCCTAGTCGGCCGTCTTATATATACAAGCTCGAACGCTGTCATCTGTGTAGGTTGCTGGATAGCCATGTTGTACGCAAACATGACATACGGAAGGGTTTCGTGCCAAGTCTTGTGTTCAACCGCGACGTGCGTAGACAGCATATCCGCGATCGTCTTGTTTGGACGTTCCGTCAGCTCCTTCGTTTGGGGGTGGTACGCTGTCGTTCTTCGGCGATCTGCGCTGCGTAGCCTAGATTCCTTGCATAAGCTCCGCAATAAAGACCGTTCCGTAGTCCGTGATTAGGACTTCAGAGGCGCTGTGTCGCAGCAAAACTTGGTTTATGATGGATTTCGCGACTTCTTGTACAGTCCCCCTCGGAAGAGCGGTGTTCTCTGCAGAGCGCGTCATGTAGTCTGTCGCTACGACAGTCCACTTGTTCTCGGATCGTGACGTAGGGAACCGCCCCAGAAGGCCCATTCTAATCTGCTGGAATGGCTTCGATGGGACGGCGATCGGCTGCAGAAGTCGGCCGGGTCTCGTTGGCGGCATTTTTCATCGCTCGCATTCACGGCAGCTCCTGACATAGGGGGGGGACGTCGGATGTACGGTGGTACCAATAGTACTTCGCCTTGATTTTTCTTATTGTCCGAGCTGTGGCTAGAAGTCCGGAAGATGGGTCGTTGTGGCACGCTTCCAAAATTTCGTCACGAAGATCTGCCGGGATGACAAGAAGATTATTCATTCTCGTTACCGGGCTGAAATTCTCCTTCAGGAGGACAGGGTTTTTCACGCTGACTGCTGGTAAGTTGAGAACGCTGACGTTGCGACCTTCGAGGTAGTCGATCATGACGCGTAAGTCGGGGTCGGTACGCTGCTGGGCGGCTAGGTCGCCCTCCGTAGAACGGGCTGTCTTACTCGGAGTCTTCTGGTGGTGGGTCGACGGGGGCGCGGGACAGCCAGTCGGCCTCGGAGTCTTTCCTGCCGGATTTATAGATGAATATAACCTCGAACTTTCGCAGGCGATAGCGCCCCCGCCCAAGACGGCCAGAGGTGTCGTTCAAATTTGCAAGCCAAAACACTGCATGGTAGTCTGCCACAACCTTTAATGGTCTACCGTACACGTATGCGCGAAATTTCAAAATCACTCATCTAACAGTGAGCCACTCTTCCTCACATGCTGAGTAGTTTTTCTCCTCCGACAGACCACGGCTGGCATAGGCGATTACATTTTTGCAACCACTTTGCTTTTGGACGAGGACGGCACCCAAGCCTATAAATAACTGGCGTCCCTGTGCATTTCCGTTTCGGCATTTTCATCGAAATGAGGGAGCACAGGCGGGTTTTTCAGGCGTTGTCAGCTCGCAGAATGCTTTTAGATGCAGAGTACCCTAGAACCTCACAATTTCCGCCCGCGTTCGGGTGCATAGCATTTACAATCGCAGGAAATCACGCAGCCACCTACAGGATGCAAGACTGCGTCTGGTAAACCAGACAGAGTTAGTGTCAGTCGTCTTTCTCAGTGGGCTACGACCATGAGTTAGTACCCGAGAGTCGATTGGATTACTCCATCGCCTGTAACCGTGCGGAGTACATTAGGACATTTCAATGTCCGTCCGCGTCCGCCCATGCGCAGACCACAGTCAAGCAAAAATCTGTGCGGAAACTACCTAAAAGGGTACAAAAACACCCCAAAACATTCGAAAACGGGCACAGGCATAGCCTAGCAACGAGAAAACGCGAAAAAAACCGGTGTAGTCAAGTTGTGATCAAGTTGTAATACACAGTGACTGCATCAAACTACGCTAAATGGCGCGACGGCGCGGTGCACCGCGTATAAAGCGGGTTCCGGTAATCATGCACACTCTTCCCGCCATGGATAGAAACGAATGTAAGAAGCGTCACGCTGCTGCTCAACGTCTACGAAGTCAACCACGTTCCCCGAATACGAAAGCGCGGCAAGCGGAGCAAAGCGGCGAAGATCGAATGACGGTCGGGGCACAAATCGGATGTCACTCGGGGTGCAATTTGGATGTCATTTCGAGTCCCCGTACTCCGCACCCTCGCCATCATCCGCTGAGTGGAGATGCTGCCATTTCTTTTAGATGCAAACCATCTCTCGCCCTCGACTCCGTCGTCCATCGTCCGTCGTCCACCCATCTACCGGCCCAGGAAGACACCGCCAACACTGCCACTCCAGGAGGCCTTTAAGGGGAAGCGTGCTCGTCTCGTGCCGGCCCACGAAGGCACTGGCAACACTGTCGTTCCAGCATCTCATGGTAGGAGCTATGTCCCTCCCTTGTGGCGCTGTCCACACCCCCACTGCGCATGCTTGGCTCATCTCGGGCCGGTCCAGGAGCCATTAAAGGGTAAGACACCACCGGGCGTTCACCAAGCCGAGCATACGGAGTGGGGGTGTGGACGGCACAACAACGACAAGGGAGGGACATAGCGCCGTCGCATCTAGATAAATTACACGATCTTCACGTAGGGGAACCCTGAGTAGTATGCGAAACAGCCATGGGCTCAACGCAATTTCCCATTTCGTAGTTCCGGTAAGTGAAAAGTGTGGTAGTTACATGGAAACCAAACTGTAAATATCACGGTAGCTACGTACCTCAACCTAACGGAACCGACGCACTGAAAACTAATGGGCACTTGAATTGACCCCATGGCTGCTTTGCATACTACTCAGGGTTCCCCTACGGGAAGATGGTGTCATTTTTTCTTGGGAATTTTCCCAGCTGAAATAAGAGCTATATTTCGTCAAGCACGTGAGTGGCTCTGGAGTGCGTGCGAAGTTGGCGGCGAAGCGCCGCTAGTATGCGCACAGTCCAAGAAATCTTCGCACGCCCTCCTTGTCTTTGGTCTTGGGAATTTCGCTATGGCTGAGGTTTTGCCAGGCAAGACAGGGCTCCTGCGGCGTTGATGACCTGGCATACAAATTAAGTTCCTCGTACGCAAAACGGCACTTTTCAGGCTTCAGCGTTAACTCCGATGTACGAATGGCCTAGAGTACCGACTCCAATCTTGCAAGGTGTTCGTCGACATTTGGGGCGAATACCACAACGTCGTCGAGGTATACGAGGCAGGTGTGCCACTTCAGGCCAGCTAGCACAGTGTCCATGACTCATTCAAACACTGCCTGCGCCGTGCACATCCCAAACGGCATCACCTTGAACTCGTATAGGCCATCTGTGGTTATAAATGCACTCTTCTCGTGGTCTCTCTCGTCCACATCAACTTGCCAGTAGCCGGTCTTCACATCCATCGATGAGAATTATTTCGCGTGGCAGAGGTGCTCGAGGGCGTCGTCGATTCGTGGCAAGGGGTACACGTCCTTTTTGGTGATTTTGTTCAGTCGCCGGTAGTTAACGCAGAACCTTAATCAGCCGTCTTTTTTGGTGCCGAGTACGATAGGCGCAACCCACCGGCTTTTCGATCACTGTATAGTGTCGTCACTGAGCATGTCGTCGACTTGAGTCCGGATGGCTTCCCGTTCGTGTGAAGAGACGCGGTACGGTGACTGTCGGGTAGGTCGGGCTCCATCTTCGGTTATTATTCGGTGCTTCGCTAGATATGTTTTACGTAGTTTTGAGTTCGACGAAACACACGTCCTGTAGTGACGCAGCAAAGCCAATACTTTCTTCCGTTCTTCTTGCGCAACGGCGGATTCAGGTCGAAGGGATTCGGAAGCTTGAAGGTATCTTCAGGTCCGTGTTCACAGTCGGCAACCGCGATCACGTTACTTGCTTCTTGCGTTAATTCGAGGAATGTAATGTCAGCGCCCTTTCTTAAATACTGGTACTCCTCGGTGAAATCAGTGACCAAAACGTGGGATTGCCGTTGGTTAAAGCACGCAATGCCTCTTGCGACAGGGACAGCGCGGGCGAAAAGCAACCTTTGGTCGCTCTCTACAATGGCGTCAGCGTCAGGAATAGCATCTTCCCAGTAGACGGTGATCATCAAGCTTGCGCGGGGTGGCAGGGTGACATGATAATCTGCGATCCTTACAGCAGTACGGTGTTCGGGGTTCCGTTCCGGCGTCATGAAGTGATCGGAGGAAAGAGATATAGACTTTGTATGTAGATCAATTATGGCACCGTTGTCCGCCAAAAAGTGCATTCCGAGAATTACGTCGGGGGCAAAATGACGAAGGCCGCAGGGTACATTGTGCCGTCTATGGTGACGCGTGATGTGCATGTTCAACTTGGCTTCATGAGGTGGCCTTGTGCGGTGCGTATGTGCGGACCGTTCAATCAGGATATAACTTTCATCACCTTAGGCGCAAATGGTCCACTCATTAACGGGTAGTCGGCTCCCGTGTCTATGAGGGCAGCTCCATTAAAGCCGTTTAGGGACAGCTGAACGTTGGACGCTGCCTTCCTCGAGTTACGGGTGCGTCAGGGGCTCGTATATCGGCTTCTCCGTGTTGACGGTCAGGAACTATGCGTCGTCGTCTACGTGGTATTCTCAGCAGCACGCTTGGTTATGTCGGGTACGCGTCGCGCCGTTTTGCTGTCGCCGTGTTCGGGAGTTAAGTCAGGGTTACATCGGGTCGTCAGGATGATGGCATGCCGTCAATCACGGTCTTCAGCGAGTCGCTGCGTCGTTAGAGGGTTTTCATTTTTCCGCCGTTGGGCAAATTTAACTCCCGAAAATGCGGATTTTTGTTTGCCCTGCATGGGCTGGGGGACCTTCCACGTGCAAAGTCAGCATTGCTATGGCGGTTCGGCGACTGGTATGAGTAGGGCGACAGGGAACGGTTCAAACGGGCAGAGCCACAGCGGGTTTGAAATAGATACTCGTCGATCTCACGTGGTCATTGGCCAGGGAGAGGGCGAGGTGCGCTGCGGAGAAACCACAGAGTCCGAGTCTCTTGAATAGATGTGGTCGGCCTCTCTGCAATGGTACACAGCGGACGATTATGGGGGGTTCGCCATACGTTCACATTCCTCGACGTCTGGTTTTGGGATGCAGGTGGTTGTGAGGTGAGAGTGGACGCCGGTACAGCGGGGCTTCTTGAGGACGGGTTGGAGCAGGGCGTGGTCGACGAACAGCCGAGGAGTAGATCATAGCTTGCGGTTCGCGGGGTGCTTCCGATGGCTTAAAGTCCCCAGTGCGTGTTGTACTTCTACGATCACGTCGGTCAGAGGGGCGACTTGCGGTTGCGGAGCGGTAGGGAAAAGTTCACTCTGTTCTTGGCGAACGACGACGCGGATTGTTTCTCGTGAGTCGTCCGTCGCGAATCCAGGAGCCTGGACGGGTTTCACCAAAAACGCGTTAAGTGGTCGATGGTACTGCCTCTAACGCATGTCCAGGGTCCTCTCGATCATCGAAGCCTCGGAAGGGAACTCAGCGACCATTTTTAGAGTGTCGCGAATACGTCCAGCGAAGAGCTATTTATTTAACTCCCCGCATCAGAAAGCGCACCTTCTTCTCTTTTCGATTTCGGGGTCACCTCGTCAAAACAGCTCCTTCATGTCCTCAACGAATACTGGAACACCTTCGTTGGGGTTCCTTCGTTGAGTATTGGATTGGCGTCTGCAGCTCAGCTCGTTCTTTCCACACCACAATTGTGAGCATTTTCAAAAATTTCTCATTGAACATGCTCCATGATGATATCGAACTCTCGTTATTTTCTCCGATTAGTTTCTCGTTATTAGTCTCCGAGGTAGAAAAACACTTTCCCCAGGTTTCTTCCTAATCCCATCAGGTTGAAACTTCGGACGCGCTCCAGCTTCTCCAGCCACTATTCTGGGTCTTCACCAGGGGATCGTCTGAATGATTGTGGGTCCCAAAGTTGCTGCAGAATGACGGCAGGATTGACGTGGTGGACCATGGTGCTGGTCGCGACGTCTTCCTTCTTCACTTTCTCCGGTAGTAGACGGAGCTCGGGTGGGAAGCCTTGCTGTATTCGGCTGGTACTTGTGGGGCTTGCTTGGTGTCTTGCAGAAGGTTTCGGGTGCGTTTACCCAGAACCTCACGAGATGTCACGAAGCCAAAGACGACGCAGTTGTCTTCAAGTAAAAAAAGTTTATTGGAGCGAACTTGTGCTCCCCTAACAACTCAAAGAATACACAGGCGGCGAAGGAGCAGTCAAGAAAAGTAACGTGTGCAGGCGAGCTTCGGCGTGTCGAATGCCACAGCTTGTGCTCAGCGGGCATTTATCTTCGGTAGCGGGTGTTTCTCGAACCGTCGAATGACATCGAGAACACTGTAAATAAAGGAGGACTATTCTAGGCCAGTGGCGTTAGGTACCCGCCGCGGTGGCTCAGTGGCTAAGGCGTTGCGCTGCTGAGCACGATGTCGCGGGTTCGATTCCCGGCCGCGGCGGCCGCTTTTCTCATGGAGGCGAAAAGCAAAAATGCCTGTGTGTACGAGATTTCGGCGCACGTTAAAGACCCCCAGGTGGTCAAAATTAATCCGGAGCCCTCCACTACGGCGCGCCTCATCGCATGCGTTGCGTCGGCGCGTTAAACCCTACAATCATCATCAGTGGCGTTAGGTACAAAGATTCTCCCTGTCAAGTGAGATACACCGTGCAGCATGAGCAATAATCTATGGAACATGCGCTTCACCCGGGGCACAGATAAACTAGCCTCGACACAGCCAGGCGATAAAAGCAAAAACATAAACGAGGGTAGTGGATGGTTCGCGGCAATAATAAACCAAGTGCGAAAAAAACTCTCCAAAGAAGCTAAACAGCCCTTCGCGTTAGCGTCCATGTCCCAGAGAGAGAAGCCCACATATAGCATCGACCTTTCCAAATGCAAGGCAGAGTGAATTGACACGCTGAAAAAAAGTTGACGTCCATCCAAGACATTACCCTGCCCTCATGAAGACTCTCCTTTGCAGATATCTTCCCGTCCACTACCCGCGTACACGGGAAAGACGAATGTCGAGCCGCATGAATATATTTATATCCGTAGAGTAAAAGCAGCACTCCAAAGTTCAACACTGCAAGTTGCCGTGTGCAACTGCGCAGTCAAAGTGGCAAACAGCAAGTGGGTTCCAAAATGAACACAGCCCCAGAATTGGACGTCACAAATAATAACCGCCTACGGAAAAATTTTGACTCTATTAATAAACTAACCACCTACCTGAACACTGAGTGGAAGTCAGGCCAACACACACAAGAGTGGAAGACGGCTGAAGTGCGCATTTTTTCATCAGCGGGAGACCGCCGACAGCCAGGAAGCTACGGGCAAAACCAAATGGTGTTTTGGAAAGCTACGGGCGCACGGATCCAACCCCTAAAGTTCGAGAGTAATTGTAGTGTGCTGTATACATTTAGTGGACTCGATCGGGCTCTCCTGCTTTGAAATCCACCCTGAAAAAAGCGCGCACAGGGATGCTGCATCCTAGATCTCAAGGGCAGACAACCATGATGCGTAAGAGTTATGGTTAGGAAGTAGGGCACAAAAGGGCCACAAAACTGCAGGGGTGTTATTGAATTGCCCGCAATGAGTACTTCTGGGCGTGAAGTCAGGGCGTGGCAATGCGCTCTATTAGTGGAGGCTCTTCGGCTACTGAGGTAATGATGATGGTCTCCGGAATTGGAGTCAGGTACGCAGCTGCGAGTATGAAAATTGTTCAAACTTCAGTGAAACGAAAAAAGTGGCGTACATTTGAGCAAACTTTCGACACACCTAGGAGTTTTCACGTTAACTTTGTGAACGCCCCAATCTCTAAATATTTACACTACTATTGTTCCTTGAAATGCAGACGATTCGCTGGCTCTCCACTTATAATTTAAGCATGGTTTTGGCACCCAATGTCTAAAAAATGCCATTTCTTCTTCCTTCATTCTAATAAAATGCAGTTTCTCTCTACGGCCGAACTGTGATTTCTCTGCGAAGGACCAGACATGTGTATAGCCGCGGTGTTCTTCAATTGTATGCTAGTCGCCCTGTGATGCGTTTCTTCATAAAACTGCTTAGGCACATGTTATGCTGACATACAAAGCTTGACTAAACGATCTGAGGCCCCTTTTAGTCGCCCCTTCGTCTGGCTTATCTGGCTCATCTGGGCAGTTTCACTGAGAGGAATTTTTCAATGCCGTTTTGAAATTGCTGTCTTTTGTATACCTAGCGATGTACTGCAGGTGCGCTAAAATGGATAATAACGGCTGCTGGGTAAGAAGTTCTAAAAACAAAAGTTGCCACGCATTAAAGACACGATACAATAACTATGAGATTTTTATCGCTAAAAATCCTCGGAGGCCGGCGGAGCTGTTTCCCAATTACAACTGATTTCCGCAGCCAAATATTCCTCCCCTCCTCCCAGCTATAGTGTCTGGGATGCTATGATGTTTTAAGCCTCATATTTTACCTACAATACCACGATACCACGGGTGAGTTTTTCCCGCGTTATCGTATCATATTCATTTAACTCCTTACTGGGAAATATTTACCTTAATTTTGTATTATTGAATGGCCATTTACAGCAGGTGCTTTACGGGAATAGGGTGGAAGAAAAATGTTGGATGAATTTTAGCAATATTAATAAGTACACTCCGAAGCAGTATGCGTTACCCAAGGGGAGTTCTGCCGCCGAAACATCTCGCAAAGGCCTCTTCAACACCCTCTCAACACCATCTTCAACTTTCCTTTGTTGAAGGACATACAAAAGGCGCTAAATAAGCACATAGAGTAATTGTTTTTCGTGTCGACAAAATGCGATGTCTAATTACTACCAAATTATACAAACACATCGCCATTAGCAGGATAAAAAACTGGCCGCATATGGGCTCCTTTTGTTGAAAATGTCTACAAAAAACGATGGTATTTGTCAACATTTGCAACGTAAATGCCTCCGTTTGCTTTCCCGCCCACCTGCCATTCTATTCCGCTTCCGTCACGCTCCTCCCAAGGGGAACACAATAAAGGCTTGCTCCAGTCAGTTTCAATTTACCGCGTTCGACTGCTCCAAGCTGGGTGTCTGGATGCCAGCGATGGCCTTCGGCGGACACGCGCGTGAATTGAGTCGCCTTACTACGACTTTTACTGAACGACGTTTCCCTTCTCCCCGTGCGCTTCAAGCGTAACGTGGAACCTATCTAGTGGAACGGGTGGTTGCTGTTGCCGTTTAATTTCTTAAATACCGCCATGAGCTATAGGAGCGCTGGTAACAGCAGGCGACGATTTTCTCCAATTGATGTAATATTTCGTTTGCTATCGCAAAAACAAAAGATACATGAATTTTTAAATAAAAGTACACTGCACATATCACACATCTGTTGATTTTTCGCCTCATATTTTCGTAATGTGTTGTCCTTGCTCAACCTTCTTGACAAGTGTGAGCGTTACCACCTGGCTCAGACGTTTAGATTTGGCTGTGAGCATATAAGTCTATTGCGGGTATTTTGCTTTTCTTTGGTGGGTAGATGAATCGGGTCACAGACAGACACAGACATACAAACAGACATACAGACAGACAAAAATTTCTTGGTTGAAGTGGCCTAAGAAACGTAATCGTCTTTAAAAAGCCATGGGGCTCAAAGACCAGAAGACCACGTTTTTTTCAGGCAAAAACGGTACCCGCAGAACGTGGCTTCACCGCTTTCTTGACCTTTTTTGTCTCTACCCCTAATTCTGTTGTACCAGAAAAAGTATTATAAATCTTTCGTTTCTCGCGTCGCATTACGTGTTTACATTTTATAGATATATGGTTTAGTTAAACTTCTCCTGAACATTCTATGATGAACTCGCATGTGTGAAATAACGGCACACAAGTAATATTGCTGATAACAGCCAAGCTCTTTTGAGGTGCAATTTTAGGCGCACTTCATAGCAATTTTCAGCACATCTAAAAAAAAAAGGCGAAAGAGTGTCTCCAAGGTGTCCTGACGCTTTCTGTTGAGGATGAATACAACTTTTTAACATTTTGAGTGACATAGGAAAGAGAGACTCTGTTTATCGGCGTCGTTCGCAGGGGGTCCCTACAATTACCGTTCCGAATTCTCTTGTACCATACAATCAATGTACCAATACAACTGCTGCCTTGCATTATCATTGTGATTACGGTATTAAAGTATCCCATTGATCATGCCCAAAGACATTAAGGACGATTAACACATACTGTCATTTGAATGTTCAACATCGCTATCAGTGACAGCTATTTCTTGGTGTAAATGCTTAACCCTTGATTCCATTGTTTTAATCGCCTAGAGGGCAATTCACTATAGGGGTGCATGCTCATTGATAGTGCGGTGAAAAGTTAATAGGAGGCTTAGCCGAAAAAAGACGATCGCGGTGGGCGACGAGACAGGCGCTACGAACAACTGAGTTTCTTTATAAATCTACATGCATATATATGCGAGGCTCCAAGTGAAGAAAAAAAAGAACGGGAAAAAAAGAAAAGTTGCTTCATCCCCATCCTCACTGACAATTTTGTGACCGCCTTTTTTGTTGAATCAGCATTGTGCAGGTGCCACGAGCAACAGCGTGCGAAGAAGAAGAAGAAGGCGCCCTTGAAAACATGGATCTTTGTTTCGCTGCTGATATGTACTAGGGGTGCTCACCAACACCATTTAGCCTCCTGCCTCATTGGTCGACCAGAGGACACAACGAGACGTTTTCTCATGAAGACCTCCATGCAGCCGAGTGGTGCAGGAATCCTCCGTCGCAGTAGCGCCCCTCTCCAGGAGTCAATGCCATGCCGCGTGCGCCCCACTGGCCTCTGCCACACGCATGCAGGCCCCACTACAGCACCGACGAAAGCTCCACTTCGGCGATACCCGTAGACATATCAAACGCTGGCTCCCTGTTCCGCTACGCTACATTCGTGGTTAGCATGGCGCTGCTGGTATCGTCGACGTTCCTTCCTATGCCCGCAGTGCTGGTCCTGAAGCTTCATGACTGCCTGGAGTGCTTCTCGCTTGAGAACGACATCAGCCGATCGAGCGACCCCAGCGTCCACCACTGCGACGATTGCTACCACCGAGGCAGCGAAAGTGCTTAAGATATTCTCAAAGCAGCCCTTATCTCTTCATGTTAGTTACTGTTTGGAACAGGCTCAGCGAGTCGAATGTCAATAAGATTTAAAAATACCCGATGAATGTGTTTATGTATGTTATTAACGCTAACCGTTTGGTGAAGCATGAGTCCCAAGTTCGGAGGCCACAGATTCCCTATTGTTAACACCGCGGCAAACGTAGGCTAGTTCTCTCTAAAATGGGCATGTCTGTTTGCAGCGCGGGGAACAGCTACCCCAAATAGCTAAGGAAGAAGTCATACTGGTATTTACTTGTCCAAGCTCATTAACATTTCAATGATAGATTGATAAAATTCATTCAGGAAAATATGAGTCCTCAAAGTTGCATTTGCATGCAACGTAGTGTAGCCGACTTTGAGTGGACCAGGGGAAAAAACTACGAGCGCACCGCACATTGACTTAGCGCTATAAAATGGGTTTTCCGCAAGCATTTTTTGGAGTGGTAACCTCCGCAAAATGACTGACCCACGTAATAAGGCCTTACAGAACGCTTCGTTTTCGGATGGTTGCGGATACTTTATTTTTTCCTGTCACAACAACCGCAACTAAACAGTGCACGTCGGTAACGTAAAGGTGTGTTTTTGTGTTTCGGAAACGAGCGCCTGTAAAGAATTCTCACGCACTACCAGATTATATTGTCAGGTTTTTTTGTCATTTGTTTCAAAACTCCCTCATTTGCGAATCACTGCGCCAATTTGGCTATTTTGTATAGGTGATGAATAAGCGATAGATTGTCTTGCCAACTATTCGCGTTGAGTGGTTTCCCTTTTTCCTTTAAGGGATTACTATCATAGCTAACACAGCATACGGCCTGATTCTAGATTGAGTGAGTGTAACGCACGGCAAAGATCCCCGTGGCAGAATCCCAGTTCTTTTGTCCCGAATGACATACACTGGGAGGTTCAGTTAATATCATGAGCCTTCTAAGTGCCTTTGTACTATAGAGGCGAACCCTTGGTAGGAGAAGACAAAATGGTCGATCGTTTCTGGTTCGTCGCAGAATGCGGATACAGGAGACGGAGGAAGATTACAGTGGTGCAAGTAATAATTTATATTTTGCACGCGAAATCAAAAGCTAGTGCAGGTGACTTCGCAGCTGGCGATTGGCTTATGCTGCACTTCCATGGGTACCGGAGATTTGCTGGCTCCGAGTCTTCGCAAATAGAATCAGGCATACTTCGAAGTAAGCTCAGCCTACGAAAGCGAGCTATATAGATGTGGTGACTGGGCGGCAGAACCTCCACTACTGGACCGCCTAATTTCATTCCGGCCAGATCATCCATTGCCTCATTAAGCCATATACCTGCATGTCCAGGTGCCCAAACCAAACCAAGTACTCGGAAGGAGGAAGGCGATCAATAAGCACGAGCTCTACATAAGGGGGTGAAATTTAGGTAGCAAGAGTTGAACTGACATAAAATGAACCCATGCGAATAAATAAATAAAGTGAATAAGAATGAAGCCTAGCTGTGCGTGCACGCCCCAGTTTTTCTACCAGCAAACCGTGCACACAAAAACCGGCAAGCGGTGATGACGCATACTTAGGCGTGAAAGACACCGGCAAAAAAGTAACTCGAAAGGCCTTCGAATCTGAAAAACAAATACGGCTTTAAGGCGTCATTCCAACTTCGGGAATTTCTATTCTACCGGAATGAATTCGCCGCTACTTGGGGAAGTGAATTTAAGTGGAAATGGCGATGGCAGGTTTCGGTCGTTTTTAGGGGCAGCCCTTTGGCAGCTGTTACCTGGGCTTCGCGGGAGCGGCGTTTTTTTTATGTTCACTTAACGGATTGAGCGAACGCAGCAGCGACGGAAGAAAACAGAGGGGAGCGTCCGGCGAAGGGTGAAGTTGAGTATGACACGTACGGCTATGGCGTCATCTCTCTCACTGCCTTTCCCTCACACGTTTCATTTGTCGCCACAATAATAATAAAAAATAACAAAAAAATTAACAATAAAAATTTTTTATTTATGTAAAATGTGGCGTTGGCCTACCATGGCATGTGCAATATAGGCACCCTTCAATCGTCGGGTGGCGCCTCCATCGAGCTGGCATGCGCACCGCCAACGGCGGTGGCTCCAAACATTCAGGCGCTCAGTGCGGGGCTGCGGCCGTGTTAGCATTGCTTTCCGTGACGCGGGAATCCGTGATTTGTACGTTTTTAACGGCGCTCGGCGCTAGATTTTGCTGAGGAGATTTTTCTGCTATGTTTGCAGCAAACCTTACACTTGGATTTGCCATTATAGCCCAGCAGCATGCGGTGAAAAACTGCGAGCCGCCGTGTCGCGAGGCTTGCCTTGCGGGTTCAAGCAAGCCATAAATGCAGCAGGAAGAACGCCGCTTGTTCGAAAGCAAGTATGTTTACAAGATCCGGGAAGATTACGAATCTCAAGTCACCGAAACATGTGTTTCCCAGCAGAGCAAACGCGTGTACTATATTGCTCTGAAAATAAATAACGAAAACAACGCGGCCCAGCAGTTGTTAGCTCGTGAGTTTCCAGCTTGCAGTTCAAAGCTCGAGAAAAGCCTTAATCGTGTATTGCTGGCGTTAAACGTGTGTTAATACTTCACGCGCTTTTGTTTCGTTTCGCCGTGTGCCTCAGCTACCTTTTCGCCGGAATTACATTCGCAGCTGCCAGTGAGGCTCCGGAAATTTGAACTTCCCCCAAGTGAACTTGTTGATACGGCAGCGTGAGTCCATACAGCAAACCAAGCAATTTGCCGCTGTTGCGTTTTATTTCAATGACATTTAACAAGACTAAGGGGTACGCACTTGATCCCCGACTGGGCTGCCAGGTTGAAGAATCCCCCGAACTGAAACAATTAAAGATTGACGAGTGACGTCAAAGTGCTGTAATATCAAGCTGTGTCATACAACAACATGCTTGAACAGCAAAAGAACAGCGACATGAATGAACATGAATGAACAGCGAAGTGCTCCACGAATAAGAAACGCGAGCGTCAGCGCTGGGCCAGGTGTCCATATATCTCGACGCCAACCGTGCAGACGCAAACCGTGCACAATGTAGAAACAGAGGATGGCTCCCGACCAACACGCACGTTTGGTAAGCACTTTACGAGTGGTTGGGTCATTACTCTCGAAGAGATATACGAGCCACAAGTATGAGCACACGGAGTCGAAAAGAAGGGTAAAGTATGACATTTGTCAATTAGATTAAAAAGTATTGAACTGCAAACCACCAGACGTTAAAGACACGGTATACTACGACGTCGAGGCGACCGCCTTGTACCAAATGCCGACTGACGCTTCTGGCTTTCGTAACGTGCCGCGATTTCCCGGACTAACAGAGGTCATTTACTTAACTGGCCGCACGGCAACAATCCACTTCTGTCTTCACGTTTGCTCCCACGGCTGCGACGGGAAGCTGTAAAAAGCTTCGGGCCTGGCGTGCCGTCCCGACTGTGGCATTTGACGCGACAATATCTGTACCCAGTTTTTTTCTTTGCGAATGTGGGGTTGCCGCATCATTGTGGTGACACCATCGAACCGTCAGCTGCAGAAACATCACCGCTAAATAAAAAACCCGAGTCAAAATCCCAGATAGTCCACGCTCACGCAGCAGCAGCGAGCGCGTGCATGCGCGAGCGAGTGCCTTCAAGCTTATAAATTCAGCCGCCAGAAGGCGCCACCTGCTCCTCAAACTGCATTGCAGGGAGCCTATATTGCACACCGGGATTCAGTGCACGAAAAAAAAATCACATATTGCGCGTAATAAAAGAAAAGACAGTTCTCCAGCTGGAAATTCTAGCTATAAAACTGCTTGAAGCAGTTTCTTGAGGAAGTTAAACAAAAAAATGCGACGCAGCGAGTGCACCAAAAGTTCGCGCGTTGTGAGCATCCGGGGTTACGGCACCTTGATGGTGAATTTGGTCCAGAAAGCTCTGGCATGTGTCTGGCGCCCGCTGTTCTGAAAAAGACCGGAGGCAATGGTGCTATCGTGGTCGAAGAAGAAGCATCTGGGAGGGGTGTTTGTTGTTGTTGTTGTTCCTTAACATTATTGGCGCATACCTAATCAGGGGATCGGCCAAATAACAGTCGTGAAACCGAAAGAGATAACTGTCTATGTGGATTGATTCGAGGAAAATTAGAAAAATTTGGAAGCTTTTTCTGCTTGTGTTCGAGGAGTCGAGTTTGGAAATTAGTCAATATTAAAATAAACAACAAAAAAGGAATGAAATAAATAAATAAATAAAGAAGTAGAAGAAGAAGAAGAAGAAGAAGGAAGAAGAGGAGGAGGAGACGGAGGAGGAGGAGGAGGAGGAGGAGGAGGGAGAGTAATAAAATATATATTCTGTAGAAGAGTCATGTCCTCTTCGTCTTCTGACAAGCCGACATCCGATGTGTCCTGAGAAGCAAAGGCTTCCAAAATCACCATGGCAGTTTTCAGCCGCAGCCCTAGCACAGTCCAGAAAATCCGAAATTGATAACTTACATTATGAACCAAAAAAAGTCTATTTGGTAGAGATAAATATCAATTTACTACCCGGTCATCGTAACAGTACATACAGCCGACACAATCGAAAATACCTAATACAATGTACCTCGATCCCAGTGTGCAATAAATTGTACACAAAAGAATTTAGCTCAACAAGAAACAAAATACACGTTTGCGCGAAATAAAATTGAGATTGTAGGGCGCTATGTCGGGCGAGAGAAAGGAGCCTCGGGCAGGGCGACCGTTTGTCGGCAAGAACAAGGAGATTCTATTTTGTGAGCACACCGCAAGACCCCGCGTCCTCGTGTGCTCGCGCGGCCGCGCCTGTCCCGCCATGTCGCTTGGGCTTGTCGTTCGAGAAATATCAACGGCCTAATTTTCCAGCGGGGAATTCACGAGAACTGCACATATCCAAATTCTAGAATTCGACGGACATACATTTTGTAAATCATTAGTAGTATGTCACGACGCCTATCCGATCTCTTGTTAGTTCCCCCTCTCGAGAATGCTGCAGCTTTAGTAGCTTTAGCAGCAATATTACCTATGCGTGGATGACAATGAGAGTATATTCTTATAATATCAAAAGATATTTTTAAAGAATTGACATGAGGAATGTCCTTTTGACGGCAACTACAAGAGATGAAGACTGGGCCACTCACTAAGAAAAGAAATATCGCTTATTTACTCCCACTTAGGCTCACGCGGAAGGGATCCCGCAAAGCCTCTAAGGCGCTTAAATAGGACTGCATACGCCGGTACAACATGTTAATATCTCTGGCTAATGGAAAAAGGGCAATACCATCTACGTAAATGTACGCCTGAATGTCGGAATTTGCGCGAAATTCAATTCATTAAAATAATTAAAAGACAGTGAACAGAACAGAGCACTGGGGAACAACGCTAGTTTGGCTTACATAGACGAGGACAGGACTCCTTGTGAAGAAAAAAATTATATCCGATAAAAAGTGGCCATCATCAAAACAATGTAGCCCGGGATAAGAATAACGCTGAATAGTGTAAAAAAAGAAATTTGGTATTCAACACTGTCGTAACCTTCACGAATAGCCAAAGTAACCAACACTCCAACTTCTTTACGTTGGCGTGCCAGCTGAAAGGCTCTCCAACTCAATGCGGGCCGATTATATTGAGCCGCCAGGGCTGACTACTATCTTTTTTGGGCTCAAGACGTCCTTGCGTTCTATACCTTTCCAGTTCTATGTAGCGAAATTCTTTCTACTAGTCTTAAAAAGATTTAAGGGGAGGACTATGGGTCCTAATATTGTTTAACGGGTATCCCAGACCTTCGTTTTCGATGAAGAGAATTAGTTCTGCCAGTCGCCACTCAGATGGGACCAACGAATGCTTTATAAGGATTGGTTACCACGTGCAGCAATGAGTCTGGAGACTAGTTGAACTGTTTTAGCATGTTGGCGGTTATATCGTCAGGTCCAGTAGCCGCATCAGGGACATAACGCAATCCCTTCTCGATCTCATACAGGTCACCGCCTCAAAGTTTTTCTCACAGTCTAGTAAGGACGGGTGGTAGTGCCAAAGTGAAACGTGCATGGAAGCCTTGCGTAATATGGTTGTAGTGGCGCGCACCTCATCTTCTAGCAGCGCCACTATCATCTGCAACATCCCTCAATCATCATCAGCGGTGCTTGCCCGGTGGCGTCAGCAGTGCCACGCGCAACGAGATCGAACAGAACCGAGCGTGGCGAGCGTCCACCAGACAGATATGTCATGATCACATGGGCACCCGCCCACTCTGCCGTCCCGGGCAACGAAACCGCCCACCTGTTGGCCCGAGAGTTATCCCGCCGGTCCCGTGAAGCGAGCAGGAGAGGCCAACCCCGGTGACAACGTCTAACGAAATAACACAGCACTACAAGTTGGGACGTATCACCTACCCAGCACCGTATAAACACCTAACGAAAGAGGAGGAACGGCAGCTCCGTGCACTCCAGACGAATACTTTCCCCCATACCACAAAATGCCATATCTTGCACCCCACCGTATATTCCCCGCTATGCCGCTTCTGCGTAGCCCCTGGGACGCTCTTTCATATGGTAGGGGGCGGCGCGCACGCCCCCACTACATTCGCGAAATCCCTCCATTCCTTCTCGCGAGCTTTGGGAGAGAGCTCTTACCAGCTCCAACTCAATGACCAGCGCCTGCTGGTGTTGAGGGCTGTTGACGCAGGGAAAGCTCAAGGGGTCTTGGACTGAGGACTCCTCCCCATTGCTTTTCGCAATAAACACGTTTACTCTCTCACTCTCTCTCTCTCTCTCTCTCTCTGGGCGGCCGCATGTCCGCACCGCTCCCACTCCTGGCCGGGCCTACGCTCTCTACAATAAAATGTAGGAGGCCACCGCACCCTACCGAGACTGCTTCAGACCCAGACGCGCGGAAGAAAAGAAAGCGCGGAAGTTCCCCTTACTCTCTTTAGCCGCGTAACCAGCCGACAGCGGCAAGCGCAGCGCCCCTGCTCCGCCGCGCGCTCGGACCTGTTCAGCCGCACGGGCGCCATGACCCACAAACTTTTCCAAGACTGTACTATAATTGTTCTACCTCGCTGCCGAGACTGTGAATTTGGATCTCACTGCTGCATCATTAATGAAATTTAAAATCTCCACGACCACACTTTCTCCGTCCCCTGGGCGGTCGTACACAGAGCAGCAGAAGAACATGATCACTATTTGGGTGCATCTAGATTGTTTTCCCTCTAACTAGCAGGCGTGGCTTCAGAAGAGTCAAGTCCACATCCGAGCGGGATTGTCCGCTCACGCACATTGCCGCACCAAAGTTGTAGCCTACCTTATTGTTGTCACCAAGCCATTCCCACCATCGCCGACCTAATGCATATTTGGAGAAGTCCTAGGATAAATGTTGAGAATTGAAATCACCTGTGAGCACGCTGTGGGGTTTACATGAAGCTAGAGTGGCGTAGATATTACACTTGATTGAAAGTTTGCATCAATCACAGATAAGGAAGCAGCATTCGAAAGTCAGAGGTCAACCTCCAAGAATTCGAGTCGCTTATCGATAACGTGAACGAAATAGACGCCCTCTGGCAAAGTACAGCCCAAACTAATAAAAGCAACTGTCCTTCTCTATCTTGACGATTCAGGCGAAACGACCGGTATTGACGTACAGTGAAAGATTTTGAATGAGATAGCCGCGTTTCCTGAACCAGAAGTATATTTGGTATTTTAAAATTTGGAATTTCGACTTCTATTTTGTCATCGTTGTACCACTACAGCTGCTGCCTTGAATTTTAGCTGCGATCAAGGTTAATAGAGCATTCAATGGAGTTGAAACCAATAAACTTAGGAAGAATAATGCATGTGTGCATTTTAATCTAAGTCATTTCTACCGGAAACAGCTCTTTCTTGCTGGGGATAACTCACGGCTTCATTTTATTGTGTTCGCCGAATAGAGGGCAATTCACAGTAGGGGTGGGCGCCCATGTATACTGGGACAAAAATTTAAATCTCCATCATCATCACTGACCACGTTATGACCGTATTTTGTGTTTAATATAGCGTTCGGTGCCGGTGCCGGTGCCACGAGCGATAACGTGCGAAGAAGAAGAAGACGAAGAAGGCGCCCTTGAAAACCCGGAGATTTGTTTCTCAGCTGCTGTTTACAAGTGGCACGCAAGATCACCATTTAGGCTTTGTTTCCCGCCTGCCTCGTTGGTCGACCAGTCGTCACGAAGAGGCCATCAATCATGGAGACCACCATCCAGCCGAGTGGTGCGGGAGGCCTCCGGCGCAGTAGCGTCCCTCTCGACGTGTCGATGTCGCGCCGCCTACGCGAAGAGTGGCCCCTGCCACAGCCACGATGGCCCCACTACAGCAGCGATGAAAGCTCCACTTCGGCGATACCCGCTGACGCGTCACACGCTGTCTCCCTGCTCCACTCCGCTGCATTCGTGGTTAGCATGACGTTGCTGGTATCGTCGACGTTCATTGCTATGCCTGCGCTGCTGGTCCTGAAGCTTGGTGCCGCCTCCTTGGAGTGCTTCTCGCTTGAGAAAGACCTCAGCCAATCGAGAGACCCCAGCGTCCACCCCTGCGACGATTTCTACCGGTGAGGCTGCGAAAGTGCTTAAGATATTCTCAAAAAAGCCCTTTTCTGTACTTGCTAGTTTCTTTTTTGAAATATCCGGAGCCAAACTAACGGCAGTATGAGTAAACTTTGCCAAAGAAAGTCTATATGGTTGTTAAAGATATGACCTTTTGGTTAAGCATGAGCCCCAATTTCTGAGGCGGCCCATTACTATTTGCTAAAGGTTGGCAACTTCTCTCTGAAACCAACTTGTCTTTCTCCTTCGCCGGACACGGCAGCCAAGATTGCTTTGAACAAGGTTGTACCTTTATTGATCTAATCAACGATCATTTTTAAGTTTCAACAAAAGATTCATTTCATTCGTTTAGGAAAAACGTGTCTGCTCACAGTTGCACTTGCCTGTAACGCAATGCAGCTGACTATGAGGGGACTGTGAATACAAGATGAGTGCACAGTGCATTCACTTAGTGCTATAAAATTGGCGTTTCCGCAAGTGTTTGAATTTTGGAGTGGTAATATCTGCGCTGTAAATGTGCGTTGAAATATTGCCTTACATAACGCTGCGTTAGTATCACGGTTGCGGACATTGCATGATTTGCTGCCACAACAACACCTAAACAATGCTCGTTGGTTACTCTGACGGGTGTGCCGAAATGAGCTGAAATGAGGTAGTCAGGGAGAAAGACCGACCGACCGACAGACGTACAAAAAGACATAGATAGATAGATAGATAGATAGATAGATAGATAGATAGATAGATAGATAGATAGATAGATAGATAGATAGATAGATAGATAGATAGATAGATAGACAGACAGACAGACAGACAGACAGACAGACAGACAGATAGACAGATAGATAGATAGATAGATAGATAGATAGATAGATAGATAGATAGATAGATAGATAGATAGATAGATAGATAGATAGATAGACAGACAGACAGACAGACAGACAGACAGACAGACAGACAGACAGACAGACAGACAGACAGACAGATAGATAGATAGATAGATAGATAGATAGATAGATAGATAGATAGATAGATAGATAGATAGATAGATAGATAGATAGATAGATAGATAGATAGATAGATAGACAGACAGACAGACAGACAGACAGACAGACAGACAGACAGACAGACAGATAGACAGACAGACAGACAGACAGACAGACAGACAGACAGACAGACAGACAGCAGATAGACAGACAGACAGACAGACAGACAGACAGACAGACAGACTAGATAGATATCTAGATAGCTAGATAGATAGATAGATAGATAGATAGATAGATAGATAGATAGATAGATAGATAGATACATAGATAGACAGACAGACAGACAGACAGACAGACAGACACACAGACAGACAGACACACAGACAGACAGACAGACATGTGATATAGACAAACAAGCACGAGGGAATATGTAGAAGTGCATAAAACGTTTCATTTAAACAGCACTTTCGCTCACAAGGAGAGTGAGGGGTTGTCAGTAAATCAATTTGAAAGCCTATCGAACGCATGCTGAGCGTCAATTGAGAGAGGAAAAATTGGAGCCCCGATTCCCACCACAAATGGTTTAAATGCGCAAGCCAGCATGTTCTGGCTGCAATATATAAATGGCATACTTCCCTGTAACCCGCGTTCAGGCCCAAGTTTCTATAGGCATCACAGACCTCCCACTGCTCGGTTTTCTGCTAGTGAAAACCGCTTGGTGAAGATCAAGCATCCAAGATTGGTGACGGGCCAGATGAACAAGTTAATGTGTTTGCCCTATATTGCAGAAAAAGATGAAAAAGCTAATGTTTTTTCCCTACCACGCCCGCAGTTACACCTGCCATGGCAAGGACCATAACCCCGGAAGCGCCAACCGTATCCCGGTGCAGAAGTACCAAGTCGCCTTCGATCACAACATCGTCAAGCAGTTGCTCCTGCGAAGTGTCCCCGGCCGCCCGCTGAAGGCCAAGGACAAGGCCTCGGCGCTGCTGCTTCGCTGCCTGAGCCATGTACGAGAGCGAAGAACACGTGGCTGTTTGCGGTCGCAGCGCTGGTCTCGTTGAGTGTAACTAAATGTGAATTGAAGGAATATTTTACAATTTTATAACTAGCACCGTATACTGCAATTGATAAAATGCTGCTGCTTGCGCCATTTGTCAGGATTTTATGAAAATCATCAATTAACCACCATCATAATTGTAAGCCTATATTCCTCTGTCGATGGACAAAGGTGCCTCTTAAATTATCTCTTGCCGATTCAGTAGTCATAGTTTCAAATAAATTCTGTTGTTCCTTCAAGTGGTGGACTTGAATGTGTGTGCTAGTTTTACTCCAGCCCCTCTGTAACACATCTGTTGTCCTCGTGGTTCACCGGTTCTCATACCACCAACTAACATGGTCAGTCCTAGTCCGCGCTTCCCTCAGTACGAGCGTTCCCTCGATGTTTTTTCCCGGGTCCTGCATGCATCGCAAATTCTAACATGTTTTGTGGTATGACTGCGTAAACTAACGTAAGGTTTATAGCAGAGAAATCTGGCGCCCAGTCCCGTGGTTTGTCGGTGGCGAAGGCGGTGACTTTGTAACCGAGGGTGTGAGCTGAAGCGGACAATGGGCTGTAGACGACGCGCAGCGTTTGCTTTGGGTCCGCTAGGCGGCGTTGGCTTCTAGTTAAATGGATATCTACAGGATCGGGAAGCAGGAGATTACAAGGAAAAAATTATTCGATAATACCAAAGGGAGTGCATTGCTTTTTGAAGCCCGGGTGGGTTGCTTGCGGACGAAAACGCTTATCCGCGAGCCTCTACAGGAAGAACTATGCGCCGGCCGCGGAAATGAGCCAGAAACCATGCGACATATTGTAACGGAGTGCAAAAGTATCTGTCCAGTCCTCAGTGATGAAGCCATCCAGCTTCCGGAAGCCCTTGGGTTTAAGGTTAGCGGAACAGTGAATTGGACAGCAGTAGAGGTTAGTAAACGAAGGTTAGAATGTTGGTGCGAAAAGAGCAGACAACAATCTGGGAAGACATGCGAACAAAGAAGTCAGTCTAGCACAAAAATTTCGTAAAAGTATCTTCTTTTTAATCTGACATATTTTTTCTTATTTATTTTGTTTGTATTTATTTGGTGACGTGATTGTACTGTGACGTTGCGACAAAGGCCGATGTGCAACGCCACCCCGTTACAAAGGGGAAGCCACTAAGCATCATCATCATCATCATCAGGGGACAATGGGTTGTAAATGACAATAGTCTAAGGACGACGATGTGTGTGTGTGGGGGGGGGGGCGCTTAGCTTTCTCGGGAGGGATTTTTTTGGATTTTAACTTGCGGGACAGTTGCCATTTGATTGCTAACGCTTAGTCTTCGACTCTCGGGCGGTTCGCGCTTTGCTTGCAGTTCTTTCGACTATGGCACTTCGCCATTTGGTTTACGCACGCAACAAACCATGCATTCGCACTATCGAAGTCGTTAGACGGCATAAATATGAATTTAATATTGTTTTCTTCGTTGTGTTGTAAGACCACTATAGCACATTCTGTGATTTAGAGGAAGATATTTGGCAATTTCAGGATTGTGACTCTTGTTCTGTTTAGCGCACCGTCTGTTGAAGATGTCATAGCTTATACGCTTTCCTTGTGTCGTTAATTTAAAGTGTGCTCTGCTGTAAATAAAGTCAAACCATTACACATCGTTCACCTTGGTTAAGTAGAAGACTAACGTTTTAAAACGTCATGCGCCTGTGTTACGCCAAATGGGAAAGCATTTGACTAGAGGCAAACGCTTTCATTCACCAGTAGTCATCAGCTACACTCATCAACTGTTACAGAGAAGAGAAAACAAGACGTCCAATCCTTAGTCGAAGAAATGCTGCTTATGCCACCAACTTGAAACAATACATTATTGTTTTATTGCGCAGTGCTGTGATGTGTCCTTTTTCTGGGCAGGGGATGACATTTTTAAGGGTATAGAATTCACTTCTCAAACTATTTAGCTCTTGCCTCCTAGTGTGCAAATCAGGGGCCCCACAATGATTGTTCTTAAAAACGTTTATGGTGTGTGTAAGTTCACTTGACTATACGGCGGGGAAAACCCTTGCCAAATAACGTCCATTTTTCAGGAGCAGGGTTTGTTGGTGTGAAGTCTGAGTGGCGCAAACTGATTCACAGGAGCGGCTCCATTGTTTTTGCGCGTGTGTGTTTTCCTTGGGAGAATTTTGAAGGGCATTACGATTACCAAGTAATAAAGGAAATTTTGACTACTTGCTCTCTATCTAGTATTTCCTATCTTAATGTTTTGAAGTTTGCATAAAATTGGAAGTTTTATTCATTAGCTGAAGCACCTTGAAGAATACACGCAGTAGGTTACTTATTATACCGCAAGCTATTCTGCTATTCTGCACCTAGCGCTTTCAGATATGTAACACTTACGCCTGTTATGTAACACTTACGCCTGTCATAGTGCCACATGCATGACACCATGACAAATTCTGTGTATTATATTGGATGGAAACACCTTGTCCCCAATGAGGCTGCAACCAGCAGAAAGTAGGGCAACAGGGAGGACCAAATGTTGGCTCACCGTGGAGACTACGTAAGGCATATTCTCTTCAATTCTCCACCATTTCGCGCACGGCATTCTGCAGTCAGCAGCAAAAATCATTGCCTCCAAAACGCAATGAAATGGGATAAAAAACCGGAGAAAAAAGCTTGTGCCTCCCGATGTAAACTAGATAGGACGAAGGAAAAGATCAGACGCTAGGCATCAATATTTGCTCTTTTTCATAAGTCGTCGTGCACACGCCGGCGAGCGGATTGAACTCTGGACACCGAGCTACGGGGACCGTATAGATTTCAAAAGTGAAATAAAAATGCCCACACATGCCAATTTCGTTATCCGATAGCTGCAACACCCAACCCCCACGTCGAGTGGTCGATGGCTTTCAGAGTATTCATGCCTGCCGCGTAATGCACGTGACCTGTCAAAAGTTGCGGTGAGATGAGAACTGTGTACGGAGGTAGAGACAGGGTGTTGTGCTGACGAACGATTGTGTATATTTTGAAAAGAGAGAATGTATTCCGCTAGCTTTACCCAAAAGCCGTCGACACCGCGCCTGTCCCGAGTGATGTAAGCGCATCACGTTCATCCCGAAGCACATCTGGGGCCTTTGCACTGCGCAAGAGTTCGACATGATTCATGAAATAAAACAATTTCGTCCAACAATGTGAATAAAATCTCCTCAATTTTGTAAGCGCACGTACTTTCTTCTCGTCTGGTTTTCTCCTACGTTCCCTGAAACTAGCCGTTCTTGCTTTCCAGGACAGGCAATGATGACGCTTGCAAAGAACATACCTCCAAAAGCTATAAAGTGTGCTTGTTCGCAGCACGACCAATCCTTTGCGCTAGACAGCAACGCTTAGAACTTTGAACCGCCAATTAAGCTCATAAAACCGCGCGAAACTCAGGGTAGTGCTCTTCCACAATCTCTCCGGACCAGCCTGCCCATGTCGTTTCTCATCGCACTATTCTTTGTCGGTAAGTAACGCTTTCGTTCCTGCTTTATAAAAAAGAACTCTTTACTTAGGTATCAACACAATTGAATACTGGAGGACACGTAATAATAGTAGCTCTCGTACTGGCGCGTGCATACCTAAAACAAATACAAAACTTTTCGCGTTCCTCTCCGTAAAGCCGTGAAAGAAAGGGGGATCCCCACAGTGTGTCATGCGGGCTTGCAGCTGACATATTTCCTTCGTATTAAAACCTTCCGGAGAACGTTTCGCCCATATACACATACTAGTTGAGCACGCCTGGCCCTTAACAGTTGTGCCGTATTTGAAGCTCTAACATCAACTTCCGAACACTCTTTAAAAGTCTTTTCATTGTGTGCGCCACAATTACCTCTCAAAAGGGGACATGGGCTACCATTATGATATACTATGTGGCGAGAAATATCTTTTCAACATATGCGGAAACGTCTACCGACAAAGAAGGGTTCCTGCAGGTCAAAGCACCGTCGTCTCGCTGTTCAGTAAATCAAGCGAAGTGCATCCATCAGTTCCTTAATAATGTGCTGCGTGCCTCACTCGGGTGAATCTTTGTACGTTACAGCAAAAGAATGGTTTACAAGAATCCCGTCCTGCTCCATATTCCCTCCACTTAACGAAGAGCAGATATTTATTTTGATCGTCATACTATCCGGGGAGGGAAGGGATCTAAGGAAGTCTGTTTTATCACTGTTTCCACACAAACGTTGTAGACGCTGTTGACTGTGTTGTTGCTATAAAAACTGCACACATTTCGCGATACTCAAATCAGGTTTCTTACACACTAGTACTCCAACAATAACATACGCTGCACACAAGATTTCCGTCTCTCGCGGCACACGAATGACAAACTGAGGTTTAAAAATTGTGCTGCAAGTCTGAACCAACGCAGCTCAAGAAACACTGGCCGCCATTTAATAGCAGTATCCAATATTTCTATAGGGCTACTGGTGACGGTCAAACCTCTCCTCAGTGAACGAGATACCCTTCTTGTCGTTCGACGTGGAACCCCAAGCTGCCGCCCTACCACCTCCCGCCAGTGTAATTCGTGTCATTCATTCTTTGTTAATATAGGTTCTTCACATTGTTCACAAATAACACGTTCTGTAGAAGAGCACTTAATTATTTTATGCTGGCAACAACGATCATGGGCACAAAAAAAAAGCTGGCAAAAACGATTCTAACAACTTCGACCTGGAATTGTACCAGTAAATGGGAATATCTTCCACACACCTCTGTATGGTTGGGTTAAACTTCAAGAAGCGGCAAATACAGCAACGAATGGTGTTTATTGAATGCGGTCCCAACGTTCCGGAGCCTACTAGGCTCGTTCTTTAAAGGCGATTGTGTAATACCAGAAGCAGCAGTTATATAAGGTGCCTTCTTTTTTTTCTTTTAGTTGCATCTTGCCCTTGCGCGTCGGATGCCATGGGGGTAGATGGCCGACAGGTCTCCTAGAAACCTATTCAGGCCTCTCCGAGACCTGTGTATTCTTCAGGACTAAATGGGTATTTTTCCTGAGTACTTTATTTCGCGGCCAAGCACCTCCGCCCGTCGAAACATCGAAATCATTGGGGCGGTCAGCTTTTTCACAGTGTTTGGCCAATGCACTGCGCTGAATCTCACACTTGCGAACGTTATGTTTTGTGCTGCCGGAGGCGTTTTGGAAAGTTGTTGTTGCGCCAACATTGCTAGAAGCGCATCGCTCACAAGCAATTTAGCTGATGTTTCTGCTCTTGCACAGTCATACTTTATGAAGAAGCCCATTAGGCTCCTAAACGTTGGTAAAGCTTTTAATAAACGCAATTGGTTGGTGTATTTGCCTCTTCCTCATTCCCGCCAGTGTCCTTCCGAAAAAGGGCGATGCTGTAGGCACCGGCCCCACGAACAAGTGCAGGTTCACAACAGGCCTGAGGTCAATTTACCGGAAGTGACCACCAGTATGGAACAAGTAGCCCCCCCGAGGGTTATGAAGTTCGCCAAAAAACCTTTACTATTCCGCGTGCGCCTTTATACGCGCCATTACAGAACTAAGGCGAAACATTTTAAATTGCACCAATGACATTTTATTTTCTGACTGTTGTCGAGATTAAGAGCATTGTTTTCCAGCTAAACAAGACTTAGTGGAATACTTCCTATCCATAAAAGTTTGAGTGTTGCTTATGGATTCCTAGAATTGGCTGGCCTCAGTAGGATGGCTAAGACCCCAAACCGGCAGACGTAACCTCTCACGCTTTGGCAGTGAAAAACCGGACCTACTCGAAGAAAAGAGGCGCACCCATGCAGCACATAATCAATGGTACCACAGAACCCGATATGATAGCACTGCAGGAAAGAATGTGCGCCACACCAGGCGGGCAACGTCGCCCACCTCTTCGGGAATCTTCCGCCTAGAGTACACACACCCTCACGTCACGAACCATCACCGTCGTGCAAAATCAAATTGAGGTTGCAGCATTGAGCGTGTACTCATAGACGTCTTACCTTGTATCAGGGGCCAACAGAATGTATTTGTGTTAAACATCTGCAGCCCGCCAAACCATCGCCGCGATACCTTCGAATACTAATAATGAAAGCAATGAGCGCGGCAGGCAGAAACGGCCTTGTAATAGTAGGAGGTTTCACCCCAGCGCACCCGGTGTGGGGCTATAAGTGTGACCTCAAAAGGCCACTAAATCTACCCTAGCATTAGCAACACTGTCTAACAGCCCTGGCTGACACAACGTACCCAACTCGTATCGGGAACAGCATCACAAGGGATTACAGTCCGGACCTCAAACCCTACAATAATGTTGCAGCTTTGAATTATACCCTTTGGCCCTGTTAGGTCGATGGTAAGATAAAGAAAATATTAATTAGGTTATGGTCCAACACGCGCCGTTAAAAAAAGTCAGTGCCCTTCCACTCTGTCAAGAAGGATGACCAGCAGATTCTTAGCGGCTAATTGTCACATAATTTATTTCCCGATAGTTCCGTTAAAACAACAGCAACCCCAACGAATTCGTGACGGTGGGCAGAAATAATGATTCAAATGTCAAAAGAAAAATATATAAAGAACCCCAAAACTTCAAATATCAAACAAGAAAATAAAGCCTTAAAATTATTAACGAGAGCGCAATGGTAAGCTTTATTATGTGGCCTTACGCAAATATCCCAACCAAAGTTATCCGAAACCGTAAAGAGTTGGGGCGTTGTCAAGTTAACGGATGGTGACGTGTCTTGACAAGCTCAGAGAGATGGACGTAGGAAAGCCATTGACGAGTTTAACAAAACACACATGTAAAGCCCACAGAAAAACCCTCAAGCAAATGACGTAATAAATCAAGTGCACTTAACCAATAAACACTGAAATCCCTAAGTAAAAATCACAAAAGTACCATTCAAATCAAAATTCACAAATCTCTAGAAAAACGTCCTACACCATTAGTTCAAATCCCCTCAAACAATTACCTTCTAGGTGACCTCTCTACCACCACAACGCCCTAGTGTCCTACAACTGCGTCCATATTGGACTCGCCTACCCCGCTGTCGTCTGGGCTTACGTGTCGCACCCTTGCATTGCCGCGACTCGACGGTAGCAGTCCCCGTCTCGCTTTGATGCCGGCGTTTGATGCGCGTGGTCGTTCCTCGTGGGTTCCGCGCGTTCTGATGTTTCCTCTGTCAGGACGCGCCCTCCTGATAGCCGCTGCCGCTGGAGGTACCAGGTAGGTCTCGGCACGAACGTAGCCCTTTGTGGCCGTCGAAGCGAACGTCCACGGATCGTGGACGTTGGCCTCAGGTGCCCGACCGCCGCCACTGGCGCCACGAATACGCCGGTTCGTGGCGCGCCTAGGATGCTGCAACCGATGCAAAGTCGGCCCACTCCCGCCCAGGCTTGGTACGCATAGTCGTTGCCTGGCCACGTCCCCCTGGCTTGTTACTTGAAGCTCACGTGCTGCGGCCGCCTCCTGGTTTCTTGCCTCTTCCTTCTCTTTGTGCGCCCGCCTTTTACACCCTCTGGGTTTTAATTTCAGTGCACTCTCCTTGCCTCATTGCCTTTTCATGTCCATATATGGTCTTCACGCCACTGGTCTCCTGCGCGGCGTTCTCTGATCGGCTGACCAGTGCGATACCATACTGGACCATAATGCCTCGGTGTTTCGGCGTGGCGTTCCTTCGTTGGTGCGTTTCGGGCGCGCACTTTAAATTTCCGTTGCTTTGTTCCTTTTCTCCCTTTTTTTTTGGTGGTTTTGATGATTTCCCTAACAAGGGGTGCCCTGACACATGACAGACGTTGTCAATGTCTGTTCGGGCACCCTCAGAAATACGGGTGTGATGGAAATAACTGTCGTGCTGCTACTGAGCAAGGCAAGGTGTTTTTGACAGCAGAGCTGCTCTAAGGCCGGGCTTTATGTCAGTCGGGTGTGGTATCGCGTCAGGCTCCTTCCGGAGCAGGTTTTTCTGCCCAGATAAAACCAGACCCCAGTGTGGAAACAAAATTGATGAAAATGTGAAAGCGGTCCTACGGCCTTCATATATAATAACAGACGTCTTATATCCCCATAAAAGAAACTGTATTCTAACAATGCATTTGTGCTTAGAGGTGAACCGACTTTCAAAAGATCGGGGTATTTTTGTTTTTGTAGGCTGGCTTTCACGCATTGCCCTTTGTGCCGTGAAGCATGACTACAGAGAAATAGCCTTATATTCGGAGCAAGTCGGCTTAAGAACGCGAGGTGGCCACTGGCCCAATGCTGGCGGCGGTGCTGACGGCTTTGTCAATCATAAGTCACTGCAACCCCGTTTGCGAGCTCCCCAGCTCGTCCTTCCACGCCTCGCCGCTGCAGATTGGCGAATGGGTTGAGAGGGCAGGTCCATATGGTGTAAATATGAGTGTCAGGAGAGTCACAGAAGGGACAGTTAGGGGGTGGGATCTTAGAGGGAGGGAACGACTGACGCGAGAGTTGGCCTGTAGGGTACACGTAGGCGCTTCTGATCGTCGGTGAGGGATGTGTGATCAAGAGGGATAGCGGTGGCGTGTGATCCGGTGATGCTACGTAACTTCGCATGAGAGCAGTCGACCGCGGGCCGCAGAACACCGTGGTAGAGCACCTCGGGGGAGTATGATTACAGAAAACGGCTCCAAATGTGGTGTTATTGAGTTAACGGTGAGGTTGTAAACGATACAGGATTACTGTCTGCCGTCAACAAAGGCCCACCTACGGAGGGAGTGTGGTTACAGAAAACGGCGGTAGCTATTGTTTTAGGGGGAATATCGGAAAATAAATTATATTACAATATGCCGCTAAGATGACTGATATTACCACACCACCACAGCTCCGCTGGTCATCCTTCTTCACAATGTGGAAGGGCACTGAATTTTTTCTACCGACGTGTGTCGAAGCATCAACTAATAAACATTTTCAAATAACCACCGACATAACAGTGCCAAAGGGTTTAAAAGCCGTAATATTTTCGTCACTAGTTGAAGCTGCTCGTTAAAAATCACAGCATCGCTTTTATCCCTTTTCATATCGTTAAAAAAAATAATGTGCCAAATTTACCAAAAAAATATTTTTCTGTCACTTTGTAGAGAGATTTGTTCTGAATAAAAGGGCACCATTATTTCGATAAACAACGTTATTGTATGTCTTTATCTTCGTAAAAAAATTGCCCTAAGATGGCTTCCCACGGGCCCAACATTTCGATGAAATAACTTTCCTTTGTTTCTTCAATGGCGTCAAAAAAGATTGCGCGAAGGTGGCTTGACCTCATACACTCAGTGTCTCGCAAAAAAAGAGCCATCTCGGTTTCAAAATGACAATGACGAGTATACGTGTCATGACCGATGACGCCATAATCGTCATCGGTCATTTTGGTACAAAATCTCATCGCGACTATACTCGACAACGGAAGCGAAACGGTTAATGCGGCAACAAAATATGCGCCCTTTGATGCCCGCTGCCATAGAAGACATCTATTGTTTACGGCGTTCTTTAACACACAGCATTTACACCGCATGATATTTTGTATTTTCCTTTCTTTACAACAGACTTGGACTGAGTGGCAGCAATAAACCCGGAGAAACCAAAATTAAAAAAAAATTGTTTGAACCGAGATTTTTTCCGAACAAGAAACATCCCTCTGAAAGTGCTTTCTATATTGTCCAGTGCAATTTTTTGCCAGCTTACAATGAATTTTATCGCAAAGACCTCTTATGGAAAACCGCAGCTGCCTACAATTTTATGCCACCCTTTACAGGAGCGCGCGCAGCCGCGTCCAGCGCGGCAGATTCGGTCGCCGCTGATGCCTGCGAGCGGCAATGCAACCATCGACCTTCTAAGGCCCAGCGCTGTCTTCTGAAAACCGTCACGCCAAGTCTAAAACGCCGGCAGAGCGGCGATTAAACTTATCAGATAGGGTGGCGGGGGCAGTGCGAACACACTCTTAGACCGGCGCTCCTTGTTTCCCGTCGGCGCCCATAAGCAGCGCAGTGACACAGTTCGGCCACCGCCCCCATGCTCCGTTTACTTCTGCGCGGACATGTACCTGCAGTTTTTTTTTGCGCTAAATTATGCGGCGATATACAAGTGCCAGTGGTGGAAATGTCTGGAATGGTTATGAATGTATAAACCGACTGTTTCTCCA
Organism: Haemaphysalis longicornis; assembly: GCA_013339765.2. NCBI lineage: Eukaryota > Metazoa > Arthropoda > Arachnida > Ixodida > Ixodidae > Haemaphysalis > Haemaphysalis longicornis. Next base: position 37,565,358 of record CM023452.1, on the reverse strand, counting down.
AGCGTCTGTGTAACGCTATTACGCCGTGGGGCCCTGTTTGGGTCCGTTATGTCGCTACTTCGCCTGTTTCCGGGGGCGGCTATACATCGTGAGAGCAATTAACTACAACGGCAAGGCGGGACGTGAATCGTTCGGCACTTAATAGAGCGTCACCGCAAATGTACTCTTCAAGAAGGGCAGTAGCGTCTCGTTCATTCTACAGTGTTAGGTCCTTGTCGTACACCATCTACAACGAAAATCGAACAAACCCTTCCGTCGGTTGTTCCTCCCTCACCTTGGTGAAGCGGAATATCACACGGATCCGCCTGTGATTACGAGCGGTATTATGATGTCATTACTGTTACACTCACAAACGTCACATTGTAGCCGGTCTTTCTCCGGGTAAATGGGTGTTTTGCTTAAGTCAGGAGGAATGGGAAGTGTTTAACGAAATGTACGTTTGTAAGGACAAACTTTTTATTGAGTGCCAATAAGACCTCGTTTCCTTTAAATGAAACGTTTACCGCAATTCTCTGCGAAGCCCGCATTACTTCTTTTCAATGTAGCTAAAAAAATCCACATATTTGTACTTCTGGGAAAGGGAGCACTCCCAAGGTCGGGGACGAAGAACCAAGACAGTTTTAGCTTACTGGTCACGCAAAAAAAGTTCCCACCTCATCCCGTTCCATCATTCCTAATCTGCCTTATCTGCCATCACCCTTTTCTATACCCTGAAGCAGGGCAGGAGATATAGAAACCCAGGGACAACGTAAGCGCCCCTATACGTTGTCCGTTGGAATTATGCTTTCATGGTTCATGGAACGCCAGGAACGCACTCCGGATGTGGGTTAGTTTAAGCCAGCCCAGAATCCCCATGGTTGCACAAAATCTCTAAACTCAGATGTATTTTTTTGTTTGTTTTTTGCGCCAACAAATCTATAATCGCGGTAACCTCAAAAGCATACCCGGCACCTGCTACTCAAGAGCACACGAAGTAATTGCCGAAAGACTACCGCGGCGAGTGCCTACGCAGGCTATGAACGTGACATCGTATTTAAGATTCTCTTACCAAGTTTGTAGAAACATTTGTATGCCGGTCGAAGATGAGGCGTCAGAAGTTTTCTACCTTTACTACAAGTTCCTCTAAGCAGTTAGCAAACCCTGTTTGTATACACACTCACTGTAGATACATGGCTAAAGAAGCAATGCCATATCCGCAAACAATCAGTGTATACACACTCAATGTAGATACATAGCTAACGAAACAATGCCATATCGGCTCATACTGTGTTTTGCGTTTTTGGTACCGTTCCTGAGAATTGCTGAATGGCACATGATCGATATTTGTCGTACTCCTGTACACGGGATCAGCGAGCTGAAAATTGAGCCCAGCGACAAATTCGAATTACGCATCTTTACGGCAATAAACTCGCTGTGGCAATAGTTAGAATTCCTTTGATTTGACTTAACGGATAAATATCTTTACCCTTGCGAAATGTGAAATAACAATATCTGCAAGAATAGTATTGTAAAAACTACACAGGATGTACTTCTGGATAGAAACCTTGAAGAAATATAATGATTTGCAGCCATGGCATCTTCTGTGATCACTGCCACACAAAGCAAAAAAGGAGGTGGTAGAGACATCACGAATTCAACCAAAGCTGCTTTCAAGGAGCAAGGTAAGCCACTTTGCCTATTCAACCTGAACGAGCATTCCCGTATCTTTCATGCAAAACAGTCACGAATGCGCTCTTTACGGTAGTATTCTCCCAGTTCGTTTGCGTTCGCCACTTAAATCTCACAAAGCTAACATTGAATATATAATTGCTTAACCCGAATCCACATTAATACGTGGCTTGGCAATGTGAATCCGGAAATTAAAAACCTCCCTTTCAGCCTTTACCTTTCTTCCTACAATCCTACACAGGATATTCTCCCACCCCGTAGGATGCCCTCAACAAACCTCACTTCGAGAAAACTTCACCTTCCGCAGTAATGCGCCTGTGTTAAACGAATCCCTTCACAGCCGCCTTGTTTTTGTTCACAGCCACCATGGTTTTGTTCCCTGCAATAATAATGGGAAACAAACAACCTAGGCATCCGTACCAGGCACCGGGTTGCGTTTCTGTGGAAGCAGATTTCTGCTGCAAAAGTGCGCAGGTGTGAACAGCCGCCTTGCTTAAAATATATAGATTGCACCATCATACAAGCGTAACAAGGTTTCCGAAGCTGCTTACAGGGAAGCTGCTCACTGTGTTTGGGAGCACAATCATCGCGCAATGAAAGGCACAAGCATTAATCATGAAGTAACAAAACCGACCAGCGACCCCAATGAAATAACCGTACGACGGATATATTCAAGTCTCACATAAAACACGAAGTGTAAAGCAGGCGAACAAAACGACGAGCGAAGTAAATAGGGAGTAGGGATGCCAATGTGGAACCGCTCAGAGCAGAAAGTATCGCCCAAGAAATGCCTTTAAGCAGCAAACAATTGGCGCTTACTTTTTTTCTGCCCCTCTTAAATCTGCGGAAAAGCATGCCGGCATAGTCATCCACAATTGTATATAGCAAGTGTAATTGTCGAGACTAAGAAGAAACACTGTTGGGTTGCTTTAGTCTTGTCCAATACGTAAGCTGTTTTGGTGCGAGTTGGCGCTCTGGTTGGTATTTGCTTTTTCTTTCCATACAGAGGCACGTTGGTTGCATCGACACTACAACTTCTGATGGAAACCTTTGCATCGTAAGATAAGTTACTGTGTTTCGCTATCTTCTTGAAGTTTCGACAAAGTATCCTAGTATTTATAAAAAAGACTGTCTGGAATTTTTCTCTAGGGCCATAGAAGCTTTGAAAGTGAGTGAGTGAGTGAGTGAGTGAGTGAGTGAGTGAGTGAGTGAGTGAGTGAGTGAGTGAGTGAGTGAGTGAGTGAGTGAGTGAGTGAGTGAGTGAGTGAGTGAGTGAGTGAGTGAGTGAGTGAGTGAGTGAGTGAGTGAGGACAAGCGTGCTCGGGAGATTAGCGAACTTTGCATCAACAACGACAATGAGGGCAAAGAAAGAAAGGTTCTTGAAAACGGACACGCAAAAACATTCACCTTCATATCCCGATAAACAAGCTATTGTGACGATACTATCGTCGAAGCAACATGAAAATTTTCGTTACCACGACTCCGCCGTAATTGAAGCTGCTGTTGCATTTTCTGAAGCTTACTAGATTGGAGTCAAACAGTAACCTGCATATATATGTGCCAATATTTTTGTGCATCTCCACAACCACACTGCGACGATACCCCACCTGTAGGCGCGTTGTTCTTAGAGTGGCCTATGTACCCTATACATAGAATAGGCACCGCGTGGGTCTCTGGAGCCTCTAGAAACCAGGTAAAAATTATCCAGTCTGCACAAAATCGATGGGAAGTTTTTCCACAGAAGCGCATTCGCAGGGGTATAAATACTTCTCATAAATTCCTGTCAGACGTTTACAGAAAATAATTGCCATCAAGTGCATCGTGTCTGGGGCTCAAATTGTTCTCGTCGCCTTTAATATTGCTGGCCAGTACATGTTCGCTCCCAGCTAGGAGCAAGAATTTCTACTCGCATTGCCAGGTTTTCAAAATGGGTATTTAAGAATACTCCCACGACTGACGTTACAAAAAACTGTTTTAGCCTGAGTGCAAACTGCTTGATTGTGTATTTACTGCTTTCAGACAAAAGTTATGTGAGAGATTCCTTTCTCCAAGATAAGTATACGACTATAAGCCTTGCCATTTTTATGGTGAAGAAAGGTTTCCATGCGATCTGAGCAATCCTCGCGTGCGTCCTGAGTGAGCTGCAAGGACACACGCTACAGCATGTACAAGTGCGTATTGTACAAGTGCGTATGTACTCTAACTTAAAGCCGTCATAATTCCGAAAAGAAAATCGTGCCCCCTCCGTATAACAGCTACAATGGGTGAACCCAAAGCTTTCTCGTACGTCATTCCTGGGTTTTCTTCGAACTCAAAGACGGTTTCGACATTGATTGTTGAACTTTGACTTCGACGGGCGGACAGGTCGGAATTTTGGTCGTAGGGCTTTTGACTTTGTCTATTCACCACTTGATATCGCACGACCAAAGCTTCGCGTTCAACCGTCGGCTTTGTTAGACGGGGGGGGGGGGGGGTACAGCATGGTATCTCGGTCTAATATTCTGCGTCCATGCACACTTTTACCAATTCAAACTGCTTCAACCGTGTCAGAATGGCTCATTCGGAAACACGTCGGCCTTATATGCGAGCTACCAGATTCGATTACGACCCCGAGAAGCCTCTTTTTTACTTTAATCGTGAGCATCCTCCTTTTCAGCGGAAGTTGGTTTTTCTGCAGGGAGCTGTTGACTCTACATATGCCATCAGTCAGATAGAAAAAGCTTCGCTTTAACCCTTTGACATCCCAAAGTTTATTAGTTTGCTGAGGCGTGTAAGAATTTTTTTATGATCTAAAAAGACATCCGACATCACAAATATGAAGTAAGCAAAAAATTTGGTTCATTGGGACGGGCACTGGGGAATACTGGACACTGGTTCCCCATATACCACTTGAACAAGCGAGCTACCTTAATCACCATGATTTGTGGTTTAAGTGAAGGCAATAACGTAAAGTTTGTATGGCTATCATTCTTAATAGCGACGAAATAGCACAATTTGGGTTACCTGTCACTAGCCCATTGAGCCACCCGGGCTCAATTCGAGTTGGCACGCCTAAACAACATTTTTTTAGCGTACGGAAGTACGTTCTGAACTGTATCTAATTTTTGAAAGTCCGGGGTCCTTTGTCTGTCGATGGGTGGTGTTAAATGTCGAAAAAAACCACACAGTGCAAAAGAAAAAAAAAGATATTGTCTAATTTGTTGCTCCTGAGCAACACTGGGCATCAAAGGCTTACGAAAGCAGGAGACACCCTGCATTTGATAGGAATCTTCTGCTACTTGTTAATCATTCAACTCCTTGCTCGGGTGATTTCTTTCGCCCATTTATATTCCAGAATGCCGAGTGCCCGTTCTTCTCTTTGGGAGCCTGCAATGGCGGCCTCTGCGTCTGCGTTCCCAAGGGAACGAACATGGCTACCCTTCGCCTCGTGTGCTACCAGAGCTGCTACGACAGCTGCACCCATCAGTGCCCTGGTCAAGCAGCGGCGGCGATGCTGAGGAACCCGGCTCAAGAATGTACCGCCCGGTGCGATGAGCTCTGTTACAAGAACTAGCTTCCTACACCGTCTTTAAGCCTGATCTACCACTGCATCATTTTCCGAACGAATAAAACATTTCGCATGAACACACCGTATTCAAACATAATCCTTGCCTTTAAGCTGCTTAGCGACAGTATAGTAACCGAAAGCACATCGCTCACGGTATCCCGTCGTAACTGTAAGGTTCAACACCAAAGATCAGATGCAAAGAGCAGTGCTATCGCGCATGCATAAGAAGTCGCGTATCGAGTGAACCCGCCTACGTATGACAGTTCTCATGGCGTCGCTATGTATGCCTTTAGGGTTAGCATCGCGGTGGTTTTGCAGGCCGTGTTGCAGTGACCTGATTAGTAGATGTGTAGGTGCGATTGCGATACCTGCGATATTTGCAAACTGGGCTTCACCTGAACACAAACCCCCTGAATAGGACCACCACCCAGCACAATCGGCGTACACGCAATTTATTTGTCAACAGGTGTGTGATATTATGGCAGGTTCAGGGCCGTAGTGGGAGCGGCTCACCAGTGACGAGGCAGGGGTCCATATTGCAAAACGGAACTATTTATGAAGAATTACCCCACCTTCCCGCGAAGGGAAACCTGGGGAGATGCGACGCATCTTGGGGGTTTACTTGGTGTTTCCGTTAGGTTGATTCTCTAATTGCGTGAAACGTGTGAGGAACGCGTATTATGTATTCTTTATTTAACACGCGGCGTAACGTTAACGATGACGGCCTTGTGGTCGCTGAATTGTACGGGTAGTGGATGGTGAAGTAACGGGACCACCGTGCAATTTGCAGCTAAGCTCAAGTCTATGCACGTGCCCCGTATCGTTGTTGGGGCACTAGTCGTCATGCACTCCAGCGAGCACTTGACCGCCATGTAACGCACGAACCAATCGTGCCTGCGCACGTCCACGTTGAAGTCTCCGGCCAAGAGGAACGGTGGGGTCTAGTTGACGCTGTAGTGAGACTCCTCCAACGCGTTGTGCACGTACTCTTCGATTTGAGCGCGTGATAGGTTGGGTGCGAGGTACACGGTCGTAACCGTAACGTTGCACTGCCGATGGAGACCGCGCAGTGTTCACCCGTCCAATCCAATCCAATCCAATCAGATCAAATCCAATCCAATCAGATCCAAGCCAAGCCAAGCCAATAGAATCCAATCAAATGCCCCTCACCCCCTCTCCTCGGAGAGGAGAGGAGAGGGGGTGAGGGGCGGCGAGCGCAGCTCGCGCGGCGAGGTGAATGGGGGAGGGGTGTGGACAGACAACAACAATGCCGTATGGAGGGACAAGGCGAGTGAATGAGATGCAGTCGCATCTAAAATAAAAGGTAGAAAAGGAAGGAGAAAAAAATGAATAAAGACGTCGTCAAATCAGGCTTAGCACGCGAACACTCTCTCGAAGCCAGAAGAGTCCGAGTCCAAGCGGCGGAAAATTGCACAAGGGGCGTCACAGTTTTGGCGGCGGTCGGAGCGGCGGCGAGTAGAAGCTCCCGTCGAAGGAGACTACCGCTGGCGGCAGTTGTCGTTGACGCGGCGTGGCCCCGGCATCCGAGCGCAGTCACGACACCATGATATCGTGAAGAAGAAGCTGGTCGGCGTGAACACGGGCAGTAATAGTGGTAGCGCTCCCACAGCCCGGGCGACTGCCGCTGGAGCGCAGGGTCTTCACAGGATCGGCATACCCGCCGTCTGGTCGACTGCCGCTGGTCCGCCAGCCTACCTAGGGGTAGACGATCCGCTGGTTGCCCTCGATCCTTATCGAACCCCGAGCCTCGCTCCCCCTCTTTTTCGCCTCCCTTCTCTCCAGACCCCTTCGAATCTTCGCTCCTTCCTCTTTTACTCAGCCACTCAAGCGCTTGCTACATTTTCTTTCCCGCAATTTTTTCTTGTTTTTTCCGCGCTCGGGGAACTTCATGACGAGGTGCATATATTGACCACAATATGAGTACACATTTGGCCACAAAAAACATACGAATAATGTTTTCTCTTTTGAGGTGTTACACAAACTATCGACGAGATTTTAAGGCACAACCAGAGAGCCGTCGTTGCTAGGGACATTATGAGAGCGTTTTCAACTCCACCGCTGTCCTCTTTTTTTTTAAATTCTCCTTACCACCCTGAGCGTCTTCGGCGTCTCCTTCCACCGGGACGGTACGGATACAGCACTCCTTCCACAGCTCCAGATTTCCATTACTCGTCTGACCCATCTTATCCGAAGAAACCGCAGCAGGCAACACGGCCTCACAGAACCGAAAATCTGCCACATGGCCCGAGCTCTTCTTATGAGCAGAATCACCTACGCCACACCCTACCTAAATTTCCGACCACAAGAAACCGCAAAAATTGAAGCCCTCATTCGTAAAGCCTTCAAAACGCCTCTTGGCCTCGCCATTTACACCACCACGGATAAACGGCTCAAGCTGAGACTATAGAACGCCCTTGGACAACTCCCGCAGGCCAAGAGCAACTCCGAACTCCAACGCAGAAGCTAGAGCATTACCCCCAGGTTCCTTACTTGGTCTTCGCCCATGACTCCTGTACTCGACGCCGCACAACTTTGACCACCGTCAATTATGCCGGCCGAATCGCTACGGCCGCCACCACGCCCGCCATCAAAATAAAGGCGAAAGAATCCGCGGCAATCGCCTTCGCAGCCGCCACCAAAGCAAGCTTCCCCACACCCCTGTAGTCTCCGACTCGGAGCAGGCATGCCGCTCAACCGGACCGGTCTAGCCCCACCCCAGGCCATTCCTCTCCTTTAACGTCGGCCCGATGAGACCAACATTATGATTTGGTTCATTGTGGGGGTTAACGCGCCAACGCAACGTAGGTGATGAGGCGCGCTGTAGTGGAGGGCTCCGGATTATTTTGACCACCTGGGGATCTTTAACGTCCGCCGAAATCTCGTACACACGGGCGTTTTAAATGCAGAGCATTTAAGTAACTCACGATGTCACCCGCGTTGGCGTCCGTAGTCCGCACCGCACCCCTCCCTACTATATATAAAAAAGTACTATCCGGCGCCAGGTTTCGATCCCTCGACCCTGCGGGGCGGAACGCAAGGTACATGGTACTCTACCGACTGCGCCACAAAGCCGACACAGATTGCAACGCTACGGACGTGCCTTATATCGTTGACTCATTCAAATTACTGCTGACGAGCGCTTTCTTGTCAGCGTTGCCACAAGTGCAACAACATTAACGCAACGCAAACTACTTAACGTCGTGCACCCCCGGAAATGCTCTGCATTTGATCGTGCCCCTCGCGAGGGGGATGTTTCTGTGTGTTTGGAGAGGCGCGAACGAGTTGGAAGCATTTCTGCCTCTAGGCGGCCGCGTGGCGCCATCTGCATGCTTCTCCGCGAGACTCGTAGAAGCGGCCTCAGGGCGGGAGATTCAAATTTTTAAACGCAGAGCATTTCAGTAACCCACGATGTCACCCGCGTTGGCGTCCGTAGTCCGCACCGCACCCCTCCCCACTATATATAAAAAAGTACTATCCGGCGCCAGGACTCGATCCCTCGACCCTGCGGGCGGAACGCAAGGTACATGGTACTCTACCGACTGCGCCACAAAGCCGACACAGATTGCAACGCTACGGACGTGCCTTATATCGTTGACTTCATTCAAATTACTGCTGACGAGCGCATTCCTGTCAGCAGTTGCCACAAGTGCAACAACATTAACGTAACGCAAACTACTTAACGTCGTGCGCCCCCGGAAATGCTCTGCATTTGATCGTGCCCCTCGGGAGGGGGATGTTTCTGTGTGTTTGGAGAGGCGCGAACGAGTTGGAAGCATTCTCTGCCTCTAAGCGGCCGCGTGGCGCCATCTGCATGCTTCTCCGCGAGACTCGTAGAAGCGGCCTCAGGGCGGGAGATTCAAATATTTTTACGATTGTTTCACACAACTACTGTTTAAGCCACAATGTGGGCGTTCTTTTTCGCTTGGTCATTTGTCCATAAAAAATGGGCTTACAATCGGCTCTGCTACATAGTGAAAAAAAAAATGAAATTGGTAAGTGGGAGTTTGTTGAAGACTGCATCCTTGCCACTTGCTAACACCTGTCATATTTTATACTCTATATTTTATTTTTACGATTGTTTCACACAACTAGTGTTTAAGCCACAATGTGGGCGTTCTTTTTCGCTTGGTCATTTGTCCATAAAAAATGGGCTTACAATTGTCTCTGCTACATAGTGAAAAAGAATGAAATTGGTAAGTGGGAGTTTGTTTGAAGACTGCATCCTTGCCACTTGCTAACACCTGTCATATTTTATACTCCATATTTTATTTTTGCATTGACATCTAGTTGCAAATTTTATGTGATCTATTTTACAGACAACTCATTCTTGATCGTATAATCATTACATCAGGCGTAGGATGAGAGCTAAAAGTATGTCGTTGCAATATTTGTCTATTTTATACTTATGATCATTTTGTGCACAATAATCACAGCAGTATTGAAATTACTAGCAAAATCCAGCGCTAAAACAAAACGCAAAAACGTATGCTTTTTAACTTGCAGTTCCTAAGATATTTAGGATTGTTTCACACAACTAGTGTTTAAGCCACAATGTGGGCTTTCTGTTTCGCTTGGTCATTTGTCCATAAAAAATGGGCTTAATATCGTCTCTGCTACATAGTGAAAAAAAAATGAAATTGGTAAGTGGGAGTTTGTTTGAAGACTGCATCCTTGCCACTTGCTAACACCTGTCATATTTTATACTCCATATTTTATTTTTGCATTGACATCTAGTTGCAAATTTTATGTGATCTATTTTACAGACAACTCATTCTTGATCATATAATCATTACATCAGGCGTAGGATGAGAGCTAAAAGTATGTCGTTGCAATATTTGCTTTTCGCCTCCATCCGAAAAGCGGCCGCCGCGACCGGGCATCGAGCCCGCGACCACCAACATCACGATCATCTCGGCTCCCAGACACTCCGGCGTTCAGGGAAATTAGGTGGCCCACGCCGCAGCCTGAGCTCTGCACTCCTGGGTATTCTCCATCGATGGCCCAGTGATCCCTCCACCGCACACGATTCCGCTCGATAATACATACGATAATACCCCGTTACCCACCGGATATACCCCCTCTGTCGCCCCCCCCCCCCCTAAGCAACAAGCAAGCCATAAGCTAGTATTGTCTTCTTCGGACCTGTACCGTCTACAATCACGTCATTCTACACCAGATAGCACCCATTATCTATTCCCGCCAATACCAACACTGTGACACCCCACTCACCACATTAAACCTCCTATCAACCTCTCCCTCTTCCCTAACTCACCCCCACTACCCCACCCTGCAGCAGTTGAAGACTCAGCTGACAAGCCCGGAGCCGGCAGTCCAGAGGGCCCCGGTTTCTCGGGCCATGGAGTCGGTCCGGTCAAGAGGCATCCTGGACTAGGGGAGCTTCACCACTACCCTTTTCCCTTTCTGTTTTGCTCTAACAAACGTTTTCTGCTACTACCACCACACGCGGTGCCATGTGGTAGTAGTAGAAGCCCTTTCAGCGCACAAGGACTGAGGTTTGCTGGCTGCGGACAGCTTTACTTGCAGCTTACTCTTGATTTTTGCGCCCAGTGGCTGTTTGGTGGCACTGATAGGATTTCTAGAGCCCGTTTTTTCAATACGCACCGAGTGAGGCCGTTTTGCGACATTTGGTCTACAAGTGGATACGGCTGCGGGGAGGAGGCCGCTCCCGCATACGCATAGCGCGGTCTGTTTTTACGTGTGCGGCATGCTGCATCATCTCAACGTAGTTAGTGAAAGTGAAATGATGGAACGTAGCATTGCAAAGTACTCTTTTGGGGCGATTGAGTTTTTGCATTCGCGTGATTGATTGTGGCCGTGCAATCCGGAGAATGAAAGAGGCTTTCGCTTGGTTCGATGGCGCGTATGCCTCGTGCGCTGAGGTATGGGCGATATATAGCAACCCCTTATGCCCGGCACGTCTGGCTAGTTGAAGAGCATGTGACCTTCGCCGCTCTCCGTGTATTTTCAACGAGACGCAACAAAAAAACTAGGTAGTATTTATTTTATTCCCGTTTGGGCTAGTTTCCACGATAGCATACCAAATAAGAGAGAAATAACAGTAATGGCGGAGGCTAAGCAAAACTCTATTCGCCCACACTAGCCTATCTATTAGCAGAGTCTTTCAATGTTATACTGGTCACAAAACGTCGGTGCTCGTTTCATATAGGGACCGCGCGCGCCGCTACAGGCGCCGCCGCCGCACGAAGGTCATCCAGCCGCCGCGCGTGCGGCGTATTGGCCAGCTCTTGGCGTGCAAACGCTTGCTGCTTTTGGTGTCTGCGCGCTGTATGGGGTTTTATTTTTCGAAGTAAATTACCGTTGACTTCGGCCGCGAACGGCAACGGCTTCTGTGTGGTCTGGCACAAGCGTTGCGCCATCGTGTTTACGGATTTTTAAATCTATATTGCTTCTTTTCGTAAAACACAGTTGTAATTACCACATATACGGTAGCTGTCTAGTCACGGAATGCTTCGGGCCTATCGATAATACAATAAAAAGAACTGAAAGAAACCAAGTACGCGTCGTTCAGACTACGCTTAATGAATCCGTTGATTGCACTGGAATGCACCGAACGCTAAAAGAGATAGCCCAATAGTATTGTCGTTTCGATGAGTTGTTACATACTTGAGAACATCTATAAACGCTGCAGAAACGCGAAGGATCAAAACACGAAGAGATACATGTTGCACCATGTGTCTTTCTGCATCCACGCTTTGCAATACTTGAAAAAACAGAAAGCGAAAAAAGAACAATAAAACTGATTTTATCACACGCAACAAAAAATTTCAATGTTACGAAGGGAGACAAAAGAGCGTGGTCCAGCGTACAAAAATTTATTTTTTCGCGCTGCGATGTGCACCACACGAAGAAAACAGAATATTTCCACGTAGCCAAGAACGAAGCAAAGCTTTTCTGAACGCAGCGAGCTAGCGATCTCTTGCACTACAAAAGACTAGAATGGAACACAAACGTCGAAGAAGCAGTCCGCAGGGTGAGCCCTCATTCCCACAGCCGTTTTTCACCCCGTCCCGTCACCGTCCCGTCACCGTCTTCCGTCATGGGCGCTGTTTTTCGACCGATTTCTCGCCGAAAACGGTGCGACGGTGACGGGAGGCCGAGCTCTACGTTTCCGCCACGTCAACGTGACGGGACCATGCCCCGCGCTAAACCAGCTGATCAGAAAACAAATTTTTACGGCTAAATTTCGCAAAAAGTGAGCCCAAACCATTTTCTTTACTTTTTAGATTAAAAACGCTCAATTCTAGGCTAAACTGAGCACTAGGAATACGACCCTGTAATCTGACGGAAAGCTCCAGTGTAGATCCAGTCTGAACACTTCTCCGTTCCGTCAACGTCGCTTTTTTGTTGACGTGACGGTGCCGTGACGGAGAAGGTGACGGCTGTGTGAATGAGGGCTGACGTGCACAGATGAACGTCGATAAAGTGAGTTGCGCGGCGTTTGCTATGAATGCATTACTCTCGGAACGTTATTAATTTCAGATCCATGGAAATGGGATCGAGAACATTGTCGAAGAAACAAAAAATCAAGTTAGCGACAAGGTGGCACCCTTTTCATATCAAACAATATTGCCCGACGGGACGTACGACAAACAGACCAAATGGGCGCTCCGGTTGAAACGCCAGATTAGAAACCGGAATCGGCAACGCGCGGTTACAAAACAAGCAAAACAAACCCTAAGGGATAATTCGCGGAAATATGAAAAGTAAAAGCACAAGGACGTCCCAAAGCTTTTTTTACATGCGAGCCTGAGCGCAAGGTAATACAAGTTTGCAAACAGGTAATGGAGCACCGGTACAACCTGACTGATATGACAAAAAATCCGGCTTTAATTTAGCCTTGTACAATTCTAGGTCCACGATGCTCTCAAAATCGTACATTGCTTTCTCCATTCTCACACACAGTGCATTCCCACACACTATCGCACACTTATAATCGAAGCTGAAATCTCCCTTGCTTGCCTTGGAATGGCGCGCCTCCAATTCTCACGCAGCTGCCCGCATTTTCTGTGGTATCGTTGTACAAGGAACGACATCCCGGGACGCAACACATGTTCGGCATCGTCGTTGCACTACTTAACTCGCATAACAAGAGCGCGATATGCACGTTACATTTTTTCCGCAGAAAACAAACACAACTGACCGCGGCTCCGCCGTTCGAGCCAGCGCAACGCCGCCCGAGGAGTGACCTCAGTGAGAGGGTGGCGCCACCGCGCGGCGGCCAAACGCAGCATATGAAGCTCTCCAAATGAGTTACGGAGCACTTTCGTGACCAGTAAAGCACTGAATGACTCTGTAAAGCATTGAATGACTCTGCTATCAGCTTTCATTTAAGTGTCCGGCTGCTTTCGTGGCGACGTGCCTCGCTTAGCTTTCGCAAGGGCAGCTGGTTTAGCTTTCTGGTTCCTTTGTTCCTTCGTTTTGGGTGCGGTCACCAAAAGGAGTTTTCAAGGAGTATAGAACGTTGCTGTCGTAGCTTGACGTAACTGCAAAAGGTTGCTTCAGTGGGAGCATGCAAGAAGCCGACGCGAGCAGCCCATCCGGCTCAGCTGACACCGCCGTCATGGCCAACCTTCAAAGCGCCGTAATCAACGGTACTGTTGCGTAAACTGCCATGAGCTGGAGATCCTCAACCGAGATGTGAAGCTCAATATATTTCTCCGGAGCAAGGGCTCAGGCTGTTAAGCGCACCGTAATTAAAAAACGCATTCTCTGCTGCTGGCGCTCAAACGTTTTGAAGCTGCACCACGGTACAAATAAAAAAAAGCAAGCCATCACTTCAACACGCGCATTTTATCATCATAATCAACATCAGCCTAACTACACCCACTGCAGGGCAAAGGTCTTTCTCATTAATCTCCAATTACCCCGGTCCAGTGCTAACTGCGACCAATTTATCCCAGCAAACTTCTTGATCTCATCTGCCCAACTAACTTTGTACCACCCCCTGCAACGCTTGCCTTCTCTAGGGATCCACTATGTTACTCTTAAGGACCAAGGGTTATCTTGCCTTCGCATTAGATGCCCTGCCCACGTCAATTTGTTCTTCTTAATTTCTACTAATGTGTCCTTTAACACGCGTTTGTTTCCTGACCCACTCCTCTCCCTTATTGTCCCTTAATGTTACATATATTATGTTCCCTTCCCATAGAAATCTCCCCACGAGCAGCAGAATGACTCATTCCAGGTAGAACGCACAAAGTATCCGTTCAATCATGGTGCATCGCGGTTATTTCACGACGAACAACACCGTTGAGAGAGGCATTATATTCAATGCAGAAACGGCAAGTTCCAGTGGAGTGATGCATTTTTCTTTCGCATTCCCTTGTTCTTCCTACGAATCGCACTTAAGCGATCACCGTCAAAGAAAAGAATAAAAATTAAAGCCGTCCCGCTTAATGTGAAAGCTGTCAGAAGTGCAGAGCAGTGATGCGCCATAATGGGCTGTACCGCCGTTATCCGCTTACTGGTACCACCCCATGCATTTCGAATTTCCCGCCTTCGCAGTGCTCTCGCGCCCCCTGCCTGAAACTGCGCCAGCGCGAGTTCTGTTCTCTTTGTGCCTTTCTCGCCGCACGTGCCGGTGTTGCACTGCCACATTTTGCGTTTACTATCGTAAAAAAATCCCCGCACCTCCCCGAGGGGGATTGTGAGGATGCAGAAATGCATTGGGTGCACCGATGAGTGTGATGCGATTAATGGTGGAGAGAGAGGCGAGAGTGTGAGCGTAATCATTTATGTTTGTTCCAGGTGCTTGAGCCAAGCCAGGATGTTGCCGCGCTTCACAAACCCGCACTTGTACGTTGCCGGACTCATCAGCCTCCGCTTGATGTGAACGTCGAACGCAACGTCCCTCGGGTACCATGCGAGGAAGGCACCGCACAACCTTCGATACGTCGATGGGCACGTTCACCGCCTGTCCCTTGATTCCAAACTGCCCGTTGCCTCGAGTCAGCCGCCTGATGCTCATGAAGGGGAGTCGAGGCGCGATGAGCCGCTCTTCGACCGGGTTCAGATCGGGAAGATGCGCCGGCCGAGGAGGATAACGGTAGCCAAAACTCACGCAGCCCTCCTCTTCGCAGCTTTGTCTTCTTTTCCTTCTTCCTCTTCAGCGGTTCCCCTACGGGAAGATGACGATGGTGGTTGAACGCGAAGCTATCTCGTGATGGATTGTTTGGTTGGCCAATCCCTAGGAGCATCATGCCACAATCATCATCAGACGCGCTGAGCACGCCGGCCAAGGGACGCACGACAACCACCGATTATAATGCATTTCTGCATAAAACCAAACCAACGGGCGTCCTCCTCAAATGTACCCATACTGCCCCTTGCGCTAAACAACCGGAAGATGTATCACAAGAGCAGCGTTTCACGAGTTTAGAACGCTTATGACTACATAAACCGCTTGCCTTTGGAAGCCTCTTGGGTACGCCGCAAACAACAGCGTTACCCCTGGACGCCGCCACGGTGGTCTATATACTTGGGTCGAGCGAGGAGCTATAGGACATCAAGGCGAGCGCCTAAAGGGCTTGGCACTTAAAAACCTATCGGGCATCCCATTTACAATACAGCGAAATGGGGCGCTCATGTCAGGCAGGTGGCTTGCGCGGCTTATGTGGCTTTCTGTGAGAGAAAATCCTGGGAGTGGCATTTGGTTTCAGTTTTTGACACCAAGTTTTCACCTATATCTGTAGCTCAAAATAGTTTTCCGTGAAAACCATCTCAAGAAGAAAAAATTGAAAACAAAAAGAAGGAAAAATTGCACCACCGAGTGTGGGTTGTGCCACAAACACAGCGCAAGTATAGGGAGTAATGAATTCTAGAATTGGTGTTACGAACCGTTCAACCGAGCACAGGTGAAATTCGTGTTTCCGCATCTTCTCAGTGCCAAATCCGGGCTCAACTCGCGGAACGTGAATGCGCTTAAATAGTGTCTCCCTGGCTACAGACAACTGCGCAAACGTAATTGTCAAGTATGTATTGGTTGATATCAGAATTAGCGGTAACGCTATGCCATTGACAATTGAGCTGACCTAAGCGTACACACTGCTAAAGCAAGGCATCGCGGTCCTGTAGACGGTCCTCTGTGCAACATGCATCGACGAAACAAAGGGAGTCCAACCATTTCGGCGAGAATATGCTTTATATGCTTTTCAAACGCCGTGTCAAACGTGAGCAAAATATTCCCAAAGCGAAACCAAATTGCGAATCATACGGTGCGGTCGCTAAATTTCCTGGCCTGGAATTTCTTGCGCAGGCGCAATTTTTTTTTCTCGATCACAGCAATATGTACCGCACCAAGCAAGCCCTTCCGCAGCCAATCGGTACAATGCCGAAGCATCGGGCACACAACCCGGCGCGGTACACACACAATACATTTTTTCTCGCAACAAAGAGCCCGCACAACTCTCACCACACACACCACACCGTCATACTCAAGCTGTTTTTGACAAAACAAAGCTCGCGTTAAGGCGAACCTACTTCTTGCGGCACGGTAACCGTACGACAACGGACTGGACATGCTACGCCTCTGATATTTGGGCTTGGAAGCAAGCGACACAGAACAAATACACGGGTTCAGGTCCAAAGAAAAGCTTACGACGTGATAAACTGCGCGCTGTGTGTAATGCCTGCTCAGAGCAAAGGGCGGACGTCCGCTGAGGGATAAATCCGCATATTTTCGTAAGTGACCCCTCAAACGTGGGCAGAATAGAAGAAAGCAAAAAATAAAAGTGTGAAAGCTCGCCTCGGCAAGGTGTAATGACCACGTCACGTTGGCGTTTGCCTGTCCAGTTCTTTTCAGCATACCGCTATCATTTCTCCGTCGCGCTTCGTGCGCGGAATTGCCAAAAGGTTATTGTCATTTCTGACCCTTTCCGAGCAGCGCAAGGCACAACACATCAGCATTGCTATGCTACATAAAGCGCCACCGGACCGACATTTCTTCAAAACAAGCAACTAACTCTTATGTTGCTATCCTCTTTGTAGAATGGCAACACGGGCAGATCTCGCCTGATGAAGTCGGTTTATGATCTACCTTCTAAACAACTCGCCAGTTGGCGCGAGTAGTTAGTATTACATATAAAATTACACCGAACCCAGTGTTATATCTTTGAATTTTCGTTCGTAATTAGGGTACACATGTTGAGGTATGAAGAAATAGTAACTGCTGTGACTGCACTGCAACCGCACGGAAGCACGGAAGTTTCACTTTTTTTTTCGATTGTGCCAGACGCCAGCAGCTTCGTGCTAACTGCAGATTCTTGCGTAGAAAAAAACCTATGCTGCTATGTTCTCGGCGTCCTTTTTGCATCCTGAACAAAAGGTGAGGCTATTTTTTAAGCACCAGTGTTCAGAACTATATGTGCCCTGTCTTTGTAATTCGTACGCTGCGCATGTTGCGTAGCTTCAGGGAAAATGGCGTTGCTTAAATTGCACCTTTAGGATCCGGGCCTGGGAAATGCGTAGAGCGCTGTTTTTCTTAGGTAAGCCTTAAAATATTTTGGGAATGTTGTACCGTCTTCTCATGCTCTCAAGGCTGTCAGCGGTATGCGCAGGTCGTCTCTCGTCGCATTTACAGCCGTGAACGACGGCGATGTTATTTACATCCTTATGGCACAATGGTTATCATCAGGTGTACACCAAGCGCCCCTAAAAATTCAATCTACTTTGACTGCTTTTTTTGTAGCACGGATGTGGCCTGCGATATTAAGGAATGACGGCGTGTTGTGCGCTGTGGTGCAAGCCGTGCTAGCGAACGCGCTGAAGCAGTCGCATTTGGCTGTCTGGAGCATGTGGAGCATCCACACATGCCGTATAAGATACATACGTGCACTGCGCACACATCCACTGAGCCGGAGAGCCGCCGACGTCAAACCAATGCATATCTGGAATTCATAGACTATGGACACCATATAGCCTGTTAGCAACTACCACTGCGCTGAAATTCTTTATCGGTAGCGGAATAGAGGAACCACACATAGCATTGCTGTATCTGAATTGCACACGTTTGCTTTTGGCTGCTCAAAACGTATCGATTTCATCACGTTTGCGATTTTTGTACGCCTCAATTCTGTACAGCACTTAGAAAAAGGGTCTCCATCAAAGCAACTCCGGTAGACCACCCAGTGGCTCTAACCTCAAGAGGACAGCCACCACAAGACCACTGCTAGAGCACAAGATCCAAACAAATCTCTAACCACGACGCAACTACGCATTCCTCAACGCATACGTTTAAACTCCCTCTTTACACCTGATCATTCTTTTCAGTACCATATCCGACACTCCCCGGCACGACCATTTGTCCCGAACCACACGCTAATATAGAACATTGTATTTCGTCCTACCTCATTGCGCTTCAGTTCCCACATTTTCCACACGTGGCGGACTTTACTACCCTCGGAGCAGCTGATGGACGAGTCGGCATTAATGAACCTGGTTCGCGACATCATCGGCGCTTAATGTTACGCTTCAATAACGTTACAGAAAGTAATATAAATAAAGTAAAAAACTAAATAATAAAAAAGAGTACCCGGACAGGCCTTGCATACTTAGAAATGTTTTATTTGGATTGCACACGTTTGGTTTTGTATGCCGAAAACCTGTCGAATTTACCGCGTCTACTTTTTTGACAATTTAAGTTCTACGCAGCGCTCAGGAAAAAGTGAATCCTTCAAAAAAAATAGGGATGCCAGTCCAGTGACACCAACCTCAAGTAGCCAGCCACCGCAAGACTACTCCACAAGCACAGGATCCATGCTACCACCGTTAATTTTGCAGGCCGTTCCAGTAAATCGCCACATGACGCCTGGTGGTTAAGTAGGTGCATGGGCACCCCTACCGGCTCGGTCCTTAACTTTTACTGGGAAGACGGCATTTTAGGAATTTACATCTTGCATCATCAGCGCGAAAAAAAGACATAAAAGGGGCGGAACGCCCAGGGCAGCGCTGCCTTCTTTTATGATTTGTTTTTGAGGAAAACAGAGCTTGTACTCACATTTGAGTCACCCACAAGGTTATAAATCATGCATCAACTGGCCCTTTGAAGTACAAACGCAACTGACCCCTTTTTCAGACGAGTTGCGTAAACATATCTCTGTAAGACCCCTACCAAAGAATATGAACCCCGACCTCCACCCCGAGCGAAGGACCGCCCGCAGCCAAGCCCACGAGCGCTTATATGGCAATCGCTCTGACTTGTCCTACACCGATGCGGCGACGTACGATGACAACCAAACCATGGTTGCAGTCACGACATCCAAATCCATTTAATTTTATGCGCATCCATCCGTACGACATCCCCTCGACACGCCGAAGAAGTCGCCATTGCCCTAGCCCTCACCCAATTCCTCCTGCAGAGTCATCATCAGTGACTCTCAAGCAGCCTGCCGCAGTTTTCTTGCAGGGAGGGAGGCACCTACGAGTGTACGGGTACTTCAGAGATACAGTTTATCTCAACGAGTGGTGATCGTTTGGACACCTGCCCATGCCTCTGTTATGGGCAACAACTTCGCCCACCAACAGGCTCGCGAAGTGGCACACTGAGCCCCCGAGGTCAACGCCGCTTCTGACCTATCAGGAAATCACTCAATTTTACCGGACCACCAAACGAAAATTCCCGTGCCCTCACCCATCCCTCAGCAAAATTCAGAAAATAACACTGCGACAATTACAAGCAGGGACGTACGTTCACCCGGTTCGGATGAATTTATGGTTTCCCACACAGTAAACCGCTCTATGCAGATTTTGTCCACAGCTAGGTATCCTCCGGCATATAATTGTGGAATTTACTCACAACCCAGCCCTACCACCCCTCTCCGCATGCTCCTTGCCTGAGCTGTGGAAGACACTGTTGACCAGCTGTCAACCGGATGACCAAACTCTCCTCGTGACACGGGCCAAGACAGCGAAGGCAACGCATAGACTCCCGGACTAGGGTTCCACTCTCACATTTGAGCTCATTAAATGTTTTCTCTCTTTCTCATAACAAAATGAACTGAATCACTGGCACTTTTTTGCAAATTATATATATTAAACGGCATGTCTGCACGAGGATGTCAGTCAAATTGGTTAATTCTCGGTTTTGCAACAATATGGAGGGCATGCTGATGCAGCGTTTGTACATCGCTTTACACAAGTCTCGTATGCCTACCATATTGTTTTTGTTTTCATGGTTTGTTTTGCGCCGATTATCATT
This sequence comes from Haemaphysalis longicornis, assembly GCA_013339765.2. Classification (NCBI taxonomy): domain Eukaryota; kingdom Metazoa; phylum Arthropoda; class Arachnida; order Ixodida; family Ixodidae; genus Haemaphysalis; species Haemaphysalis longicornis. Next base: position 37,544,887 of record CM023452.1, on the reverse strand, counting down.
GATGAATATTCACCAACTCACCCAACTCACAGTCCTTTTAAGGGTTTTGTGAAGTTAAGGCGGCTATTTCAGAAATCGCATCCATGTCAGAGGATACTCGGAAAGGGAATTTTTGTTAATGCTTCTGCTTTATCTTTCAACAGCAACGTAAGTTCTATTCAAACAATCATTACTGCTGCTTAGTAGTTGTAGAGATACGTTAGAGCTAATTGCCGGCATAAATTTGGCAAGGCGGATTACACAAAAGCATTTGTCTTTTCGTTTCAAAAGTCTACTCGTGAAATATCCCCAGCTGATAAAATAAATCTGCAAACATTGGGGTCAGGAATCCTAGTGACTACCTGCATTTTATGTTTGATATTTGTGTATGAACTCACCCGCAAATAAAAGATGCCTTTGGTTTTCCCTGTTTTTACATTGAACCATTCGTTGTACGATTGCGTCAGCTTAAAAAAGGGCACCTATGCCATAAACGAGTGCTGTTCTTCTAACTATTCTCTACTGTATTCCTTCCCTGTCGTTATATCGGTCAGCGTTTATTGTTAGGCTACTAACCAAACAAATGGTGTCGTTTGTATGTGTTGTTATATTTTGTGCCGTGAAATAAATATATTCTCACTGTTCATTTATGAGTTTTTTTACGTGGATGAACTAGACGTTGAACACACAACGGAACAGCTAGCATTTCCTTGCCTCTAACGGTACCCTAAACAGCAGTGCATTAATTTAGGAGTCAGTTTTCGACCTTAAGAGGATGGGGTCAACAATCCAAGGAGGATACATTAAATACCTAAAAAAACATATCAGAAATCACCAGAATGCTGTGCCGGTTTCTGGCACCGTGAGCAGCGTATTCGAACAATTCAAACTGCCCGCGCTCAGAACCGAAACCGTAAGGTAGGGTGTAGTGTTTACAACAGTTCTTGGTGTGCTACCTTCAGTTTCAACGCAGGGACCTACGTGAGTTCCCTCTCTTGCAAAACCTTCTCTCTCTATGGCAGCACCAAAGATTGCGCCGTTTAAAGGCTCCCCCTGCCCGTAAGCAGTCAAAAAATGGCAGCGCGATACGACGTTACTTTTCCTCTGGCCAATTACGTGCGGGCAGGCCATAACGGATGAAGTAACGAGCGCTGGGGAATGGGAAAGGCGGCAAAATTGTAGAATTGCGCTACCTCAGTTATTTTAGCGCCCGTATCCCCTGCAGTCAAAGGGCGACATCTGTGCCCCAGAGGGGAAAGAAACGAGCAGATGCACGCGACCAAGGTTATGGGAGAGATACACGGTTCTACCATGGCGTCAAGGCTGAATGCGTCGGCTGAATGCACGCGACATGTTAAACGTGTCGGTGGTTCGGATTAACTGTAGAAACCAAGTGAAGAGAAGATGTTGGGTTGAAAACAAAAACTATTTTTCTTGTGCAGAGTACAATGGGCTCGCATAAACTCAAGGACCACTACTCAGCACCTGTCCAGGCGGATATACGCCCATCACGTTCATTGCGTTTGCTCAAGGAGTTCAAGCACTGCGCAACAATTGGGCAGCGCCCTCACAAAATGAAACAAATTTCAGGATTCAGCTGAATAACAACCCGTCGCAGGTGTCACGCCGCATATTTATTTGTCGTCTGCTTTACGTCCACGTTGGCCAAAACATGCTGCTCTTGCTGTCCCTAGACACGCTTTGCTAAGGTTTGCGAAGATCACAAACCAAGAAGAGCCAGTAGCGGTCCCAGAGATCGGTTTTTGGGGGGGGGGGGCGATTTTTTTTGCTGGAGGGGGGAGAGGGGGCGAGGCGAATAAAGAATCGCTCCCCTACTTGCGCCAATTCTGCGGAGGTGGTGATAACCATGCAGGCGTGTGCGCGTATGAGGTGCAACCCGCAGGGATTTAACTTCGCGAAAGTAGAATGCTTACAAAAACTAAAAATAAGAAACTGAGGACCTCTTTGGGGGGGGGGGGGGGGGGCGACCGCCCGCTTCGCCCCCCCCCCTTGGTACCGCCACTGAGAAGAGCCATAACGTCATCTTCCGATTTTAAAATGTGTTCCCATTTTTTTCGCAAGGCGAGCAATTTTCCGCTAGGGTTTAACTTTAGGAAAGCCCAGCACCCGACTAAGGGCATAAAACCTCCCGAAACACTGGGCCAGCGTTCTCCCACACGATGTCCGGAAGAGGCTAGATATGTCGTTTCTCATCGCGCTATCATTAATTGATAAGGTGACAATTTTATTCATGCTTTGTATAAATGAAGACTGCGTTTAAAAAAAAAACCTGTATACTTTGGGTATAATACAATACTAAACTCGCACGTAGGCTAGCATAACTCAAACTAATGAATAAACAATTCGCGCTCCTCTCCCTGAACATTACAACCAATGCAGAAACACCATGGCGTTTATCATTCCTGCTTGCCACTCATATACTTTGTACCCCTTAAAAAGTTCCACAGAAAATTACATTTTCGGCCGCACACAGTAGTTAAACATTGGAGCCGGATTTGAAGTGATAACTTCTAGTTCATTCCAAGGGGCGGAACTCGTGATTAGGTTCGCAAGTGGTAGCTTGAAAGGCTACATGGAAAAGTATTCCTGGTATTCAAATGTTTCCAGAGACTGTATGCTGTCTACAAAGCCCGAACATCTACAGAAAAAATAATGCCCCTAATTCCAAACTACCTCGGCCTGCGAAAGCAGTTCAGCGATAAGATAGCATTAGACATATCCCACAATTATATGCACGCCTTGCTCTAGAGAGAATTTGTTCGTTAGCGCATCATGAATTCAGTCTACACCAATCTGTTCTGCTTGATATTCTTTCGAGTTAACGATCATGAATTATTCATTTTTACCTCACTGTCAATACTGGCATTATTTATGAAGTTTTATATTTTTTATTCCTATCTGCAAAAAAAAAATCCCGGTCGTTTAAACTCTTATTGTGCGACCAAATGAAAATATTGTTGCAATAATCACGACTTTTATCAGACACTAATAATCAAATACCATTTTTGGCTTTTAATATTTCCTGTGCCACATAGTGGTTTTGAAAATCATGCCCAGACACGTGAATAAATTTGGGACCATAGCAGATACCCTAGTCAGAATAGAGCAATTCAAACGACTGCTTCGTAACGATAATACCGCGATTTGTGCGATGCGGAACGAAAATCCCCCTCATATGTAAACCGTCCTCACCATGACGCCTCATCTGTTTTTTGCCAATATGAAGAGCTGCAACGTATCACTATATGCGCTCATATTTCATTCTGGCGTCGACGATGACGTGAAAAAAACAATCCAGGCGCTGTTGACCCAAATAGCTTCTTTGTAAACCTGCCGCCGCATTCTAACAAAAAAGGGCCAATGCCTACTTAAATGGTCTGTATATACAAAATAAGGGGAATACGAAATTGGTACGAAGAACGCTGCCACTCGGCGTAGCAAAAACACATATTATTGCTAAAAACCGCGAATAAAATTATTTCTCACAAGAGGAACGTTTGGCAGAGTTTTTGATTTTAGATTCAGTGAAACCCAAAATCCTCGTCTGTATGTTCTCCGTTTATGGCGTATGTACACAATTCTTATTATTCAGCATTTCTGTCACCACGAATAATGTAAAAAGTGTGTAATTTTTAATATTTTTACCACCATTCTGTCCCATTTTGTTTTTTTAACATTATTATTTTTATTGTGACCAAAGGTCAGTCTGTGTAAGCACTCCGTATTCCCATAATTCCGTATCTATGAACGTTTCAGTCCAAATGCAACAAGGGCCGTCAGTAAATCCGCATAACATGTGCCTATCAGAATTATATCACCAGAGTGAGACAAGGGGCCCAGTGAGTCGGATAAAACTCACCAAACAATCTGCTTGTACATTGCGCATGTATTCTATCGTAACAACGTACACACGCAGCTTAACGTGAAAAATTTATCTTAATCTATTAAATTTTATTGTTTAATCATGTCGGTGAGATAAACTTTAATTTCCAGCGAGACGGAACTGCAAGCAATACTTGCGCAAAACAACAATATTCAGTGTCAATTATCCTTTAAAATGGGGCTGGAACGGAATATGATTCCCGATGTATCGAAACATCCCAAACCCGTTAATGATAACCAGGTGACACACCGATATGCTCCTTGAGGAGGAAGATATTGATAGCGTCTTCTGAATAAGACATAAGAAGAACGTGTACTTCTGAAAAGGACAAGTCGCATGCTATTCAGCATTTTAACTCTTCGCCGAGGACTATTTCTCGCAACAACGTTTTGGCGCATCCATACTTCGCTAGTATTCCACGTTAGGGAGGAGAAAGTTGGCACCTCTTTGCCTCGGGTTAATAGCGGTAACGTGTCAGTGATTGTCACGTTCACTAACGCTACAGAGCTGCGGGTCTTCATCTGTATAATGAGGAGTTTGTCGTTGTGTAGGCGACTGCAATTTATATTTTTTGGGAGACATACGTTCGTACAGACGAGATTTCTATTACGCGCTAGTCAAACCTCGTATTTTACGACTTAAAAGAGTTATCGTTATTCTCCGCAAAATGCGGATTTCGTTTTCTGAAAATAGCTCCACAAAGTTTTTTACACTCCTGCACAACGGAGCCCTTCCAAGGGGGGGGGGGACCAAGGCATGAGAGAGTGTCACAGATTACTCTCTTCGTAGCGAAGTTTATTCTTCCCGCTCCTCCTCCATACTCTTCCTCATCTTCCCTTCTGTTTCCTACAATAAGGTAAGAGATGCATGTAAGGAAGGATAAAAGTCCCTGTTCGCAGTGCGAACGAACCCCTTTGGGACTGAGGTTAAGTGCGTTGGGTGGTGCAGAATATTTTAAACCGCATAGAAATATCTAGGATGGTCTGAATTCTCCGTATATATGGTTTCCGAGTGAAGTTATTTATGCATGGATATCTCTTGTAGCGTGCGGAATTAAATCGGCCTTGAAGGGATTTTTTCTCGCTACCATGTGCTAGTCTTTTCCGTTCCCTTCTTCATGGGCTCCCGGTTTTCCCTTGTTGATACTGAAGGCTTTCCGTCAATACGTTTTGGAAGTTGTCTTTACGTCTAAGCCCGCACGCCTCACATGTTGCCTGATAAGAGTGCACGTGGAGGGAAGTGGGTCAAAGGGTTGGGGTCATGAACGCGCAGCCAGGCTTCATACGCTCACCAATGTCCGCTGTGCCTTTGTGGGTGGTTTTTATTTGGGCGTATCACGGTCCGAAGCAACCTCATGGGTGTCCTGTGTGGTCTAGTGGTTTGCGTTGGCCTGTTACACAGACTGTGAGGTGCCTACGATGCGGAAGGTAGGCGGTCAGCCCGATGTTTGTGCGTTATAATAAAATCTTAGTCTCTCCTAGTTTCATCCAGCTAACTAGCTGGTAAACAGAGTCAATGTCAAATTACAAACAAACGCGTTTTGTTTGTTTCGTTTACATTGCTCGCAGATTCGCTATTAATCCTTCACAGACAGGACGGGCACTGAATGTTTTTTCTTCAGCCGAGAAATAGCCAGCCGGAGCAAACTGGGCATCACAGCGTACACCTCCCTCTCAAAGCCACGAAACAAACACGCAGGCATTTACACCAACTAAGCTCGCGTATCTGCAGTCACAGAACTCAAGAACAGGCGTAAGAAAATCTGCGGCCAAAAAGAATGAAATTTTCAATACGGAGGTCTCTCTGGGTGACTTAAACGCAAAAAGTTTGCTATCTCTTCCTGTCTTTTTTTATAGAGCTGTTATTGCCTAAAGTTGCAGTTCTTAAACGAAACGTTTCTAAAACGATTCCTAGATGCTAAACGTTTCCTACATGCTAAATATTGTTTTAATGCTCATTCCGGTCAACATCGTTGAACAAAAATAACACATTAGTTGATATTCGAGGCAGCACATCGTTACATATTTGATACTTGATGTGTTCTTTTAAATAAAAACACACGGCTGCCTTCTTTTTGCAATAACAATTCAAAATCTATCTCTTCAAAAAATGTTTGAACCAAAGTTTGTCAACGCGCTCTCGGCGGCCCCTCCGGGCTTCATTCCAAGGAACCCAAAAATACCAAAATGTTTTAGTAAATGGCGCGCGAGCAGTGCATTGCGGCAGAATTGAATTGACCTGTGCAATCATCCACACGGTTATCGTCGGAGAAGCGAGGAAGGAGTGGAAGAGCGTGAGGGGTGGGCGAGAAAATAAAAGAGGCATTTAAGTTGCAGAGGCAGGAGAGCATCGCCTGTCGACTGAATTTTCCGCTGAGTGAGCGAGTGCGGGCAGATATTTCATAGTTAGCTGTGCTGTTCATTAAGCTGTTTGGTTGACAAATGAATGTCAGAAGTGTTCTACCTTCACTCAGAAGTTCCCCTGACGCATTTTATACATACGCAATCTACCGACCTAACTGAGAATTTTGTTATGTAATGCCTTTTACTCTGGGGTACAGCCGCACAAACGATATCATGTAAATTGCTCTTGTGTTTTCAATTTTGTTTGTGTCTGTCTCAAAAATCCCAGAAAAAACACACCGGCTAAATTTTACTACATCTGTTCCCAGCTTCAGCGGGCTCAAAATTAAGCCATATGAGTGCTTCCAATTACGCCTCATTACAGCGATAGAACCACTGTGTTAGTTTTTACAGTGCGTTTGACATAAGGTTTTAATTTAGTCTCCTTTATAAACGAGAACACAACAACAGCCTCATCAAGGACGCTACAGGAAAACTACACAGTATTAGTCCTGTATACATGTATGTATGTATTCGCCCCTCTCTTCATTCCCCCTTTTTCGTGTACCCGTATTCCCCCTTCCCCACGCCCCCCCCCCACCAGCAGGCGTTCCGGTGTCCATCCTTAGATGAGACAAACTACCCCTGGTGGTGGTCTTTTCTTCCCATTTTGACGATAAATTAATTAATTAATTCATTCATTCGTTACGGTGTAGGAAGCTTGAAGCAATACAATGTTTTGCAGTCACGATTTCTCCAGCGGTCAGTATTGCCCTTCTGGAAAAGGGGGGGGGGGGCGGATGACACATGAACAGTTCAATCATGGCGGCTTTCAAGGAGCAAGGTGTATATTCAAACTGTGGTGCCAACGTCGTTTATTTTAAGGAGAATGCTTACGAATGGGCTGTTCATTGAAAGATTGCAGTTGTTCGTCCGCTGTCACCATTTACCAGATACTGCTATTGAGGAAGACTCAGTTTGAACTCACTAAATACTTAAAGGGACATTAAAGGCAACTAGCAATTAAGGCTCAGACGAAAGTGCAACTGCCCCGTTTCCTTCTGAGCGTTTATTCGGTGGCGAAGGATGCTTTATTGTAGCGAAAGTACGAATTTAAAAGCGCATTTCTTCCTTCGAGCGATTAATGACGTTTCGCGTGACGCAAGCGCAGACCGCAAACGAGTGAGACAGCGGGGCAGTCTGGCAGGAAAACTAAAACCTACCAAGTGAACCATCGCGGGCGCTGGAGCCACTGCTCGCGATCCTGGAACATACAAAAAACAGCTTAACCACTAATCACGCCCGTTTACCTTCCCCACCGGTGCGCTGACCTTGGTCACCACGGGGTGTGCGATGGTTGTTAAACAATGTGCCGCGCGGCTTTCTACTTTACCTAGAAAACACCTAGCGGACTTCTCTTTCCCAGCGAGAATGACGACAGCAGTGCTGTTTTTCTTTGCCGCCTCGTTATGGGTAGTTGGGTTTTAATCGCTTCGATAATCTCCCATTGACTGCGTAGCTCCATCGGTTCTTTGCACTTGTAACAGCGCCCAATACCCAGCGTGGTACCGGGCGTAGGTACTCCGATTTGAGAGCACCTCAATAACAGTACGTGTGCATTTCCATAATATTAGTTTGCGAGCGTGCGTGCGCACTTTCACCCGAGAAGTCGAAAAAGACATTCAGGTTTAGGGCTCGAAAGATGCCTTTACGTAGTGCAGTCCCAGTATACGTATAGTCAGACGTGAGAGGCATGTGACTACGCTGAACCGGCAGTAATCATCGCAACAGCCACAGGGACCGTGGCTTGCAAACTTTCGAATTTCGATACGTTTTCAAATAGACATGTACATATATAATTGTTATGAGTTAAGGAAGTTAAGGTGCAAAGAAAGATTTTACGTGTTTCTTCGAGAGCTTGTGTGCGCGCTTCTTATTCTCTTATTCGTCATGTGACACCTAGCACATCCGCTCAGTCGCTATTCACCTCAAATAGGCCGGGTGACTGATAGCTTCATTCTTTTGAACATTTACGCAAACATTTTGAAACGTAACTCCCCTGAGACTGGAATATCCGTATCCTTGGGGCACCAATCTATCTGTTTAGACGAACTTCGATTTTGCCTTCAGTGTCAGTTTAAGCGAAATTCCTACTAACCAGGCTTCGAGTTGTATGAATATCGCAATAAAAGTTTTGAGTTTCTGTGGCCCCGCTTTACGTCGCGAAGTTCTAGCCATACTCACCTTACTTCGAGGAAAACTTGGCTTTCCAAAATAATTCCCATTTGTGAACCATAATTCGCACAAACCAGCAATTGTTGATGTAGTAGACACCAGCAAAACATTTCCCCCGCATCAACACTATATCACCCGCATCAGTTCCCTGTTTGTGCTTTAGTAGAAGCGTCCTTATGTTGTATAATGACCCAGCTCTTGGGAGCCAGCTAGTATTATCTCTATCAATTGCACCATCCTACAAGTCCAATATCATTACAGGAGTTGCTGGCAGTGAAGAGTGGTATGTTGTATCAGTGACCACAATCCTGGCAACGCGAACGTCACAAGGGTTCCAGGAAAAGTCAGAGAAGAGATGGAACGATGAGGCTATAAAATGAATTCCTCAAATCCATGACCGCAAATGATCTCAACAAGCTGAATAAAAGAAAGGGGGCATAAGGACACCGATGAGGAAGCGCTGATAGAAGGCAGTCTCAAATGAGAGACTGCATTCGGCTTTAAACAACAGGAAATCACCTCCCTGTAGGCAACGTTTTTTGTTCACTTAATGTTCAGAGAAAGTCGAATATAATTTCCCACGAAAAGCAGTACGGCCTGAATTAAAGAAAAACGGAGACCTATGGCTTCATTTTGGCAAACACGTGCACTGATTCTTGATTCCCTGTGAACTTGCATTTGCTCTTTGCTTTCATACAGCGGACACTGTGCTGCTACGCAGATCGGAACTATTGCCTGGTAGAATATACATTTCTGTGTTTTGTCCTCCTCCTCTCCTTATTTTATTAAGAGTCTGTGAAGCCCTGCTTGAAATTCAGTGACATGACACCCAAGAATAAAAGCCGTCAGGCAATGTTCTCTTGAGCAGCAGAAACAGTGATAGTAAATGAGTGAGTGAGTGAGTGAGTGAGTGAGTGAGTGAGTGAGTGAGGTGAGTGAGTGAGTGAGTGAGTGAGTGAGTGAGTGAGTGAGTGAGTGAGTGAGTGCGATTGTACTAGCGAAATAGTATTTGGCTTGAATTATGTAACATCATGCTGAGGAAAACGCTCTTAAAAGCGGAGTAAATATTATTATCACAATTCAAAACGTATACTTCAAAGCAATATGAAAATTGTCACTTTAACAGGAAGAAAACCTCAAATGTATGTGCCCAGGTAACGTTGCTACAACTAGGAGAACACCTTGGGAAGGCACTGCACGTAGTGACTGCAAAAGCATCAGGTTAGGGTGGCAGAGCATGACCTCTTATTACCAGCCTTTTGTCCTGTCGTGTTTTTCTCCATCCTCAATTACTACGATTTGGCACATAAGCATGCTCGTATCCCCAAGCAAAAAAGGCATTTCGCAAGCGGGTACTTTGAACTCACCTGAATCTATCGTCGGTAATTATCACGCCCAAATTACTTATGCTGGCTAATTGCACGTTCTGACACACGCTTCTATGTCAAAGGCCACAACACCGCCACTATACAAACCTTTAGTCAGCCGGAGCCACCCAGCAGTGGTGGACTTCGGGTTGCATGCTCATTCAAAATTCATGTGACCTCTTTTTTTAATTCTATGCAAACCCAAATATCTGAATTATTTCTGCAGTGAAGTTGGGCGTACATATTGCCACTCCTTTACATGCCATTTACTCTCAGGCCCTGCTTCATTGTCTAGCCACTTCTAGTAGCACAGGGCAGAGCACAGTAAAATTCCCTGTATTTGCTTTTCGGAAAGCGAAGTGGTGGATTTGCACATCAGTAGATTTTCCCACATTCCAACGAAATGGCTTCAAAAGACGTCTTTTGCTTTTTTGTATCCAGTGCACGATCTACATTAAAGGGATCTGTGCTACGTCCAACTCAGCAATAAGACCGAAAATATTTCACAGTCCTATCTTGCATAGGTACACTATTTCGTGTCAATAAAGGTAGTGGGTAGAGACAGCAGCTACTAAAAATGTTGCTACGGATTAGGATACTCCACCATGCGAAATTTCAACGCAGCGCAAACTGCCGTCTTGTCGGTGCAAGCGTATAGCTGCTTCGTCCCAGGAAAAGACAGCGCCATCAGCGAACGCACGACAACGTCCATGTCACCGTTTCCTTAATTGGGTGCGCTGTTAGAAGATGTGGGGAGTCGACTCAGCGAGCAAACATCCCAACCGAATCTACAGGGCGCAGGTGACGAAGGGGGTGGCCGTCTGATGTGCGGCTTTCGCCGACCAGAGGGATAAGAATGAGTCAGAGCCTTGAACGAAAACAACAAATAGACTTATATTTGATCAGGCAAAACACTATACAAGCACGAGGACATGTAATGATCACGAGAGATCACTTAGGAGGAATACATTTGCGAGAACAGTTCAAATACAAAATTTATAACAGGAAACTTTGACCAGGAATATTACTAGGTAGAAAGGTTAATTGAAAAAGACAGTTCGATTAATATAATAGACAGAGTCCCACAATATTCACCGACCGGGTCGGGCGATGCACCACTGTTGGAGGCGATCCGGCTACATGTGAAGCGTGGTTTCGTCGTAGGCCAGGCCGTCCGAGAGGATCACGGTGATTCGAGTCCCGGGAGTACATTGGAGTCCTCCAGGGCGCGGGTCGCCGATGGTGGTGCACAAACTGGCAGAAGCCGTTGGTACATCACTACGTCCAAAGGTAACTAATTTGCTTCGGCGCGGATTTTCTTGTTATAACTGCGCCGGCGCGGAGAAAGAGGGCACAACACACAACGCGTCCGCCACCGTCGAGCGCACAACTTCCCTCTTTCTCCCCTGTGGCATCATCGGAGCGCCTTAGCACTGGCAAAGCTACGCTCGCCCCCTTCAAACAACTGGAGGCTTCGTGAAAGCAGAGCGGCGGAGATTTTATTTTGGTATTTTCTTGCCGGGAAGCCAGCGAGTGGTCGGAGTTACCGCCACTTCGTGCGAGAGAGTTCTAGGGTTTTCCTGGGGCGAATAGAACCGAAACTCAATGAATCGAACGACTGTAACAAGAATTAGACGCTGTACAGTAATATGAAAAAAATATAGGGTACTTTTAGACGTCGTACTCTCGAGTATGTGACAGCGCACTAACCATGGTGTTATCTCGCACTGCGTTGCCGGTTCCGAGCCTTTCTCGTGCGGCCGCGGCATTTGACCCTTTCCCTCACTTAATTCACGTCCTTTCCTTATTCGCTTTTCCATACGTTCTATCTCGTCTACGCTCGGCTACAACGAGGCCGACTGCGATGCAAAACCAAAGGAAGGGGCGCTTAAGAGCTGCGCTACAAAAGGTTCGCTTCTCTCAAGAAGTTCGCTCAAGATGATTGCACTGAGAGCGTTCTCAACAATATACCTGTTTATTTATTTGAAATAATTTGCGTCGTACCAGATTCAATATCATTTTCATAATTTATCGAAATGTATGGAACAGCAAAGTCTGGAAAATTGCAACAAAAGAGTCTCGCGTTGTTATAGTGTCGGTTGGAGTGCATGATTTCAAGCGAAAGCCTCTGAGGCATTTTCGGAAGGCCAAAACGCGATAAAAATGAAATATATTTTATTTAGACTGCGAAACACATACACAGCGTTTGGGACGTTTGCCAGGTTCAAAGGAGCGATATTGCGTTCTTACGGCTAGATTGGACCAGCGTCATAACACTCGGCGTAACTACTAAACTCGAACACAACAATTGATGAGGAATCGACGCCTCCTGTTCTACCTGTTTTTCGCTTCTTGAAGAGCTGTGCACTCATGGTACGGCGCCATGAGTCAAAACAATCCACTAGACACCCTTAATCTTAGTTCAGTCGTACATAAGCAGGAGCACGGGCTGAAGTCTGGTTTGCTTGCTGGTGTTTACCACCTCGCTTTCCTTGTCACTGTTGTGATTTAACAGATTCAGAAAGCAAAACTCGTGCCCGCATCTTAGACGCGTACCCTCAGCTGTGCGCAGTATCTGAGTCTGGTAAGGAAATCCCATTTTCCTGACTGTGTAGGATGGTGTGACTTACTCTGCATGCTCCAGAAAACGTCGCCAATGTGGCTATCGCAGTTGTTCAAGAAACAGAGTTTTGTTTTGTGAAGAAGTTCTTCCTACTAGCGGCAATTAGGATGCCTGAACTTGTGAAAATAGTACTTATATTGCAAGAACTACGTCTTCCCGACAGACTACGAATTGAAAAAAAAAAAAAAAAATCGGCGCTGCGTACACCGGTTGTGCAAGGCTGGATAAACAGCACAGCTGGAGCGGAAGGCGGGGGGGGGGGGGGGGGGGGGGGGGAAGGGGGGCTCCTTTCACTGGAGACCTGGTTGCACAAAGCTAACATATCGAATAATATTAAGTAAATATTGCAGTGCCCCCTGAATACTGTAACCGTTCAGTCGGACAAACACCGGTTTCACAAGGAGGGGGACCGCCGTTGTTGGATTCCCACTACCGGGAGAATTTTTTGTGATTTCAGGTTTTGTGTTCGGGTTGGCCAAGTTACGGCCAGGTTAAAAAGCTCCGCTGGTGAAACAATTCTCCCGACATGTACCACGTCATCTTTAGAGCAGATTTTTTTGTATTTAGAATGGGTCTCTTGTACCTGCGGTGACAAGACAAAAATTCTCCAGTATCTGCAGCGAAGCTTTCTAATTGTCACCTGTCTCAACCGGCCAAGAAGAGTAAAATGGGAAGCCGAGGTAGACTTAGCAAATCACACATTTACCACTAACAAAATCCTCGAAAAAAACAAATCACTGCAAACAAACCCAATCACACGAAAAGAACTGTTAAAGAAAAAGTACAGTAGGGACCCAAGACCAAGTAAACAGTCTTATATGATAATCTACAAGTTCCCACACAAAGCGTCCATAAACATGCCTGCCCAACGACCAGCTTTTAAGGGGAAACATATCGTGGCTGCGAAGATGGCCCGAAGAGTTAGTGCCTCCATGCTGTCGTTGCGATGTTGTGCGACTCAATTTCTGAGCGTCGCCGTTGTGTGCGCCGTTTTAGCATAGGACGACGGTTCGAGGCCGCTTCCCGAAAACACGCGCCTCTCGCCGCTGGAGCCGTCAAGGCACGGGTTGGCGGTCCGTCGGGTGATCGGAGCCGAAGCGTCGTCGGCCTGCTCCCGCCCATGCTGGTGCAGCTATGTCGGCGCCCTCGGTGGCGTCACAACTACGTTGTTCCGGAATACGGTCACTCCGCGCCGCACCTGCCTAGATCTCTCTTTCTCCTTAACTTCCTTGACCTTCTTCGGACAGGTTTCAGGGATCATGCTTGACTCATGACACTACACAGCTTTTGCACCGATATACATTCACAAGTGTAGGTAGTTTTCATAAAGGCCTGTTACTGTTCTTAAAGAAGCTAACAGCACTGAAGCGGATTATGTCGTGCTTCAAAATGTGCGATTTGCCTTTTGTCTGGCAACCCGCTGTGGGCCCTCCTCACGTTGACTGCAGAAACTGAGCAGCACTCGGCCGGCTTCTATCCAGATCTTTCCGGCAGGAGGGCTTTAGCATACCGAAGAACTGTGTTACCCTATCTAAAAACTGCTTGAGGATGCGTTTACTGCTTTAAAACAACATTTCGATCCATAGGATAATTAGGTCGCTATAAGCCCTAGGCATTTTTAAGGCGGAGAAAGCTTGCCGTGCGTCGTGAGAAATTACCACGACCGTGTTGACCAGGCAGTGGGAGCACAGAGGCTACAGCCCGAAAAATAGTTTACGTATTGCAAACTAGCGGTGCCCTAATTTTCTACATAACAAAACAATAAAGAGCTATCGTTCTAAAAGCGCAGCTTCACTGCTACGAGTATACTATTATTTTTTTAGCAGGGTAACGGCTTCCGTTTATTCACATTCCAGAATTCCCAGTTCCCGTTCGTCTGGATAGCTGCCTGCAAGGACAGCCTCTGCGCCTGTGCACCTAAGGGAACGAGCATGGCTACCCTTCAAAAAGTTTGTTACGAGAGGTGCTTCAACAGCTGTACTTACCAGTGTACCTGTGCTAGGCCGGTGAAGTTGACGGATACGAATGCGGAATGTGTGGCCCGCTGCAAACAATTGTGATACCAAGACTAAATCCGCACTCAGTGCTGAAGCCTCATCGATAGCTCTGTTTTTTATATAAAAAAGGAATCCTTTGGCATGCACATGCAGTATCCAAAAGTGCTTCTTCCGTTTTCCTTGCTCCTCACTGTGGCATTGTATTTCCCAGCCATTAGTGGCGGGAATTACTGCATGCCTGTTGCTCTTCCCTTTGGAACAACTGCTGAAAATGGATTCAAGCAGGAAGACTACAGGCCATGCTTAGGTGAGAACCCCCCTGTGGTGGTTAAAGCTTCAATAGGGTGCCGCATCTGCGCATGGAGTTAGGATTACGCTGAATGGAAGGTTGTGCGGTCCGTAAGTAAGTGGCCTAGCCTGAACGGGTGAGGTTCCATTGCGCATGAGGCCGACGCACACCAAGGTTTCAAAGGAGTTGCGTTGGTATTCGTAAGGCAATGTGGCAGCTGCTCGATGACCGGTTCCTGCCTGCGGAATCTTCAGGAGGGAAACAGCAGGCAACACACTAGTTTGGCCCCCTTTATTTGGCAAATAACCACACCAAAAACGATTGCGAGAACAGTATGGTAATCGAATACTTTCATGGGCTATCATTGGCACATGATTTCTATCTACAGAGAGAGAATTACCGCCGGCACAGCCACTACCATGCTCCTCCCTGTCTGGGAGATGGCTTCTCGTCTACTGCTGCTTATCTATGCATGTTCGAAAGCCAGCTAATGACGGGAACATATCATGGATGAAGCCGCCCCCGAGGGGCCCCACTTGTACGTAATGGGCGCCGACCACACAGCGTTGTTGCAGTCAAGGATGCGCCCCAGCCACCAACCCCTCCTCTTGGTGGTCCCGGTCGACTGCAATTACTTGAATGTGTGATGGGGAGAGCTTGTGTCTGCACTGCAAACGTATACGGCAAAGGTTACCTTGCTTCGTCATCCGGCTTGATGACCCGAAAAGCAGAATCCTCCCTTTTTATTCATAGAAGAAAAACTTGTGTAGAAGCAACTGAGTTCTACCCCACACATTTTAATAACCTTGGGTAGTCTCCTTCCAAACGGATGCGAATAGCTTCAAACCAGTTAGAAATCACATAAAACCAGATCAGCTGTAAACACACCTACCGGTCTCTCATAGCTAATGTCTTTTCATAATTGCAGGGACAGATGCAACACAACAGCGCACACACCACGACCACCACACACATCACACACAAACCACAACACACACCAAGCACCCGCCGCACCACGCACCGCACACACACACACACACACACACACACACACACACACACACAGGCCCAATGTGTATATTTACGATTTCAGGCGGGTTAGATGGCTCAAGTCACTTTAAAAATAGACTTATTATTACTTACAATTAATTGCTAAAGATTCGTCTGCTAAGGCAAGAACACTTCAAAACACTTTCAATAAGAGCTCGTGTAAACCGATTTTTCTTCTGGGCATCTTTTCGATTCTTGTGGAGCACTATTGAGAAGTAAATCTGGGGCTAGCCACAATATCTCGACTTCTTTCACTTCTGCTCGTCAAATGTTTCACCGGCTTCACTTTTAAAAGCGTGGAACCCTAACCGATAAAATGTGAAACTCGAGGTTTGACGTGACACGCCAGAGTTACTTGGATGTGAAAGTCCGATATATCACATGCAATGACATTTTCCGATTAGTGTTTTTTATCGTCTTGATATATGCGTTATGTAATAACGCACACGTAGTACGTAATATTTGGCCTCCAATTGTTGTAGCTTTTGCGTAGAGAGATATTTTATTCGAAAGAACTTATTTTAAAAGTCCGCATCTGAGCCTGAACACACTTCCGACCTTTATCTGATTTAGTTTCCAGGTTTGCTAAGCCTTGTGTTTTTAGAAATACACCATTAAAGCGGAATTTCAGTCTCAGTTTTCGTTTCATTTCTAATTTACTGAACAAGCACGTCACAAAGCTCCTTAGCAATCCAGGGTGCTTTTCTCTCACCGCCATGTTCGTGGGGCTTATTCTCACTGGCTTTCACTTTGTAGCAAAGATTATAGGCCAATCAGAAAGAGTTTGTACTGCCATCTTGGTATGCAGCACCCAAAAACGGTCAGTCATCAAGACACGCTCCGGCAACCCGCTATTGGCGAAGCTTTATCGGCATGTGTTGCCGTCTCCGATCAGATGTAGTACATACAAGAACGATAGGACATCAGAAAGTATGCCGGCGATTCACTCCAAGCTTATTCACTTATGATGTCATAACCATTACTTGCTATCTCTCTTCTTTATGTTTCTTGCCATCCTTTTGTTGCGCGTAGTGTTTGTGGCGCGTGTCGCGCAGCACGTGTGACTGAACACGTATATTACTGTGTTCCATCCGACAGGCTGGGCTGTATCTATGGTCGCGTTTCAGTGGGGAAAATGTAGGCCACCTGTTAGCCGCTGACAAGTGGATGGTTCTTGGTGTATTCATTAAACTGTCGTTTGCTAGGTACCACCAGGGCTTTAGCACTTTCACAGCACGTAATCAGACATAAGTGGCGGGAGAAATTTATTGCCACACATATATGCCCTTTTGTTGCGTAGGTACTAAGTAAATTCTGGGTAGGTGGGTAGGTCAAGTCGCAGCACGGACCAGTACCTGCCCAGCCACACTGAATCTAGTTTAGAAACCGTTTAGAAACAACCGACATGATACCACTGTTTCCCTTCCACAGCCCTACTAACTACATAGGCACAATCATGATCAAATGAACTTGAAAATAATGGCCCTAGTAAAAAACAAAGGCGATCATACAACCACCTGGAATGAATGGTTTTCGACAAAACTACCCCAACACCAGCATATTTGCTCTGGCTGCGCCACTACAAAACAAATTCTGTCGTTGGACACACACCAGCTTAGGTGTGTTTCTTCATAAATTGGGCATTTGTTTCGCTCTTTTAATGCAACCACTCTAAGTGTCACTAGCTGCTTTGGCCTCGGTGGGAGACCACATGCAGAAATTCTATGCCACCTGAAATGACTAGGAACGACGATAGTCTTTCTTGGGTTAGAATATTTTGGTCTGGTCTGTCTGTCTGTCTGTCTGTCTGTCTGTCGGTCTGTCTGTCTGTCTGTCTGTACGACGATTCAGCAACCCAGTCAAACGATAAAAGCATTATAAAACGCGTAGTTGAATTAAAAAGCCATTTATTACAACTTACCCTCTTGCTATTCCTGATACTCTTAGTGTCATAATTTGATTCGCGCTCTTATACAACCATTCTAAATATTCCTAGGTGCTCTTGGTCTCCGTGGGTGGGAGACTGTACGCAGGAACTTTAAGCTACCTGGAATGATGAGAACATTTAAAGACAATAGTCTTTCTTGGTCTACACGAACTCAAAAAACGCAAAAATTTCAATCTGTCTGCCTGGATGTCTGTATGTGCATCGATTCAGCCACTCGTCGAAACGATGAAAGGATTGTAAAACACAAAAGTAATGTCATCAAAACCGTTCCACACCACTAACCCTGGTACCATTATTCATACCAGTGGCAGTTGTTGAGCAAAAAGAAGACATTAGGATCATTTATGGCAAGACATCCATACATACCAAGTACTTGGTGGTGTCGTTTTTATTGAGGATAAATGTTGGCTTGACACCGGCGAAAGCAGAGAAAACACGTTTGAAACAACACTTTGACCCAACAATATAAAGAACTCCCGTTCGAGCCTCTGCTTTGCGGTGGCAGTCTAAGTTGAACATTTAAAAAATTGGGCCCATCTCCCTGCGAGGGGGACTCGAGTAAATGCGTCGCATAGGGGGTGGGTGTATTGCGTGAACGTTTAGTGTTTGGGGAGTTGGTGGTAGTGAATGCGTTGTATCAGCAGCTTCTTGACGTAGTTTGAATGAGTCAAGGATATAAGGCGCGTTCGTAGCCTCCCATTCTGTGTCGGCTTTGTGGCGCAGTGGGTAGAGCACCATGTACATTGCGTTGCGCCCGTAGGGTGGAGGGATCGAAACCAGGCGCCGGATGGTATTTTTTTATATAGTGTAGGAGGAGGGGTGCGGACTACGACTATGGACGTCAACGCGGGTGACATCGTGAGTTACTGAAATGCTCTGCATTTAAAACTATCTCTCTTCTTCTGCCGCCCCTGTCTACGTTTTCAGAATATCTATGTCATCAGCAGAGCTGCGTCATCAGCAAAGCTAAGAGTCAGATGGCTGGGTGACGTGCAGATACAGCAGGGTGTTGTGATTCAAATGTTGTAGTTTCAGGACTACAATAGGGTCCTCTCCATTATCTTTGTGGTGGTAGACTGTCCCCATCGAACCTTCGAACCTTCTTTCGCATTGAACAGGTACTGAATCACAGCCCTTACTTTTAAAAATTAAAATGAAGATTGTTTGCCTAAACCTATTCACAAACCTTCTTGCAGAAAGGTTTTCTTGGTGTCTTGGGAGAAAAATACACCAAACCGCCCTCATGACACTCATGTCTTCCAAGCGTGGTGGCAGCACACGCTTAATCCGACAATTTCGAACAAATATGAAGGCCCCCTGCCTTCAACATCCCCATAAGTATCCTGACGTACTTGGGACTTTAGCACTCTTTTTCATTCACCGGTACTCTATTTGACGGCTGAAGCTAGCCCCGAAGGATGTCGGAAATGTGACAATGATGAAAAACAAGAAATAGCTTCCCCCAGCTGTTAATGGCGTGTTTAAAAGAAGATGAACATTGTATGCATTGCTAAAAAACTGAATGTAATTTAAAATTTCAGAGATATATAATATTATGCCAGCAAGAAAATACTGGAGCCAGAGGATCAAGTATTGTATGTGCAGTTGCCTTTATATCCCCGTCACTTAGGATGGAAGACATCTTGACATTTGTAGAGGAGTTGTCCTGAACCAGCCTAACATCCTCAAATACAGACGTATCCAAAAACTTGAACGCGTTCGTGGTAAAATGGTGCACCTGGCCTCCTGTTGTAATTGGGCGAAATAGTTGGAATTCGGCACGTGTGAAAGCAAATTAGAAATACATTAAAGGCTGCTACAACTTTCGCATAAGGTCCTTTTCAGTGTCCTAGCTGTAGCGGTTACAAAGCCCAACAAATCCAAATGCAAGCACGGGGACTGCAAGCTCGCTCTCTTATCAAAGAAGTTTTTCTAAGCCTGCCATGTCAACAAGACCGTGCAAATTCTCTCCTCTCTTTTTGTACGTCACAGTCTTACCGACCTCTCGTAGACGACAAGAAAGTGCACACTCTCCTAGTCAGGAACAGCACAGGATAACGGGAGACAATACTTCAAGTCGGCATGAAAGAGGGTTTGCCAGTACACGCGTGTTCCAATTTCCGGAGATGTCAATGTTCTAGTAATCACATGCCTAAAAAGTTTGTTAAGAGATTATTACTAATAGAGGTGTTGCAAAATAAACAGGGCATTTTCGTTCACTGCGCGTTTCTTCCTCGTTTCGTGTTTCTCCTCGCTTGCGTTCAGCGGTCCTCTCTGATATTGGCCATGATGCCTCGTTTATCCGTGACATCAACAACGACTTTCGGTTGCGTACGCCTTCTACGGGGATAGCACCACGTCATCACTGTGGCACTGGGTCGTCTGATTTCTTGCGTATCTTTCCCGCAATTTCTTATTCATCATTCTCTTTATCAATCCCGCACTGCGCTAATGGCTGGAAAAGCTAACACAGCCTACGGGGCAGGGGTTTTACGCTTGACACCTCATAGAAAGTTCGCACGAAAAGAGAACGACCCTTTCAGAGTGAGCGAACGGATTCGTCGATGACATGTGTTGGTACCTATTGGGGTCTAAAATTTAATACGAGCGAAGGAATAAAGAATAGCCTCCCGTTTGTTTAGTGTGAGCACGTACATGCGTTCCGAACCAACGTAGGTTTATATATTGCTGAACGGTCCGCAGGATGGCGCCAATGTCGAGCTTGGTGGTGTTGTGGTTACGCCATGCACGTGCGTACACAAGTGTAGTAGCATTTCATGCTATTATTAAAATCTCATCTAAGCACTTATAAAAGATACGAAAAAGTAACCCAAGGGATGCACGACATGCCGCAGCGCCTTTTCTAGCGTGCGTCGTGCTTCGATTCCACCTCTTTCTCCGGAAGCTTATACACGACCCTGCGTTTATTAGTTAAGACAAGTACACTAACCGATATTGAAAGCGGTCTCGGAAGAGTACTGTGAATTTTGGGGAAGCGACTGGCAATTTGTATGGCCCTGCTTATCATTACATAAAAAAATTAATCCAACTACACTCTCCTCCTGATGACCTAGAGGCCTTTTTCTCTCTTTCCAGCATGTGCATTCCTTATTTTACGTTTTCAGTGCTCCTAACCCCAATATGTGCCGGTTTTGGGATGCCGGCATTGGCCATACACTCCTTTCCACCACGCCATAAACACACCTTGGGCCGTGCCTAAATGGATCTTTATATCTTAATATAAAGATATGCCAGTTTTTTTCTATATACGTACAGTAGTATTTCATCTCTAAAATACAATTGAGTTGTTCTCATACAAACACGAGTTCTAAACTGAAAAATCGTGCCAATTGACTTAAGTGGATGTATTGGACGTTTGAAATGTTAGTTCTACAGATCAACCAAACCGTTTTTTTATGGAATTCGCAAATAGGATAGCCAATCCATGCCAATTAAATCTCGTAGAAAAAAGCTTACCCTCCCTCCCTCCCTCCTCCCTCCCTCCCTCCCTCCTCTCTCTCTCTCTCCTCTCTCTCTCTCTCTCTCTCTTCTCTCTCTCTCTCTCTCTCTCTCCAAAAATCCTCGGCCATATCGCCACTAACGGGAAACCTGGGTAGGGCCGAAGCATGCAGTGTATAAGTGTATTCTTGGTGCCTCAGTTTTTTGCCCACTGAGATGTACACGTTGGGTGATAGAGATATACAACTTTGCGTAAAAGTCCCCTTTCTATAAAGCAAGAAGCGTTCTTTGGAAAAACGAGGGTCCAGGTGAGTTCGTTCAGTACGCGTTTTTGCCCGCAGGGGTGAAACGTTCTAGCGCGAGGCGTTGCAAAACGAGTGTCCCGCTGTTTTAGTACCATGAGTACACAAAACGACGACGACAGGAGACGCCGACTGTATGAGAACCTAAGGGGCTCTGACTGTAAAACAAGACCCTACCAAAATTTGAACCGGCTACATGGATTTAGTGCGTGCGATGCTCTAAAGAACTGCGCTACGGCAAAGCGGGTGGGTTTCTGGAAATAACGTATATACCAGATGTAGGTCCCCCAAATTCGTACCTCGCTTCAGTGTTTCCCACCGGGTTTATAGAATTCTTGACTGGTAAACTGAGCATTTCTTGAAATACGCTTCCTCAGTAAGGTTCCCTGAAGCACCACCATAGTTGATTACCAGCACATTCGCTGCTGCGGGCAGTAGAATCAATCGCGAATGTGTGCCCGGCTGCGACAGCGATGTCGCCCTGCGAGAATACTGCTTGCCATACTTTTGTTTTAGGCTTTATGTTAAAACGTTGGTTGATATTGATTACTTATCACCGAAATCGCTTTCTGTAACTTATCTTCTGCACTTAACTGACCGTGCATTTTCTACAATCGCCCCCATTGGACATGCCTATGCAGTTTGCACAGCTCCGTGGAAACGAAGTAGCCGAAGACGGCTGAAGCATTATCAGCCAAGATAAGGATCGCCTTAGCGCTCCTGTTGAGTTGTATGGGCTTTGTGAACCTTACTAAGTTTATTACACCTTACAAACTAAGACTACAAAGCGGCATTCATTACGCCATGAATGTTGCTGCGGCGCTGCTTTACGCTTTTTTATCGGTTACCAACGACCCACGAACCAACCGGTCGCCACCGGTATTGTCTGCATCGTCGGTCGAAGACACAATACGCGGACTTCCGATGAACGGCCGATTTGTGTCGCCGTCGGTGTCGTGTAACAACGTGGTCGCCAAACTTTGAAATAAGCGTCGCCGTCGTGTAGTCGTCGTGTAGGCCTAGTGTGAGCACGCTCCCGGGATAGGCAGGATAATAGATTACAATAGGTAATTTTTTTTTTGCGAGAGTTTGCCTTACGGCATATCAGTTATATGTACAACATATGTACAAACATTACAATAGGTAAATATAGACTACCATGCTAGCATAGCATTAAGATTGCTACAGGAAACACTAATTGACCAAAGGTGCCACCGTAATCTGCTGACGCTGTGCACACGACGCTTCTCTTCGGCGTAAGGGCGGGAAAACAGCCGGCCAATAGCAGGATCTCTGCTTTTTAACACACCAAAGGCGCTGTCCGAAAATGCGCAGAAAGGGGCGTGAAAGAGACCACGAAACTTGCAACAAAAGTGCGCGCTTTCCGCAGCACGTGAAAAAGTTATGCCTGGCACAGATGACGTTGGCCACCCGACCTAAAGACCCCGCTTGTTCATTTAGTGAGCTCGAAACATCATTCAGGTCCCCTTTAAATTGCACCTCTTCACGGAAGCATAAACAAGACTCCCACGCCATGATGCCGCTTAAATTAGTCTTTGCCCATTCAGCGAACACACAACCTTTCAATTGCAGGGCCCTGTGTACCTTTTCCATGCGGTACCCGTTGGTGATACAAAAGGTGAAGGTGCGACGGCTGTAGGGGCAAGTATTGTCTTTGAGTAAACCCATTTCATTTCAAACGCACTATACCTGCTTACACCTCTGGCCGTTTTGCCTCCCCTCGTGCAGCCGCAGCATTCGCCAGCTCTTCAGGGTGCTCTGGCACCTAAGTGAGCACAACTGGTAAGTTGGACATTATAGCTTTTCTATTCACAAATGAAAAGAAATGCTAAGGTCTCGTTATATTCATTAGCTGCATACTAGTTCGGCCACATCAGGACTGTGTTTTCTTATGCTCATAACGTCGGCGCTTCCACAATCTATACTCTCTACAGAATAAACGCGTAGATCGAGGCATACAGAAGTGGATAGAGGGACACGTGCACTGAACCCCCCTCAATACTCCCGTCAACCAGTAACATCAAAAACCAGGGATACACAATTTTGACAGAATCGTTTATTCTGTCGTGAACTCTTGTTCTTAGCCAAAGTATGAGCAACGCCTGCTCCAGATGCTCAGGCCAGTCAAACTGCGCAGAAAATGTCCACGTATACAACAAAGTCCTCTGGCATACAAACAAACAAAACCAGGGATACACAAATTTTGATACAAACGTTTATTCTGTGGTGAACTCTTGTACTAGCCAAAGTATGAGCATCGCCTGCTCTAGGTGCTCAGGCTAGTGAAAATGGGTAGAAAATGTCCACGTATACAACAAGGTCCTCTGGCACACAAAGAAAACAAAACCAGGGATACACAAATTTTGACACAAACGTTTATTCTGTGGTGAACTCTTGTTCTTAGCCAAAGTATGAGCATCGCCTGCTCCAGATGCTGAGGGCAGTCAAACTGCGTAGACAAATGTCCACGTATACAACCATTACAACAAAGTCCTGCGGCATACAAACAAAATGAGGGCAGCATTGAGGTATCTACCTCCCGGTTGTTGCCATGTTTTCTCGTCGCCTCTTCAGCGCTCTCGAACCAGTAGTCGATGGTAGAAAATTCCGCAGGATAAAAAGTACGACTGCACGAAAGAAAGAGTAGACAAAAACCACAGAGAGAAACCCTTAGTTTGTGTATTTTGTCTTGTAAGTACTGAATAATCTTAGCGAATGAGTGAACTGATGAAATGTTGACCAGCGGGATAAAGTTCATTGCTTTGTTTATTGCATGTGTATATATTTAAAAACACGTCACTGGCCCCAGCAGCAGCATGGCGTAACGGAAGGCACGTACATAAAATTAGTAATGTAAATAGCCCCTGAAAACAAGACATTCGCAGTCAGGCTTACATTTTATTACACATTGATTGATTGATTGTAGATTGATTGATTGATTGATTGATTGATTGATTGATTGATTGATTGATTGATTGATATTGATTGATTGATTGATTGATTGATTGATTGATTGATTGATTGATTGATTGGCTGGTTGATTGGTATTTAGAAACAGCTACCAGGGCCCCATGAAGCATTATGAACAGCTATTAATCCTTCGTACGCAAGTGTGCGCCCCTGACCGCACGCAAATGAACCAGTGCTATCAGACGTTCCTAGCGTACTCAGCGAGCAAATACTTCAGCCGCAGAGAGTACTATCGCTCATTAGGATCACCACTGTTTTCAAAAATGTTGGCAAAAAGTTCGCTGAACTCAATATTTGCAGTAATTTTAGCCGAATGTTGGGCGGACTTTGTGACTATGTGGCTGCATCTAGTAAATATTTTTTGAAAGTAGCAGCGTAGTCGAGTGGGCGTGTTCGCATTGCAAGTAGAGCTCAATCTCCTGGGCACGTTCGTGAAGTAACAATTTTCTTGCATGTAACAGCGCAGTTTCCTGGGTGTTAAGTTCGGGCGCCTCACTTAGTAATTAAAACCGCCCGCCAACTAGATATCTTCCGCTGAGGTTAGCCTGTTTACCCTTATTGTGTTTGTTTCCCCGCCGGCCTAGCTGAGTTAGGCGCGAGGGGCATAATGAAAAACGGCGGAGGCTTTTTTGTTATTCGCCGCGCTTTTGTGTCCACCCGACGAGCGGGCCCGGAGACGACGCATACAAACGCGTCGGACACTTCATAATAGCTGAAAGCGGATGTAAGCTTCGACGAAGGGTTTCCTTGCGAGAAGCTGGCGGAGAGAGGGGCGGTCGTTGATATTTTAACGACCGGGATTACCCGCCACGAGAATCCTCGAACCAAACGGGAACGGAGGGCCGGTCAAAGGGTCAAACCTTGTTCACCAGACGTTCAGTCTGTGAGAGTTGCACTGCCCAAATTTACTGGGCAAAGTTGCCATTCCTCACACGTCTCCACCCGGCAACTTCGCGGATGGGATGCGTCGTTGGGTGAATGACCAGGCTTTGTTAGGCGCTCCATGTGTTAACAAAGGAAACGAATTTTGGTGGCGTGGGCGCCAAAGATAGGTGGCGTGGTATGGACGATACTTTAATACGTACCGCCCGATAGCTGATTCCAAGCATTAGGTCTGCTTTTAGTTGGTTGGTTTTAATTTTTTTATATTTGTGTTTTGCGGAATACCTTTGGGTTTCTGTATGAGAGTGAGAGAGGTGGGTCACGTGACTGTTTGAAACCCACAAAGCATTGTTTGTCACTGTGGACAATCAGTGGGTTAGTGTGGGCTAATGAAAGAGCCATCCTCACTCTCAAGTTGTGACGTCCCGTTTGTGGGTGGGGTTTAGTGGTAAAACCGATGAGTTTGATGTTTTGAGGACTGAACGGAGACATGGCGAAGAGAGACAGAGATTGAGAGGAGAGGTGTAGAGCGCCGAGCTCCCGCTCGACGCGGACCTCGCCGGCCCTCTTGTTTGCGATCATGAGGCTTGGAAGTTGTAAATACATAATGTAAATTAAGTGTACAGTATTTTACATTTTGAGTGTGCTTGGAGTAGACAGTCGTCGGCTACGTGCCGTCGGTCAACGAGCCATCGAGTCGGCGTTCATCGGATCAGCGATCATCGACTTTGGGCGAACTCTGGGCAAGTTCGCAAGTAAATGTTTCATTGCAAGTGACTGTGCTGTTTCGTTGGGATGTTCGTAAAGTACATATTTTATTCCAAGTAACAGCTCACTTTTCTGGGCATGTTCCTAAATCTTCAAGGTTAGTGGGTGTGTGTGCACGAAAACCCAATTTGCTCGCGCAAGGTAAAAAACTTCAAAGCAGTTGCACTCAATATGAAACCTGTGGGAAGCGCGCAGCTGTAATTCCTCAGAGGAGTCACCACCTCCTCGGTAACTGCGGAAGAGCCACCATTTCCCTTGCCCTTCCTCAATTACCTACCCCCAGATCATTTTATCCGGCTCCCAAACTGCTGTACAAAAACTACACAAAGGGCGTCATTTCACAGCTGCCCTCAAAATTCTTCTTCAGAAATCCCCTTGCCCCAACTCGGGATGCTGCTGTGGAGGCCGGCCAACACCGGCGTAGGATATAATGAGACGGCACACCAACAGGCCTGAGCTTTGATATCCCGGGATCCCGTTTCTTTTACGCGTACACACGTCATCCCCGAAATGTCCCACTCGAACCTACTTACGTACAGGGACATAACTCAATATTACTGGTTCCTCCGCAGGAGCCTACCTACCCCGCACCCTTCACTTCCTCGCCGGCAGGGCACATGTGGCGGCTCTTACAAACCCACACTTCCCCACACCGCACCCTCCTTGTGCACACCCACCCACCTCAATTCGCCTCCCCTCGCTGCCCGTCATGTGGCGCGCTGGACACACTATTCCACTCCATCTGTGAGTGTCCGAACGACCCTTTCCCCACTTTCCCCCTCCTCTTCTCACTGGGAGCAGGCTCTGGGGAGCTCTGACCTCGCAACGCAAGAAACCGTCACGTACAGAGCCCTAGACGGGCCTCCGCCGCCCCCTTACCCTGAACCCAATGTAAAATAAAGTGGCACTACTACTACTACTACCCAGAGGGCTGTAGGGCAAACCTCGGTCTTCGCGACCAACCGTCCCACCCTTCCCCTCTCCCTCTATCTCCCTACTTTCTTGATGAACTGAACACAGGTTTGGTCAATGCGGTTCTGTTTACCCGCCATTACTGGCGCTCACCCGCGTTCTCCTGGGAGAGCTCGTATCCTTTTTCTTATCTTTCATTTCTTGTTCTCCGTGGAGAAGCACAAGCGGGAGACTGGTTTTTTTGTGCAAGCTTTCACCTCACACGTGCTGGATCTTTTCTTGCGCGTTATGAACGCGTCGTTTTTTTTGCCTCAGTTGTCGCTTTATTCGCTTAAGGCAGTAAAATCCAACCCAATGAGCGTTCCCAAATAAATTGACACGGGGACTGATGGTATACCATATATATTTCGCCTCAAGTGTACCTGCAGTTAACTTTGTTGGAGATAATAGGGAAATGTATTACAAGGGCGAGCGGTTCCAGGAGTTTGGAACTATTCTTCCTTATAAACATCTTGTTCAAGTATCGTCTTGATGTATGACCGGGAGGTTGAATTGAGTTATAAGCGGATACTTTTAGAAACATCTGTATGACGGCGTGGCTACCCAGGACTCTTAGTGCGTGACACCGAAAGAGAGCGTGACATTGGACGAGCTAGGACGGCAAGGTGGTCTCCTAAAGTGTTCTGCCTATAAAAGGCTGTTACGGGGCATCTGTCACTTACGACCCCGTCCCTGGTTCGGGTATAAATGTGGGCAGCGCCAACAACTGGGAATGGACTCTTGCGCCTGCGCAAACCACGTTGTGTCCGCCACTCTGCCTGGAGTAAGAGTCATTAACACATTTCTGTGTTTTCATTGCACATCCCTGTATGCCCATTTAAGATTCGTGAAGCCATTTTTTTATTTTCCATGCCTAGCGCTGTCGATGGGACCCCCTTCGCAGTCAATGTGGGCAACGGGGCTATTCGGCCCTCCGGCCCAACATTATGACCACCCATCCATCTGAAAAACCCGCTGGGGACTGAATCGGCGCGCTTAAGCAGATAAGCGCCAGTGAGGACCAACTCCAGAGTCCAAGATACTCCACTACGCGCCGCCTAACGACGTCAAGCAGCAAGGCAGCGTGGCTTTACCTGTTTACCAATCACCCACAGCTCGTTAGCGCTGCAGATGCTGTGCCGCCTGTTCTGACGTTTCCTTGGCTTTTGAGGGCACAGCTCTGCGTGGGGCCCGTGCGTGTTCCTACTTTCTCAAGATGGCCTTCCCGTGTTCGTGAATGGGAAATGGTTTGGTAGCAACGGTAAGCAAGAAGACGTTTAGAGCATGGAGAGAAAAAACTTCTGCCTCGAGATGCTCTAACATGAAAAAAAAAACTATCTTGTTATGCTTCCGCGCCCATTTATAGGCCAACTTTACGACTGCCAGACCGTCGCCAACAGCTTCCGTCCCGCGCGTCGGGTTTGCCGAGTTTACACCTTTTAAAGCACAGCTTTCTACCTCTACCAGCCAACGCTTCCTTCGTGGAGTGTAAGACAAGAAACTGCCAACGCGGCTGAGGCATCCGCCGCTGTAGCCGCGTTGCAGCGGCGGTGTCCGCCGCTCTAGCCCGGTCGTGACCGACGCTGCTGCGTTCGGGACAGGCCTCCAGTGACTTCCAGGTAACGGCTGGCAGAATCTCTGGTTTCACGCTTTGTAGAGCGACGTGTGGGAATTCAAGTGACGTCGCAAGGGCAACTGTTGTGGGTGTCGTTTAGAGCTTTGCTTTCCCACCCCATTCACAGCGTGTATTGAAGCCAATTTTTAAATGCAGAGCATTCAGTAACTCACGATGTCACCCGAGTTGACGTCCGTAGTCGTAGTCCGCACCCCTCCCCCTACACTATATAAAAGAAAATACTATCCGGCGCTAGGTTTCGAGAGCAAGGTAGACACGTTTATCAAATGCAGAGCATTTCAGTAACTCACGATGTCACCCGCGTTGACGTGCGTAGTCGTACTCTGCACCCCTCCCCCTACACTACATAAAAGAAAATACTATCCGGCGCCTGGTTTCGATCCCTCAACCCTGCGGGCGGAACGCAATGTACATGGTGCTCTACCCACTGCGCCACAAAGCCGACACAGAATGGGACGCTATGAACGCGCCTTATATCGTTGACTCATTCAAATTACTGCTGACGAGCGCTCTCTCGTCAGCAGTTGCCACAAGTGCAACAACATTAACGTAACGCAAACTACTTAACGTCGTGCGCCCCCGGAAATGCTCTGCATTTGATCGTGCCCCTCGCGAGGGGGATGTTTCGCACTTGATCGCACTTCCACTGCTCTCTGCGCATGCGCCCCGTCGCTATAGCAACGGAGGCGCGTCGTCTGCTTCCAGGACGCCGCGGCGCCAAATTGAAACGGGTGGTGAGCGGTGGTGCCGCACGCCGCTCGGCGAAACGCACCGTCGGAAGCGAGAAACTGTCGTCGCCACATCTACGATCGAGATAAATAAATGCAAACGTAAAGCGCCAGACATTCGGCGCATTTTACCTCATCCTAGCCACGAACAGCTGATCCGACAATTCGTGTCTCGATATGCGCTGGCTTTGGCTAGGCTAATCGGCGCTAGCATATGAGTTTTTTTTAATGCGATCCTCGGCTGGCAATTTAATGTGAATTTGCCTAGCCATTTAAATCTCTCGTTCTTGAGGTACGCTGTATCCCTTAGTATATAGTAGTTTCAGAAAAATCGAATAGGTTGTCTGCAACATGCCACTAACTCAATAGTGCTTCGCCCCTACATGGTGATTTGAGCACCGTAAATGAGACCACTTCCATGGTTTCGGTAAACGCTTTCTGTACTTGCTCCCTTGCCGGCAGCACTGCTAAACCTTTGCGTATCTCCAGAACACAATGACATTGCGCAATTTCCTCACCACTACAGGTAACCTTGTAGTTCCCACAAATGTTCGTTATAATTATCCTTCAGACCATATAGAATTCGTTAGTGCATTATCCAGCAGCATATTTATGTCCATTGAAAGACGAAGGTTTCTCCGATTAGAGGACATATCTGACGAATATTAATACAGGATTCTGGAGCCCTTTTCAATATGTAAATTTCTACAGCTAAATTTCACTTCCAATGGCGCCAGCATCACTTCGTTGAGCACACAGAAGTGCACGAAAAATGCTTAGACTATGTGAATCTACGGAACTGAAGGCAACTACCCCATCCAGTTTTTTTTTCTCATGCGGGTGGATTACAGCAGTATACCCATCTCGGACATTTGGGGACCACCTAATCCTTCGGCAAAACGGACTTACCGTCCATGTTCTGCAAATTTTTCAGGTGTTCAATATGTGCAAAAGCATTGCACTGTACCCTTATGTTGCTGAGGCACGAGGAGTTGACGTTCGATTGCTGTTCCCCCTTTTTTTAGGTGTATCACATCAACTTAATTTCCCATCGCTCCCTTTTCTAGAACCATTTCGGTAAACCAAGCGAAGTAATAAATTAGTTTAGAACATGAGTTTGGAACATTAAACCCAGCTCCACTTCATAAGCCAGGATCGTAGGTCTTTGGGAACGTGTAAAGAGTCCGTCTATATAGGTAGCCACTATGGCAGCAATAGGTATTTTCTACCTTTCTAGCTGAAAGAGAACTGGAGATGTGACCTTCAGAAAAAGACACAAGGGAAATGAGGAAGCGCGCCGAGCAACCCTTAATTGTTTATGACACACGCGCTCGGTTGCTTTTCAATCGTATAAGTACGGGCAAATCCTGGACGCAGATGTTATTACCGTCGTGGTAACAGAGACTTGCGACAAATTATTGTCGTTTTGCTAGGATACTATGGCAGAAACAGTTGTAATATATCTATATATATATATATAGATATAGAGATGATATATATATATATAGTAGATAGATATATATAGGATATATTTATAATATATATATATATATATAATATTATATACATATATAGATAGATATATATCATATATATATGTCATATATATATATCATATTATATATATATATAATATAATATACTTATGAGAAAATGGTTGACTTACGGTTAAATCAAAATTGTCCCCATCTCCCCGCGAGGGAACCCTGGTGTGAGGCGGCGCATGCATACGCGAAATAAGAGAGTACACGTGTTTTAGCGACAACCACCCAGCTCTTTATTACATTTAAGAGTGATGACTTTATGGTGAGTAAGTGCAATAGTGAGCGGTTCCCGCAGCAGTTGTCGAATCTTGGTTTCACGTCGATGTTCGAGAAGAACGAGAGCGAGCGCTGACTGAACCGCCACGGAGTGATACCCGCTTTATATTCACACCGCTTGAAGGAGAGGAGACCGCAGGAGAGAGTCGCGCATGCGCGCACATGCACACCGGAGCAGCTGTTAACGCAGCGTTAACGCAGCGAAGCGCGCGCCAACCAAGCTCGCCAGTTGTCGTTATGGTAATGCGCCGGAGTGAGAGTGTTGCGCACAGCTGTGGGAGAGATGAACGGAGGAGAGTCGCGCATGCGCAGGTGGCATGCGGATGGACGCCGACGACGCAGGAGGGACATGCCTCAGAGCAAGAGATGCGCCGCATCTAAACAGTTTTTACTGGCGTTTTCTACTGGAGGACCAGTCTCATCGCAGTTATCCCGGTACTTCGAAGAAGGCTGGTCCTCCCGTCGAAACATATAAAAGGCTGTTTTTGTTTTTTATCGTGAGTCAACCATTTTCTCAAATATTTCTCTCTGGATCACCCAGAAGTTTTCTTCTACTACTTATAAATATTGTGAAGCGTGAATAATAGACCCATGAGACCATCAGGGTATGTGCCGGGTTCAGGCATCAGCCATATGGAAAGGTATCTAATCTACCCGTGAGGGTATGCGTTCACAACGGTGTCAGCGGAACAAGAAACACCGCAGGAGATTGCTTTTTGCGAGTGATATCGGCTATTGTCTGGACGCTCAAATCTACGCTCGCTTCACCTCTAGCCCGTAAATAATTCCCCTAGACCATCTACCTGATCCCAGACTATACCCCTTACCAGTGGTGGAGGTCAAGGGTTTCGATTCCACCCTGGATTCCACCCTGGAGATCCCGTGGTCGCAACTAGCCGGAAAAGATAACGGGTGCACCCTGCGCCGCAGCGGGAGACTGACTTGGCTCGTGGGAAATGAGGGTATGTGCCGTGCGCAGGCATCAGTCATATGGAAAAGTTGTCCAATCTACCCGTCTGGGTATGTGCTTATGTCGGTGTCAGCGGAAGAAGAAGCGCCGCAGGAGACGCTTTTGCGCGTGATATCGGCCATCGTCTGCGCGCTCAAATCTACGCTCGCTTCACCTAGCGCCCGTAAATAAATCCCCTAGACCATCTACCTGAGCCTCGACTATCTCCCTCACAATATATATGTATGTATATATTCTATCTCCCAGGGTAAGGATTTTAAAACAAAGGTTTATAAAGCCTTCAAACCTGTAAATTTAGTGTATTTATGAGACTAAAGATTTCTAACTGAGGCGTAATGGTCCAAGAGTGAAAAGGGGAATTGGCAAAATGCAAAAAATGCTTTAGGTAAAGTGCCAAAGCTGCATGGTGAAACTGAGATACGCCTAATAGCAATGTACTTGATTACACCGGTCTTTTACCTTTAAATAAAACGCCATGTAAAACAGACTTTTTCTACTTTGCCTACACTATGTTTACAGACCCCTCGGCCAGTACTTGAAGCGATGAAGCATTTGGTAAACTTGAGGCATTTGGTAAACTCAGCTCCTGCGACTTTGCGCAGGGCGATGAGCACGGGTCGCCAATGCGTTTGTTGTAGAATTCAAGTACTTCTTAAGCGTTATACGTTGAAACTGTGCCCCATATACGTACAATAAGCTACGCGGACACGTAATAACGCTGCATTACGACGTAGTCCTCCCGTACGTTTAAAGAACACTTTTTCTCGCTGGAGGTGTGGCGCGCACACAATTATGTGACTAACGCTCGTTTCTAATTAGAACAGCGGTAGACTCAAATTATCTATGCATTTCTCGAAGAACACTTCCACTTTTTCTGCACACGCTGGCGTTTTTCTAGCGGCTAAATTTGCCAAGAGAACGTTTTCCTACCTAAAAACATCAATACGTGGCAATACTCACTTCTACGATAGCAAATGCAAACATCAGCGTCGAGGTGACGGGGTCCATCATCTGAAAAAAGAGAATGAAAGAAATGTTGTGGGCGATTCCAAACAAAAACACAGCCTCGATCACAAAGTTGCCGTGATTTCCGGGTACAGCGAATTCAGGGTACTTCTATACGAATCGAGCTTCACGAATGCTGCGCCGCCTACCGCCGCTCCTCCACGGCGTATACTATGCTTGCGCCGCTTAATGGTAGGGGTACTGCGGTGTTCTGGCTTTCTTTCGCTCCTTTTCGCCTTTCCGCCCCTTAACTATGGTTATGGTTTCGTGTGTAAGCAAATAGTAAGGACGTTTAGGGCAATTAAAACACATCGCGTCTTGGTGGAGGGCTGAAGGCCAACAAGAGCTAATCGGGCCCGCGGTTCTGCGCACTTTTTGTACCCTATTACGGGTGTGTGCTACGGCAGCAGCATACTGTCATCTCCGAAAACATAAGACAATTGAATTCTATTGTAACTCCGTTTATGCCTTCTACTCCAAAACAGTGAGAGGTGTCTTTCGTTTTCCAGCCCGGACAACAAATACGGCTTTGTTTCGGATACATTCGTCGTTGAAAAATATGATTTTAACATAGCTTGTGTCTGTAATGGCAATATAAGCCACTCGAAAATGTTAATTATATTCCAAGGCGGTGCGTAGCAACATTAATATGTGATGACTTATGCGGTATAGCAAGAACCAAGAAGAGTTAAGGAAACCACGGAAAAGTAAATGGCTTGCAAGTCCAGAAGAAACAGAATAGCTCATTCGGGAATTAAAAAAACCCAGTTCAGCTTCAGAAATGCTAAAGACGTTCATCTCGTAGGACTGACCAGATTAACTAGATCAGAAATGCACTTCCTTTTTCGCGAGAAATCGGGGGAGAGAATTGGGACACTTGACTATTGTGTACAAATGCGGAGCGAACTGAAAGAATGAACGCCTTAGCAACTTAACAATCACACTGACATGCTGCGGTTTCACTTTCTGTTTTGTTTTTCGACTTCAACGACCAGCTGATTACTTGGTGGAGCATGTTTTGAAGTATACACTGTAGGCTATTCACAAGCAATAAAAAGTGTCTTTGGAAGAGTGTGGTATCCGAGAAGGCCCTCCTCTCAGAAGGCCCTCCTCTCGCGGCAGAAAGACCCAGCATTAAATTTTAAAGCAAAGCTTTCTAGATATACCAGACAACGGTTCTATCGTGGCGTGCGGGACAACAAACTCCCGACGCGGCGGAGGCTCTGGCAGGGGAGAGGGGGAGAGGTGTGTGGAGCGTTTCCCTCACGGAGCACGCTGTAGATGGTGCGGCGAATTTACCCAGCGTTCCCCGCGCGGAAGTGCCTGCTCGCCGGAGGTGACATTGGCGGTACGGCTTTGTCGTCGGCTTTGGCGACGGTTGTTTTGGGCCTGTTTTTGAGCATCTTCGCGTCCATAGGCGCTGCCTTCGCACAGCTTGATTAACTTGTTCAACAGCACCTCCAGGTTAAAGCTCACCTGACGAAATGAAGTGGTCGTACGCAAAAAAAATGCGCTCAGGATGGGTTTTCATGGCGAGAAAACAAAATGTAAAAATCCCATACAGACATCTGGCCGCTAGAGAAACGCTATCTCTTTGCGCACTGCTTGCCACGAATGGGACCCCGTTTTCTAAACTGGGGAATACCAATTGGGTAGTGCTTTAAACGGTATTAAAAAGGCTAAAGGGCCAATGATAAATAGCGATTATAGAAGTTTCCTCAGCTTTCTCGCAATTGATTGATTCTGGGGTTTAACGCGCCAACGCAACGCAGGCGATGAGGCGCGCCGTAGTGGAGTGCTCCGGATTTATTTTGACCACCTTGAGATCTTTAACGTGTGCTGAAATCTCGTACACATGGGCGTTCTTGCTTTTCGCCTACATCAGAAAAGCGGCCGCCGCGGTTGGGAATCGAACCTGCGTCCTCGTGCTCAGCTGCGGAACGCCTTAGCCACCCACTGCGCCACTGCGGCGTGTACTTTCCCGCAATTATAAAACTTACTGAACTAACTAGTTTAAATCGGTAAAAATGCGAATGACGAACTCCATGCCGACTTGTTTCGGTGTCTACGCTTGTGAGCCGCGGTGGTGTGACCCCAAGCTAGCACATAAGGATGGCTAGGTTCCGCTGTCTCACCCTTCGAATGGCGCTCCTCTCCGTTTTCTCTCTCCCGACTCACGGCCGCGCTTCAGCGACGGCGCCCGCCGCTGTATGCTATATGGCCGTGCCCTACGCTGCTGCTGCGTTCGTGACGCTCCTCCTGGGAAGTCCATGTAACGGCTGGCAGTATCTCTGGTTTCACTCTTTGTAGCGCCACGTGTGTGAATTCAAGTAACTCGCATGGACAATTGTTGTAGGTGTCGTTTAAAGCTTTGCTTTCCAACCACCTTCACAGCGCAGATTGGAGCCAATTTTTAAATCTTGGGTTTGATTCCCGAGTATAATTTTGCATTATCCATCGTTCTTCTTTCGTAGAATGGTGTAAAATTTATGCCACACTGGCTTTCCAAGAATATCTGAGGTATGATAGCAGCAAACATAACTGGCGTGCTGTCATCATGTCTGCCGTCATTACCGGCTGTAACATCTTATAGGCACAACCACTGTGTAAGATATACTATTAGATGAGGACATAGCTTGCTAAAACAAATGTGTACTCGTCGTTTTATTAAAGTCCCCAAACTGGTGCCGCTGAGACCGTTGACGGCAGCGCCCTCCACTGGCAGAGAAAAAAGCTGCCCGAGTTCAGACTACTCGGAGGTGTTCGGATCTTTTCGGCTCCTTGTCGGGCCTTCTCGGCAGCTTCCGTAACTGGTCGTCTGCTCGATGTCTGCCCACCGCGGCTTGGCGAACTCCGCAGGCCGCTGGTGCAGACGATAATTTGAAGATAGCCGTGCGAAAGTCTTTACGCTCTCCCAAGTTTCGTCAATTCAACGTTTTCTAGGCATGTGTTTTGAGTCGGTAACAATCAAAAGAAGGTGTAAAACACTAAACCGAAGAGAATGTGTGCCGCGGTAGTCATTGAGCTGTAGTGGCGGCAGCTTCACCCGCTAACAGCACCACTATCATCATCACCCCTGCATCCCACAATCATCATCAGCGATGATGCTTGCCGGGCTGCGTCAGCAGTGCCATGCGCCGCGAGAGGAGATCGAATTCGACCGAGCGCCTGGGCGGTCGCTTGCCATCGCCGTTCCCACTCCAGTTCCGGCCGGGCCTTGCGCAGACCAATAAATGTAGGAGAGCCACATCGCCTCACCGAGTCCACGGCTCCGCTTTCCTACAAGTGGTGACCCGGAGGTTCCGCGCCTGATACCCGGCCAGCGGCACACCGACATGGCGACGTGGGGGGACCCGCCGATGCCGGTGTTCGACGCACGCCACCTCAGAGGATGGTTTTTCAAGCTTGAGGCCACCTTCTCGCTGAACTACGTCACCATTCAGCCGCTCAAGCACTCCATCCTCTGGGAGACACACCTTCCCTCGAGCTTCCGCTGCGTCCGTCGTCCTCCCACCGCCCAGCGCCACCCCCTACATGACCTTCGCGCTACCGTGCTCGCGGACTACGGCCTCACGGACGACCTGTTTCGGCCCGCACCAGAGGAGGTACACGCACGCTCTCCGCACACACCGCATCCGCCCATTGTACCCTCTGCGCCATCGCCTTCGTCCGCGGCCGCTAGTATCGGCCACCTAGACGCCACCTCCAGCGCGGCAGCCGCCCCTACACCGACGCCACCGACGACACTTGTAGCAGACGACGTCACGGAAACCCACAGTCACAGCCCGCCTCGGCCCTTCTACCGACCTCCTCATGCGAGGCTCTGGTGAGCTATTTTCCGGTGTTACCACCCCATGCAAGGGCTCCGGTGAGTGCTCCGTGAGCGTTCCATCCTTCCCAACCTGGTCGCCCGCTACACAACCGTTGCACGTCAAGTCCACCCGACAGTAACACAGAGCCCCGCTCCACTCCTACCGCAACATGACTCGGGTGAAGCGACAGCCGCGGCACCCTCCGCGGACACCAACACAGCAGCGACCCTTGCGCTACATGAAACGCCCACCGCCAGCACCCCGTCAACCGCGACGTGCACGATTACCAGGAGAAGCCCGACCCACTGACGACAGACGTCCAACCTCATAAACCGCTGATGTCGCCACCAGAGGAGCGCGTTCCCGAAACTCGACGCCGACGTCACCATCGACGCCGTAAGCACCAGTCAAGAAAGCGAGTTTCGCCACTGGCACTTCTTCGGCGCACATCGACGAGGCGTCAGTGCCGTTCTTGCCAAACAACGTCTTGCATGCCGGCTACGACCAGCGTTGCGGGCTCATATTCGTCGGCGTTCCGGGATGTGGGTGACTCGCTGTAGCCGCTGTCACCCTAGGCGTCGTACTGCGGTTGCACTTAGAGCATGCGCAACGATGTCGCACCAGACACCGTGCTCAAACCGTCACCTCCGAGAGTACAAGCCTCCTCGTACCGGCACACGAACGCCAGTGTACACGCGTCGCAAGAGGCTGGTCGTGGAACGCCCGTTCTACCGGCCCCGCCAAGTTTGCACTGTGGCCGCGGTTCGTGCCTCTTTCACTTCGGGACTACTACACCGTACACCAGTTCGTCCCACTTTGCACTCCCAGCCAAGGCCACCTGAGGCCAATCAACGCTCCGGAGGCCCACAACGGACTGACCAGGACTGCTTTTATAAGTTACGCACGATTTGACCTGGACTGTCTAAGGACCTACCATGGACATGCTTAGTTAATTATCTGTACATAGCTTGTTCTTCTCTTTCTGTCTTAACGCGCCCTGCGCTAGGGGGGAGCCCTGTAGTGGCGGCAGCTTCACCCGCTAACAGCGCCACTATCATCATCACCCCTGCATCCCACAATCATCATCAGCGGCGGTGCTTGCCGGGCTGCGTCAGCAGTGCCACGCGCCGCGAGAGGAGATCGAATTCGACCGAGCGCCTGGGCGGTCGCTTGCCATCGCCGCTCCCACTACAGTTCCGGCCGGGCCTCGCGCACCCGCAATAA
The DNA here is from genome assembly GCA_013339765.2 of Haemaphysalis longicornis. Classification (NCBI taxonomy): domain Eukaryota; kingdom Metazoa; phylum Arthropoda; class Arachnida; order Ixodida; family Ixodidae; genus Haemaphysalis; species Haemaphysalis longicornis. The sequence continues at coordinate 37,506,605 of CM023452.1, read as the reverse complement.
ATGTAGGAGAGCCACATCGCCTCACCGAGTCCACGGCTCCGCTTCCGAAAGAGCACTCACAAAAGCTAGATTTATTCTTGCGACACGAAAACGTGATGTTCAAATCTTTTATTGAGTACGTACTGCAACGGCTGGCAAGAAAACGTGACACTATTTAACGTTCCCTGTGATCCTAAACTAATGAATGCGTGCTCTGCAGCCCTCACCAGCAGAAATGATGAAATGCTACTTGCAGTCAGTATTGAGAGTGTGGTTGTGCGAAAGGTACTTTTCAGAGCTTGGGCGGAAAGTACTACGGAATGTCGAAGAGGTGCGCGCTCGCAAACGACGCATTGCAGAACATTTTACCGTTGGCTACAGCCCCCCAGCTACTCAGTACAAGCAGGCGCAAAAAGAAAGCGTCCGCTTTCGGAAAAACATCCGACATACAAGGGAAGTCACCCAGTTTTTTTGAAATGGATTATACTAGCAGCGAGTACGCTGTAGAATGTCTTTGAATGGGTCGCAGCCGCATCGTCATCGACCGCCATAGGCCTGGTGTGGCCAGCCATTGTCTTGAAGGGACAGAGGTCAATCTCCCTGTGTTCTGGCATCATCGTCATGTCTAGGGGCGCACGAGCGCACGCATTGCTTCTTCGTCTTCTCTTCCCTTTGATGTTCCATTAAACATAGACCTCGATGGTCGTTCCTCTCTCCCTCAATCGGAACGGAAGACGACATGATGCTGGAAACACCACACCAGCAGCGGAAAGAAGCCCAGCAAGAGTCATCTCAATCCACGTCGGCTGCATCATCCCCAGAGGAAAACACCCTGGACGACGAAGAAGGAGACGACTAGGCGAGGCGACAAGATGACTGTGCATTTAATGGTTCTCTGTAAATAGTGTGAATATATTTTGCTTTCTACAGACGACGACCTCCTCCCTTGCCTCCCTGGACGTTATTTCACATACGCTGTTGTTTCTTCTTCGTAAGTGACGTTGCACAACTGGGGTAAGTTCACGCACGAAGCAACGGAGGCGACTCGATGTTGTCCAAGTAACTGCCGGTGCACAATGTTTACAGGAGCTGCGCGCGTCAAAATGAACTTAGGATGCCCAAACTCTCGCAGCTCTTTTGAACAAACCAATAAATTACGCGTTACGATGGCGTTGTGTGAGCTGACACGCTGAGCTCACACCAACAACGTTGTTTTACACGCATGCCGCGGGTGCCTGCGCGTTTCCTTGCTTCGGACAGTCGTTGGTCAAGCACTTGAAGCCTAGGATGCTGCGAAGCTTAGTTAGGAGTTCTGCCAAGATGCCCTTTCAATCAAAGGTCTACGTGCGGTGCCACGGTGCCACCAACTCTATGTGACACATTTTTAGGCTGCTGTGTCCACACCCAAAAAAAATGTATGTTGACCGTGGGCACAACTACACACCAAAAGTGGACACTTCCCCTAAGTGCTTTTGTCGTTACCACATAAGTTCTTACAAGTCTACTTTGCTAATAACCCCACGGCTTTGAGGGAAATACCCCGCTAAAACGGCTTTCACGTAACCTCAAAAAATATTCCTAGCAGCCAAGCGACACCCCATTCAGAAAACAAAAAAAGTTAAAAATTTCTGGAATGGGTAACTGCACTTAAAAAAATGGAAATTTTGGAAGCAAATTAAACGACACCCACCATTGACAGAATTCACACGCTTACAAAACACGTTCGGTGCAAAAGTGTGTCGGTTTCGTGGCCGGTCGGTTGTGCGCCGGGCACCTTGCGTTCCTGGCTCGAAACCGGGCGCCCATTCTTCCTGGCTGCGCGCGGATCGACCCTGCGGACGACGACAGCGCACCCAACGCCGCGTGAAGTTACTAAAATGTGCATTTAAAAGACATCCCCTTGGAAAGGGGTGCGCCGGCAAAGCTTTCGCCATCTTTTTGAACGACACTTGTGGCGCCCACGAGAAATGAATGAAGGATATAAGGCCGTTCGGTGCACAATGTGTCGGTTTCGTGGCTCGGTCGGTTTGCGCCGGACCCGTGCGATGTCGAACCGGGCGCCGGAAACGCTTGAATTCACAAGGCGCGCACGTACGACACGCCACGCCAACGCCGCGGCATGTGAGTTAAAATCTACATTTAAAAATGAAACCAGAGATTCTGCCTGCCGTTACCTAGAATTTGCGCGGGGCCTGTCCCGAACGCTCCAGCGTCGGACACGGCCGGGATGGAGCGGCGGACGCCGCCGCTGTAGCTCGGCTGTGCGTCAGCAGAAAGAAAACGGAGAGGAGCGTCTTTCTAAGAGTAAGACAGCGGAACCTCGCCATCCTGATGTGCTAGGTCGGGGTTACACCACGGCGCCTCACAAGCGCAGACACCGAAACAATTCAGCTTGTGAGCTTAGTAATTCCTATTTATACCGATTTAAACTAGTTAGTTTAGTAAATTTGAGAATTGCGAGAAAGCAGTAGGAAACTTTTAAAAGCGCTATTTATCAGAACTAGCAGCTGTTTAGCCTTTTGTAATACCTTTTAAAACACCACCGAATTGGTATTCCCCAATTTAGAAAACGAAGTCCCATTCGTGGCAGGCTGTGCGCAGAAGGTAGCGTTTCTCTTGCGTCCAGATGCCTGTATGTGGTTTGTACATTTTGTTTTCCCGCCCTGTAAACCAATTCTTAAAGTACTTTTGCCGTATGACCATTTAATTCCGTCGGGTGCGCGTTACCCTGGTGGTGCTATTGAACAAGCTAAGCAAGTTGTGCGAAGGCAGCGCGCAATGGAGGCAAAGATGTTCCAAAACAGGCCCAGAACAACCGTCGCTAAAGTAGACGACGAGACCCTACCGCCAACACAGCCGCCACACAAACACATCCTCCCTTGCGAGCAGGCACTTCCGCGCGGGGAACGCTGGGTAAATTGGCTGCTCCATCCATCTGCAGTGTGTTCCGTGAGGGAAATCCCCCGGCCACCTCTCCCCGCTCCCCCGTCCCCACCGCGTCCACCGCTTTGGATTTAGAAGTCTCGCACGCCACGAAAGAACCTTGTTGGCTGGTAGAGCTAGCAGGCTTTGCTTTAAAAATATCTAGCTATGTCTGCAGCGTTTCGTCCTGACCGATTTCGACGCGACATGTTTTAAAACAAACATTTCTACCTCTACCAGACAACGGCTCCTTCGTGGCGTGCGGGACAAGAAACGCCCAACGCGCTATACATGGTTAAGTTTCCCTTGCAATACTTTACGTTATATTGTTCAATAGATCTACAATCCGGACTCAATGTTTGAAAATGTGGTCTTATTTTGTTGATGAAAGTGATATCTTGACTACATGGCCGCAGAAAGCTTTGGTAAAAGAGATCACGGAGCAGAGTGTAGATGGCACAGCGAATGGTTACTCAGCGTTCCCCGCGCCTTGCTCACAGAGGGGGTCGCCGGCGGCGCGCCGGCGGAACGGCTTTGTCGTCTGGTTCGACGACGTACCTTAGGGCCAGTTTTGGCGCAGCTTCGCGACTATTGCGCGCTTCCTTTGCACGACTTGATTAACTTGTTCGACAGCACATCCTGGTTAACCCGGACCTGACGGAATTAAGTGGTCAAACCGCAAATATACCGTGAGGATTGGTTTGCAGGGGGTAAAACAAAATGTTGAGACAACCTACAGACATCTGGTGGCTAGAGAAACGCTACCTTTTGCGCACTGCTTGCCACGAATGGGCCTACGTTTTCTAAATTGGTGAAGGTTGTGTTTTAAGAGGTATTGAAAATTGCGAGAACGAGCAACTGGTTCAGATAAATAGCGATTATAAATGTTCCCTCAGCTTTCTCGCCATTCTCGAACATACTAAACCACGTAGTTTAAATCAGTAAAAATGGCAATCACTAAGCTAACATGCCCAATTGTTTCGGTGTCTGCGCTTGTGTCGCGCGGTTGTGTAATCCCGAGCTAGCACGTCAGGATGGCTAGGTTCCGCTGTCTCACCGTTCGAAAGGCTCTCCCCTCCGTGTTCTTTCTGCTGACGCACGTCCGGGCTGCTGCGTCGGCATCCGCCCTTCTAGCCTGGCCGTGGCCTACGCTGCTGCGTCCGGGACAGGCCCTCCGCGAATTCCAGGTAACGGCTGGCCGAATCTCTAGTTTCACTCTTTGTAGAGCCAAGTGTGTGAATTTAAGTGACGGAGAAGGAGTCGCATGGGCAATTGGTGTATGTGTCGTTTAAAACTTTGCTTTCCAACCACCTTCACAGCGTTGAATGGATCCAATTATTTTTCTAACCCTTGTAGCAGCCTGTGTATTTCTAGATCGCCACATGATCGCACATCCCTTCAGTGCAAATCCAACATCCCACCGCCCATACTGCCGTTGGGCAGCGGGCAGCGCCGGCGAAAGCCCCTCTACACTGTTCTTGTCCACCGCCTATGTTAAGTTGCGCCAACCGCCCCTCCCCCTTTCGTTTTCTCTTAGCCAGTATATTATGTCTATGCTCTCAGCTTTGGAAGCGGATGTGCCTCCATGTTACGTAGCCAGTGCTTCTGCCATCGACTCCGCGACCGTGCTATCGCGACCTGTTGGTACACGCATTGGATAAAACTGCGTTGTTACTTTCCTTCCCAAGCTACATCTAAGCCCCTCACATGGTGCTTCTGTCCGCCGCACAATGAACATGATCAAGGGTCTTCATACCTTTTCTCGTTTTCTTCGAGCGAGTGATGGGGAAGTACCGCTTACTTTTGCAGGCGAAAGCCAAACGTTGCCGAAAGCTCAGCCGATAACTCTTTCTACCGCAACCGCGTAATCGCGCCGCGCCGATACAGGCATTGTTAGTTTCCAGCGCAAAAAGATGCCATCGACAGCCAAAGGGCATTCGGGAAGCGCGCATAAGCGTGCCCATATTTACCCCCAGTGTCTGTTCTTGCCCGACGTCGAACGACGAAGACAGAAGGGAACCGGCTTTCGGGATCCAGAGAAAGCGGTTTCAGGCGGATGCACTCATCAAAGGATGGAGCTACGTAAAAGCGCGGCTGTAGCTGTGATGGAGGCGCATTAGCGCCGAAGTTAGCCGCAACTCTTTCACTATGCCAACCTTCTTTCACTTCGGGTTTTTGTCCAGTTTACGTAAAACGGTCGACTTCTCGTCACTCTATTACATGGTGGGAGGCTGCGACAAAGCCCCACTTACCCGCTTCAATTCCCTCCTCCACCTATGAGCTTTGGGAGCTAGCCTTGGCCAGCTCCATCCTCGAGGATCAGCGTCAGCAGGTCGAGAGGGCTGTTGCCGCGGCCCGAGCTGAAGGTGTGTCCTGGACTTAGGATGCCGCCCGAAGACTACAATTAGTTTTTTTTTTTTTTCTCAGTAGAAACGTTTATCTCTCTCTCTCTCTCTCTCTCTCTCTCTTCGTCTCTCTCTCTCTCTTCTCTCTCCTCTCTCTCTCTCTCTCTACTCTCTCTCTCTCTCTCTCTCTCCTGTCTCTCTCTCTCCTCTCTCCTCTCCTCTCTCTCTCTCTCTCTCGCCCCACGTAAGTGCTTTTTGCTTTCTTAAACGCCATAAATAGGCTCACTTCTTCAAGGCACAGAAGTTTCCTCATAGGCGGATATCATAAATTCAGTTTAATTAATACTTGTTGCGGACTAGTTGTGGTAACATCTTTTAAAAGCACTGTACTAGTTAGTGTGGACTAAAACGGGCACGAAAAACGCAAACTGTGACGTAAAAATATGCCTCTGATGTGCGAAGGAAGTCACGTGGTTTTTTAACGCTCATCGGAGGCCTGGCAACCGTGTACTGGCAACGGCGCCAAAGGCTGGCACACTGAGGCCTACGTCACTGCGCGGCCCAGCTGGTAGACAGTGGTCGGCAGGCCGACGCGAAGCAGATGACAGTGGAGCGAGTGAAGGCTCAAAAGGTGGTGTGCGTGTGCGTGCAAATACAAGCAAAAAATTAGCCGGCAATTACAATTGCCCCTAAACCAAAATTTGGGCGCAGCTGTTTGGCTGTTTTGACTGTGCAAATGTGTGGAGGCACAGAGTTTCAGACAGACGTATTTGTATAGTCACCAAAAATTTTGCAGCGGCTGACGAAGCACGAGCACCGGTTGCCTAGCTTATTGTTCAGCCCTCACTCCTGGTTCTGGCGTTAGCGGTACTCAGCCCACGCTCGGGCAGTCATTTAGCTGCAGCGGCTTACGAAGCATCACTCGCAGTTCAGCCATCACTCCTGAGTGCTGCAGTGATCTCAGTCGTAGCACTCACTCGTAGGTTCTCGCCACGGCAGCGATGGTGAGCCTCTGCGTCGGCGGCACGAAGTGCCTGTCAGGAAGGCACCGCGACCCGCATCTTAAGGAGTTGACGCACATCATCGTATCGCGCACGCCCCCTTCAGGTTTTCGCCAAGCGTCCCGCAGACGAGCGCCTCGTGCAGGCGAAACAAACCGCCTTCTTCTACCCCCTTACCACACTCCGTCAGAGAAGCGTCTCGCACCGCCACGGCGAACCCCTTTCGTCACAATTTCGCGACGGTCTCCCCACTTTGCTTTCTTTCACTTGTCGATCTTCCCATTTTTCCCCCTGTTACGACAACGGCGACGCCGCAAAACCACAGATGCAGCCGCCATAGGCTGGTCCTAAAAAGGGCGAGCTCCATCGAACGCGAAGCGGCTTCCCGAAGTGTGCCTTCGGGGAATCTCCTAAGCTTTTCTTTCCTCCATGAGCACAACTGACATTTCCACTGACAAATGCGGAGATGATAGTACTACAGGCTTCCCAGACGCCACCAGCAGTTTTTCCCAGTCGCAGCAACTCGCCACCACTTCGTGCAGTTACTCTCGTTGCCAATTCAAGTCAATCCGGACGAAAAAAATCGCTGCGGCCTTAGCTCAGCTAACCGTGGATAGGCAAAGCGAAAGCTCGGCTTATCCCGGTTAAGTATTGGTTTTACTGGGTTAACCTTTGGCTCCACTGCAAATAGTCTACTATAAGTACAAACATTGCCTTTGTCTACGGTTGTAGTCCGGCTTCCGGCATTTTCCGAGCAAAACGGTCGCCTTGAGGTGTTCGGACGCCGCTTTCGGAAGAAGGCTCAAAATTACCAGCTACCGCGAAACGCTCTGAGAAGACGGCCAGGCCTCGCTCTCATTTCATGGTCAAGCTGGCATGCACGCGGAGAGTCACGTGGTTTGGCGCGAACCAGCAGCGGAGAGCGGAAACGCGGCCCTCTGCGGAGAGAGAGAGAGATGGAAAATATTTTATTTGAGCCACGGTTACTGAGGGTTCGTGGCTAGCTCTATCGCACCAGGGCCTCCTGAATCCCTTGGCTAGTGCTACCCAAACGCTTCTCTCCGTATCTCGGTACTGAAGATTTGATGGAAGGGGCCGTCAGGGCAAGTCCATATTGAGTGTTCAAGAGTGGCACGATGGCCGCATTGGGGGCAGTTGGGAGACCGGAATAAAGAGGAGTGGATGTGGTGTAGAGGAGCTCTGCATGAGAAGGAGTCTGTTTGCGAGAGTCACCAATGACGGGTTTGGTGAAGCGTGAGGGAGGAATGGGCGTTGGACAAAGTATGACGAGAGAGTCGGTAGTGTTCCACGATATCTTTGAACGTGATTAGACGTCCTCTGAAGGAGCGCGCGCAGTCTGAGGGAACGATGCTCACACCAGCCCGGAATGTGATATGCCGGTCAATGCATGGGCAAGTTCATTTCCGGGCAGGCCAGGGGGAGCCGGGCACTCGCCAACTCCACCATCTTTTGAGGTAGGTTACTCTGGATGATGGGGAGGGCTTCAGGAGAGATGGTCACCCGTACAAAATGCAGCAGGGCGCGCCAAAGCGATCCCGGCCCGCCAGTCATGCATGAGGAAGACGATGGTATAGATGTATATGATGATGACTACTAACCCACAGTGTAAAGCGACGGCGCAATATGTAAACAAAGAGTTTGAAATCTAAAGCTAAGGCAATGCGTGGTGGTGCGTCCTTCACTGCTTACATAGAAAGGAATCCCCCAACTTCGCTATGGTTCAATCCTTGCGTGACTTAGTGCAAGCTTTGCCATTCTTTTAGGTGAAGCTTTCTATTCCTCACTGATGGCGTCCGCGTCCGAGTAAAAAGGACTGCAGAAATGCCAACATTAAGCATTAGGTTTCACAAAATGATGATGATGATGATGATGATGATGGTAAGAGAAGGCACATCAAGCGCCTCAAGAAAAAACCTTTCCTGTACATGGTCGGAATTGAACGTGGGTCCCTCGCGATATGAAGCCGACGTCTATCCGATTGCTCCATTCCGACTTTATTGAATCAGCCTTTATTTTAAACTGTGGCTTTTGCTCAGGTTGCACAGGAGGAAGCTTCGCGTTTTAATTCTCTGCAGAAAAAAGGTTTTATATTTTTGTCAGTTAGATCAAGTTGTTTTGAGTTAATTATAGTTGTGGGAAATGCTTCATAGCCAATGATAAGCTTATCTCTTAATACACCGAAGGTTTTTCTCGCTTCACGTAACGGTGTCATTGTGATGTCGGTGCCAATAGGGCTGCATTGTGGGTATCCACGAAATGGAACGATTCATGTGGTTTACAAAGGAAGCGAAGTTAAAATTCCCATGCTGCAAAGAAATAAAGTGAGTTGGAATGCGAATTAGTGGTGGTTGTGAGTGAGCGTGAGTAAGGGATGGGAATGACGAGTGCGGGTGAGTGGAAGATGCGTGTGGTGAGCGTGAGCGTCAGTGAGGGAGAGTGGTGGGAATGGGTGATGAGCGTGGGTGCGAGTAAGTTCATGTCGCCTATCCCATGCGTTTTGTGATACGTTGGTGGGAAAATTGTAGGCGCGTATGGCGAAGATTTAAGAACTGCGATGGTTTACCAACAACATAGTGCGAACTGCATATTGTTATCCTCTTCGCTGGATAGCATTTGGTTTCCTCAATGCAATGTTAAAATTAAAGCCGTTCCACTCACTGTGAAAGCTGTCGGAAGTGCAGAGCATTTATTCACCATAGTGGTCTCCATCGCCGTTATCCGCTCACTCAGTGCTCATTTCCCGCTCTCGCAGTGCTCGGCACGCCCTTAACTTAAAACTGCGAAAGCAGGAGTTCCGTTATTTTTGTGCTTGCTTTTCCTCTCTCACGTGCCGGCATTGCCATGCCAATTTTCTTTTGTTTACTGTCGTAAATTCCGACCCAACGAGAGTTCCTAACTAAATTACCGCGGGGTCTGCCGGCTAATTACGTATATTTTTCCTCAAATGTACCAAGTTTTTTGCGCTAAACAACTGGGAGTTGTATGACAAGCGCCAGCGGTTCACGAGATTCGAACGCGTATGACTATATAAACCCCTTGGCTTTCGAAGCCTCTGGGTTACGCCGCGACGACGGAACACCGTGTTGTTCTACTTGAGTCAAGCGAGCGAGCTACGACGAAAAAGTGAGCCCCTAAAGTGCTCTACACTTAAAAAAATAATTCCCATTCCACTTCGGTACACTGGCACAGAAATAAATGTCAACCACTTTGGTCAGGCGACGCCTACTGCGTAGCTACCGTGCTCGCCAGTCATGGAGGGATGGCCGTGCTGAAATCGAAAGGACTTTGTTTCTAGACGATAGTTACAGCAAGTATTAGTGCAGTTCACAAAGTAACACTTTGTGGGCATATCGCAAAGTTACCATCTCTGTGTAGCTTCCCCAGCGTTGTCTGCCATGCTGCCCGCCGCGCAGTTCTGGAAGTAGCCATTAGACTCCGAAAGAGTCCTGTTAGACGTAAAGCCCGTAGTTGCAAGGTTCCTATTATACGGAAAGGGGGGGTGGGAACGGAGGTTCACATGGCAGTTCACCATTCCCTCATTCTCCACATCTTCAGGGCCGTCAGCGGCTACCTGGACCGAGGCCGCTGATTCGCCCCGCCATCCCATGATCAATAAAGTTTCCATCTGTCTATCAATCTATATCGCATTTACAACACACCACTGTTTTGCGAGCTGTTCAGTAAGTCGCCTAGTTTCTGCCCGGTGGATCATTGACAAAAACACGAATAGATAGCAAAGAAATCACTTCTTATTCGTGAAACGACAGTCAAACGCACCAATTACATCGTAGCAAAAACACACTCTAGCCCGTACTATTTTCGTTCCAAACTAAATTTTATTTAGTTTTGCTAAGGACGAGCACGTTTGATTGCTCAAGTCGGAGTAGAGTTCGTTTACTTTTGTTCCACATAACAGAATAATTTTTTTTGTATCTGTTTTGCCCTTCCCCCCGGCTGAGCTATTGCACCACAGCTACGCCTAATTTTGAGCGGGCTAGCTTTCGCTGCTGTAAACGAGACGGTATCATTCCAAAGTCTCCAGAGGATCGAATATGCCTCCTTTTTGAATACTTCTCCTAACTGCTTCCATTCGGGCCGTCCGCTGACGCCGCGCTTTCACCTCTCCAAATGCTGCACTCATAACAGTAGCCTTAACGTGAGAGTGTAGCCTTGTGCAAGCTTAAGGCTTGATGCACACTACACACGTCTTTGTTGCGCTCTTGATGTGCGCCCTCACAAGCACGTCCGAGGCCCATAACACTTGCGTGCCGATGTCCGATTTTGATGTCCGAACTTTGGTAATCGCGCGCTCGCTGCCCTGTCGTCACCGCGCACGGGGCACACAACACATAGGAAGGAGGCACCCTCCTAGCCTTAACCACGCGTCCCGGAATATTTTCGGTACTAGCGCCACATGCTCCCCTGGTGAGCCTGGGGAAACATTGGTGCATATTAAATTCCTTAGGAACTCCGCCGCCGTCATAACGACCACGCGAGGACGCGCAGCCGATTGGAAGAGAGGTGATATTCTCGCCCTTTTTGTTATTAATTCTGCTTCCTCACCCAACTCTCGGGCCCGCCCGGCACGCACCTAATGCAACTACGCCAGACGAGTGCACGGCGCTTGGGCAGTAAGACACCAGGTCATATTCCACTTCAATACCTAATTCGCGCGAACTACGCCAACGCGACCTGCGGCGAGAAACACTAATGCACTGTACAGTATACATAGAGTTTTCAAGCGAAGCGCACGCACGGCACAAGTCCTATACTCCAGCTCAGCTTCGCGGCATACGAACACGTTTCTCACCTTTCGCTACCACGATGCAAAAAGCCTTCTTGTTGCGTTTCGAATTGATGCTAATAGTCTCTTTTTCTGCGCCCTAATGTCCGAGCAAGCACACACGAGGAACCTCCCACAACGTGAGCCGGGCGCGTTCGCCCTGCCTTACAGCAGCGGAGGCGGATATCGCCATGGAACATGATTATCGCACATACGCGCCCGAAGTCGCACCGGGGCGAGGCGAAAATACGTGAGAGAGGAAGTTTTTCCCAAAGGCTGATAAGTTAAAGGAGCACTGACACGAAAATTTTATGTTACACTTTTATTGCTTTTATAGATGCTTAATGGTCTGGCGAACCTGAAACAGCACTTCAAATACTTCAGCGCGCGATAGTTAATTACATTGAACGGCCTGAAAATCGTTTGTGTCAAATTCCCGCGCTTTCATCCCGAACGGCGCATATGACAGCCTCCCGGTTTGACCTCACCGCTTTGTGCGGACGTCACCGGCGCCCGCTTGAGAGGGTGTTGCGCCCGCTCGCCGCTCGCCGCTCGTGGGGCCGCGCGCGTGAAGTGACGTCACGAGTTTTTGACGAGCGCTGGCGCGTCACTTCTTTTTCCTGTCCTGGAGTGATGTCACGCTGATGTCACGCTGCTGTCCATTTGCTGAGTGCCGCTCCGCGCGCTGCTCCGTCGGCGCGATAAATGAGATCCAATTGAACTATGTTCTTCGCGTCGCAGGTCGCTCATATTTCAGCCAGGGTATTCTGTTGAGTGAAGGAAGCGAACTCTGCAATAATATTAACGCCGAAAATTGGTGTCAGTGCTCCTTTAAGGAGCTTAATAATATAACCGAAACTAAAAAAAGTAACATCGGCATGACATAGGCGATTTGTCCATGCTTAACCTATTGTTAACCTTAATCGCAAAGTGTTGTGACCCCTTCGCGAATGCTGTAGAATCTAACCTTATTCTCTGCAATCTCTTTCCCAATCAAGAATCATCTCGATATCTTCAGCAGCACTGAATGCAACCACCACTCAGTACCTCACTCCTGTATACATAATCGTACCATATTCTGTTTAACACATGCGAGCTCTTCGAACAGCCAAGCTGGGCCAGCCACACTCGACTGATTTATATTTTTAACGTTGCTAGGCTCAAATTAGAGTGGTGACTTCTCCACACTAAAATAATCCTGACCCCCTGTCCTTTGTCGCTAACGTGACCGTCGTCTTGGGCGGGTGTTTTACGGCTCCCGGATACTGAGGGTGGAGATTTTGTCTTCGGTTCAAAGGTAGGCTGCAGCGACATGCCATACAGGGGGGCCAGATCTGCTTTTGTTAAGCAAGTATAGTACGGCCCGCATATACTGCATTGCGTAATCTTACTACTCGGATACAACTGCTACGAGTCAACCCAGAATGCCCCGGGCTTTTGCCTTCCATCGATTTCATCCGCCCCAGCGCTATACGTCTGAAATATTCCGACTTAGATAAACGGTAACTGTTCGAGAACCACTGCGCATTTAGGAGCAGCCATAGGACACAACGACAAGATAGAAGTGTACCGAGGCGAGAAAGGAATCAACAGAGGCACGGTCTGCCAAATCAACTCTGCATTCCCCTCAGTTGTCCGGGTTTTCACTACAGTTACCAGAAAAAGTGTCGTTCACTAAGCGTACAATTTGTACTTTCTGTTGTTCGTTGTCCTTTTCACTATAGTCTGAAAGGTAGTCATTTCAGCAAGAACAATGTTTGTTTGCCTCTCCTCTTCGTAGCGGCCGCGAATTTTTCAGACCGCTGCAAGGAATCCTGGCAGATTTTGTTGGATCACTTGTGCAACCTACCTTAGGGTTCACGGCTGCCCAGATTGCTGCTCCGATGATCCACAGTATGAAGGGCACCATAACCAGGATCCAGGGAACCATGAGGGAGGAGATTTTCTGTGTGCAACGAAGGAAGGAGCTCCTTTTTTAGCGATCCTCCCTCGTATCTACCATCACACGGTAAAAAAAGTATACGGGAATTGTTCTGTCTTCAACTTGAAGTACGCCCGTATGGCAGGTTAAGAAATAAAGGACGGCGAGAGCCATCTAAAACTACAACGATTTTCATTCGAATCCTTTTTAATATTTGTAGGGCATGTTGATTGCGCTAGATGGCAAAAACATCCGGGGCATATACACAAAACGGGATACCTGGGGAGGAGTGAAACATTGCCCGTTGGTGTCAGTGTATTCGAAGATTATAAGTAACTCTCTTAGGGAAACGGAGCACTGATTGGGCGCTGGTGAAGCGTCAGTGGGAGGAGAGATTGCGCGGATGCTGTGGCGGTGGAGCCTTCTCGTGTTCAACCCGATTTAAGCAATTAAGTGAGAGGACAGACTGGCCGTAAGTTGTCTTCGTGCCACACGCCACAGATCATTAGAAGGATGCTTTACAGAGAAAACCTGGCGCTTGAAACCAGTCTAGAGACGGAATATTACGAGTTACTATTATTATTGCAACAAAATCCTGCTTATTCCTGTATTTTAAATTAGTTTAAAGTTAGTTTATTTTGAACCGGTGTTGTTCTATTATAACTTGTTTTTCAACCATCGTTTTGAAAACTTGATTTACCGTGACGACCGGAGGCGACGACAACAGGAGACGCGACAGCCCAAGGTTTTATGGTGCCGCGTCCCCTAAAGTTAGTGGGTTCCAATGTATGTGCAGTCGCTGTACACCCTTAGATTTGTGGGTCGTACTCCTTTCCGCGGATGTTATTCCTGCCAAAATATAACGTTATTCTTTACTTTTATTAAACTGGCCTAAATTTTTAAACGTTTGAGAGCAAATCTTCCTATCACAGGAATAGCTCTTGTCTATATTCCGATTTTCCCGCTGCAGAAAACTACGCATAATCAACCAGCAACACATTTTCTCCCCTAACGTTCGCAAAAAGAGTCTCTTGCCATTCCCACGACGCAGTAGCCTAATACCTCTTCGAGTTTTGCCCACCCATCTAACTTTTCCTCATTATTAATTCAATAAAGGTTTAGTGAATGTGTTTCAATTTTCTCTTGTGCACACTCGTCGCACTCCATCAATTGAGGCCTAAGTTTCTTTCGTCCTTGTTTAGTGGAACCCGAACAACAGCTCTTCTAAACTTCGCATCCCGTCCTACGTCGCCGGTCACGAGATCCCTTTGGACGCGTCCCTGTTTCTTTCTTACTCGATTGCAATTGTGAATTCAATGAAACCGGCACTTCTAATATGAATACCATGTTATCTCTGTTGTGTAAATTTTTTTTCCAGAAAAAAAAAAGCCCTGGCACATTTACGCAGATTATTTGGACTCGCCTATAAGCCATGGCCGTATTTGTGTAGTTTAGAACGGCTTTGTCATACTTCTGTTTCATTAAAAGTTCCTTTAATTTTTTTAGTGGAGGTGAAAGGAACGACCGCCAGACAAACAGACCAAGGTTTTAACATTTAGGTGGTGCAAGAAACACGATTAGAGTTTTAAAATACGTATAGCTATGTGTGATGGATTACCAATACAGCTAACCTTAAAAACTAAGGTATGGGAATCTCCCTCCACCGGACCAAAGGTAGGTGCTGGCATATGCTATCGCAAGAGTTTTGTTTCTCATTACGGTTAACACTCATGTTCTCCAAAATATTCCCCATTTCCAAAGAGGATGATAATGGCGAGTGCTCTGGGTTTAGGCACTGAGGGAGTCGCTCTAAACATAAGTATGACCTGAAAATACAGAACATGTAGCGCTAATTTTTGCATCAAAACAATTCCTCCACACACTTGCCGTGCTATCGGCAAAAAGCACAATGGAATAATATTGAGAAAAGCGCGTTCGTAAAGTCCAACAATGGATGTGTAAGGCCCTGAACATACATCAAGTCTGTGAAAACTCTTTTTTGTGAGGCCTTACAATTAATGCGGCGAGAAAGACATGAAACCGTTAAATGCAGCACCCGGTTCAGAAGGACAGTAAACAAAACACTCACATCTCCTACTCCCTTGATGAAAAGTAGTGAGGCAAGAAGCAGCAGAGCCGACATGCAAATCCACGTCAAGTGGAAGTCCGAGAACGCTGTAAGGAAGAAAATAAGGCGCTTGAACAAGCGTTCATTTGGTTATTCGTTTAACACGCCGAAGGTGAACCTGGACTATGAGGCAGGCCGTAGTAGATGACGAGGAGCAAGAGTAGACGTTAACTTTATCAGCCTAATTTGTTTGGTTGACCGCCGTGTGGGGTCCTTCTTAGACCTGGAAGGCCTGGGTCTACGCGGCCTGTCTCTCCCCATCTACCGGATGTTATTAGCGATCCGTGTTGGAACCGAACATCTCGCCTTCCCTCTGCAACAATGAAAAGTTTGGATTGGGGCCAGAGGATAGTGTCTGGCAGCACTCCCGCACCATGTTATACATTGCGCATGACTCTATGCAGAATGTACAATCGTATATGTATAATGGAGGACACCGCACTAATTGGACGCTGGAATATGCGCTCGAACGCGGGAATATTCGACGATGGGCTTAAATAAAAAATACCACACATGTTTTTCATCCAAGAAGTTCACGATACATGTGTTCAATCCCAGGCATTCTTTGGAATTTTTGAATACTTTTTGGGGAATTCCGCACTGATGCGTATATAATCGTGCCAATTGTGTTAAATGTGCAAGAACACATGGCAGAAGTTCCAGGAAATGATACTGTAAAGTTCAAAAGAAAGAAAAAAGTACTCCAAAATACTTTTGCCGTTCTTCCTCCTTCATCGTTCATTGATAGTGGCACCGAGGCGGCTCCGTGAAGCAGCGAATCGTTGAACACATATTAGATGGGTATCCATTTCGTTTTAAAAACGTTTGCCCCACACCGTCATCTTAGTAGACTCCTTGATTTTGCGACTAGTATCGGTATTTGTACAATAACGTGCTTGTATTGACTTTTGGGTATCAGGCAACGTTTTGGAACCGCATCTGAGTAATTCATTCAACGCACATTAAATGTTGACCAGAAGTGGCGTTGCAATTGAAAGCTAATCAGATGCTTAAGGGACAACACTGAAAGCGGGCGATTACCGAACGCATGACGTGCGTGTTCGGCGCGTCCTTTACTAACCACTGACAGCCAAAAGGGCAGGTAAAATTGCCTGAATGAAGAGCCACCAAAATACGATCATTAAAGCTGTATTTTAGCATATGAAGATTTGCCTTCGGTATCTGGTAACTGTTTCATTCTTTAGGCAAGGTTCATTTGCCTTTTTTATGCAGCAGTAGTCATGCGCAGGGAACAGTTGAGCTGTTCTATTCCGCTGCATCAAATCTGCTGGGATGAAGGGCGTGTACATATATCCCGATCTTTCTGCGTAGATTTCGTTGCTTTGTCTTTTTTTGTGCGGGTCAACTGTATTAGCTACCCGGTGTGAGTCACCACCCTTTGGCCCTGCAGCAACCCGTGATAACTTCCCGTAAAAATTTAATTGTCCCCATCCTGATACATGACAGCTTTTCGCGTTCCCGCCTAAACTTCCTCAGCCATTTATAGGAATTTGCGTGGTTGCGCGCTACATTTTGTTCTGGTTCTCAGAATACCATATAAAGCCACATACAATGCTTCAATCTGTACCGCCACTTCCACCAATCCTATTTCCCTCTGAGTTTATGAATGGGCTATCGTTCTCGCAACACAGGTTCGTTTATTGCAGCAGCGATCAAGACTTTTGAGCTTAATTAGAGGAAGACGCGTGCACAACTTGACACGTATGAATACTCTGACCACGCGTCAATAAAGGCTGACCGTGCATAAACACTTCTTTCGTTATAGGGGCTCAGATTCACGTTTTGCAGGGCTTTTCTTTTCGCCCTATTGTATACGCTGTGTTGAACAACGTTGCGGCCTCGGAGTATGAATGAAAGTAAGTTCTCACACAAGGATCATGTGACTTCTAATCGGCATCCAAAGATGTGTCGCGAAATTAAAATATGTAGAGGTTTCTGGTGAAGCTATCGGCGCTCCAGGCCGGAAGTGGCCGTCACGTCATTTCTTTAGCCGTACGTATTGTAAGGAAGTAATGTTAAGACACTTGCGCTAAAATACATTAAGGACACTACATCTTATGCATGTCTTCCCAACGTTATTTGTTTATGTAGCAACCATAGCCGCGACAAACAACTCGTAAATCAAGCACGCTGCCTGGACACATGCCTTGTTCGGTATGCTTTCTTGAATGCTTAAGCACTGCTTAAAAACCTGGAACAAACAAAAAACCCGTCCGTTCATCTGTACTTCCTGATGTGTCCCAATTACCTCCATGAAATGCCTCATTGACAAAAATGAACGCGATATGCGGAAACAATATAGGAATCGTAAAGAAAAAATCGCCGTATCGTGATTCCAGGCAGGAAACTTCCCGGTTTCAAAAGCATCCACTCCGTTTTTTTTTTTTTAAAAACGATAGTCTTTTTGGGCCCACTTAAACACCAAACTTTTAGTCTGTCTTTTGTTCGTGCGTCTGCTGTCGCCTGTCTCCGTGTCCACCGATTTATCATCCTGCCAAAAGATAACGTAATATTGAATTAGAAGTTTATACTGGCCAAACTTTTCGAAAACCACTAAAGGTCGAAACATACATTGTACGTGGACTTTATTCAGCTAAGAAAACCATTATGGGTACTTCATGCAAAACATCAGTACACTACTGAACTCGCAGTATTCTTTAATATGAAAAGAAAAATGTGTGCGTGATATTTGCGATAGCAAATAAAAAATTCGCCATGAAACAATACTTTCGACCGAAAAATACAAAGACAGCACGGTAGGACCATCGACCTGGTGATGGGTTACAAAATTTAACAGAAAAGAAGGTTCCATTAAATGGCACGCGAGAAGTCTAACGCACGAAAAAAAAATTGGGCCTTCGCATATCCCCTCCATGTTCATCGTGAAAGGAGCGAAACGAGAGGTGAAGAGCGTCGGATGCGAGCGGAAGAGAGAAGAAAGGCATTCATGCGCAGAGACGGCGGAAGCACTATGGTCTTTCAACGACATTTGCAGCGAAGTCAGCAGACAGGCTGACAATTTTTTTTCTTCATGGTGATACTAAGTGTATACAGAGTGACATAAACAGAAAAACCATTTACAAGTCACATTGCTTTAAAAGAAAGTATAATGGGAAAACTCGAATAAGACAAGAAATATTAACACTGGCTTTGACAGCTGTTAGTAAGAGAGCGACAACGAGCATCGATTAAGAAAATGATCCCGACAAGTCGGGGAATTATTGCTGTCATTGTGGCATCTCATATTTATTAGCATTGGAATGATGTGCGACCTCCAAGTTTTCATTAATTCAACGCGCCTTTCCAACATATGCGTTTTTTTTTCATAAATTATATTGTCACGAAGACAAGGACGATGCAGGTGTGTTGAATGAGAAACACGTTTATTGGAGCGAACTTGTGCTCCCCTAACAACTCAAAAGAATACAGAGGCGGCGAAGCAGCGGTCAACAAAGTGACTTGCACAGGCGAGTGTCGTCGAATCGAATGCCCCGGCGTCCGCACTGCAGGCTTTTATCTTTCGGCGCGCGTGGTTCTCGAAACGTCGATTCGCATCGAGAACATAGTAGATCCAAGAAGATTATTCTGGGCTGTTCACGTTAGATCGGAATGCTCTCCCTATCACAACAGATAACACGTACATGCGGCACAGAAAGAAAGAATGGACCACGCGCTTCCCTTGGCGCAGAGATAACGCAGACCGGCGCAGCCGGGCGGTAAAAGCAAAACACAAATAAACAAAACCCAATGTATGGTTCGCGGCATTACCCCCCCTCTAAGAGTGCATCGACCCGATGCTAACATAAGCGACAGTCCGAACAAATGAAAATAAAAGTTCGTCATCGTCCGTAGAAAGGTTTTAGGCGAACCACGTGGACGACTTCAGGCCGCCTGCGTTGTCGTGATGTGCCGGAGTCACCATCAGGGATCACTTCGTAGGTAAGTTGGCCAACACGTCGTAGAATCTGGTAGGGTCCGAAATAGCGTCGCAGGAGCTTCTCACTGAGTCCGCGTCGTCGGATGGGAGTCCAAACCCACACACGATCCCCTGGTTGGTACTCGGCGTCTCGGCGTCGGAGGTTGTAGCGGCCGCATCCACCAGCTGCTGGTCCGTTATACGAACTCGAGCGAGCTGGCGGGCCTCCTCCGCACGTTGAAGATATCCGTGGACGTCGGCGTTAAGGTCGTCGTCTTCTACGTGCGGAAGCATGGCGTCGAGCATCGTAGTCGGCCTTCTACCGTAGACAAGCTCGAACGGCGTCAGCTGCGTCGTCTCCTGGATAGCCGTGTTGTACGCAAACGTGACATACGGGAGCACTTCGTCCCAAGTCTTATGTTCAACGTCAACGTACATTGACAGCATATCTGCGATCGTCTTGTTCAGACGTTCTGTTAGTCCGTTCGTTTGGGGGTGGTACGCCGTCGTTCTTCGGTGATCCGTGTTGCTGTAGCGTAATACTCCTTGCATCAGCTCCGCAGTAAATGCCGTTCCGCGGTCTGTGATTAGGACTTCCGGGGCTCCATGTCGCAGCACAACTTGGCTTATAAAGAACTTTGCCACTTCTTGTGCAGTCCCCCTTGGAAGAGCGGCGGTCTCTGCGTAGCGCGTCATGTAGTCTGTCGCTACGACAATCCACTTGTTCTGTGATCGTGACGTAGGGAACGGGCCTAAAAGGTCCATTCCAATCTGTTGAAATGGTCTCTGATGGGACGGCGATCGGTTGTAGAAGTCCGGCGGGTCTTGTCGGCGGCGTTTTTCGTCGCTGGCAGTCACGGCAAGCTCCGGACGTAGTGGGGTGACGTCAGAGGTAAGGCGGGCCAGTAGTACCTCGCCTTGATTTTTCCAATAGTGCGGGGCTGTGCCGAGATGTCCGGAAGACGGGTCGTCGTGGCACGCTTCCAAAAATTTCGTCACGAAGGTCCGCGGGGGATGACGAGAAGGTAATTCGCTCTTGTTCCGGGCTGAAATTCTTCTTCACGAGGACGGAGTTTCTCAGGCTGAATGCTGGTAAGCTGCGTTTGAAGGTCCTAGGAACGGCAACGTTGCATCCCTCGAGGTACTCGATTATGACGCGTAAGTCGGGGTCGGCGCGCTGCTGGGCGGCTAGGTCGCTCTCCGTCAGATCCCGAAGAACGCGCTGTCTTCATCAGAGTCTTGTGGTGGTGGGTCGACGGGGGGCGGGACAGGCAGTCGGCCGTCGGAGTGTTTCCTGCCTGATTTATAAAAGACTGTAACGTCGAACTCCTGCAGGCGCAAGCTCCACCGCCAAGACGGCCAGAGGGGTCCTTTCAAATTGGCGAGCCAACACAGCGCATGGTGGTCTGTTACAACCTTGAATGGCCTTCCATACACGTATGGGCGAAATTTTGAAATCGCCCATATAATAGCCAGGCACTCTTTCTCAGAGGCAGAATAGTTTTTCTCCTCCTTCGACAGACCACGGCTGGCATAGGCGATTACCCTTTCGCAGCCCGCTTTGCTTTTGGACAAGGAACGGCACCCAAGCCTATATCACTGGCGTCCGTGTGCATTTCCGTTTCGGCATTTTCGTAGAAATGAAGCGAGCACGGGCGGGCTTTGCAGGCGTTTTTTGCAGCTCGCAGAATGCTTTTTTCTTGGTCGTTTTCCCAGCTGAAGAGGGGTGCTGTCTTTCGTCAAGCGCGTGAGTGGCTCTGCAATGCGTGCGAAGTTTGCGACGAAGCGCCGGTAGTATGCGCACAGCCCGAGAAATCTTCGCACGCCCTTCTTGTTCTTTCGGCCTAGGGAAGTTCGCGATAGCTGAAGTTTTTGCCGGGTCAGGTAGGACTCCCGCGGCGTTGACGACGTGGCCCAAGAACTTGAGTTCCTCGTATGCGAAACGGCACTTTTCAGGCTTCAGCGTCAACCCCGACGTACGAATGGCCTCGAGTACAGACTCCAACCTTGCAAGGTGTTCGTCGAAAGTCCGGGCGAATACCACTACGTCGTCGAGGTATACGAGGCAGGTGTGCCACTTAAGGCCAGCTAGCACAGTGTCCATGACTCTTTGAAACGTCGCTGGTGCTGTGCACAGCCCAAACGGCATCACCTTGAACTCGTATAGGCCGTCTGGGGTTATAAATGCAGTCTTCTCTCGGTCTCTCTCGTCCACTTCAATTTGCCAGTAGCCGGTCTTCAGGTCCATCGATGAGAAGTACTTCGCGTGGCAGAGGTGGTCGAGGGCGTCGTCGATTCGGGGGAGGGGGTACACGTCCTTTTTCGTGATTTTGTTCAGTCGCCGGTAGTCAACACAAAACCTTAATGTGCCGTCTTTTTTCTTTACGAGTACGACGGGCGCAGCCCAGGGGCTTTTCGATGGCTGTATAATGTCGTCGCTGAGCATGTCGTCGACTTGAGTCCGGATGGCTTCCCGTTCGTGTGAAGAGACGCGGTACGGTGACTGTCGGGTAGGTCGGGCTCCATCTTCGGTTATTATTCGGTGCTTCGCTAGAGGGGTCTGACGTAGTTTTGCGCTCGACGAAAAACATTCGCTATAGCGATGCAGCAAAGCCAATAATTTGTTCCGTTGTTCTTGCGGTAGCGCCGGATTCACGTCGAAGGGCTGCGGGAGCTTGAAGGTTTCTACGGGGGTGCGTTCAAAGTCGGCGACCGCGATCACGTCACTTGC
Organism: Haemaphysalis longicornis; assembly: GCA_013339765.2. Classification (NCBI taxonomy): domain Eukaryota; kingdom Metazoa; phylum Arthropoda; class Arachnida; order Ixodida; family Ixodidae; genus Haemaphysalis; species Haemaphysalis longicornis. The sequence continues at coordinate 37,484,837 of CM023452.1, read as the reverse complement.
TTCTTGCGTTTCTTGTGCTCCCTAACAACTCCCTAACTTGTGCTCCCCTAACAACTCAAAAGAATACAGAGGCGGCGAAGCAGCGGTCAACAAAGTGACTTGCACAGGCGAGTGTCGTCGAATCGAATGACCCGGCGTCCGCACTGCAGGCTTTTATCTTTCGGCGCGCGTGGTTCTCGAAACGTCGATTCGCATCGAGAACATAGTACATCCAAGAAGATTATTCTGGGCTGTTCACGTTAGATCGGAATGCTCTCCCTATCACAACAGATAACACGTACATGCGGCACAGAAAGAAAGAATGGACCACGCGCTTCCCTTGGCGCAGAGATAACGCAGACCGGCGCAGCCGGGCGGTAAAAGCAAAACACAAATAAACAAAACCCAATGTATGGTTCGCGGCAATATAGAGCCGCGACAAAAATCCATTCAAAAGGCGTATCATCGCCGGCAGCTACGAGGTATTGCTGAGTCCGAAATACCAGGTCCAAATGTTTTCGAAGTGCTTTTGGCAACATTCCAAGAAGTATACCGTCTTCGTAGTCAAATCAGAAGTATGGAGTTGTTTTCGGAACACCACAAAATGAATCATCGCAGTGACAAGACCGGAGGGGAAGCACAACCTTGTACAATAGAGCCATGTGTTACCTGGCAATATTTCTGATACGAATTTTAAAAAGCCATTTTGGGTACATAGAGATACAAGCCTTTGAAGACTCCCGTAAAGACGTACCGCCTGGGCAGCCCATCAAAAAGATTTGATAGAGCGTTCCGGGAAACAGCATTCACAGTATGTACTCGTGAAGTGTTGTTTGAGGACACTGTAGGTAGGCGGCGGGTAAAACGACAAGAGAAAAACAGAAACAAATGTTCGGCCACCGACCTCGGTAAGAATCGCTGGCGGAAAATGGCTGAGTACGCGTAAATGGCTGAATTCCGCGAAACAGTAAGAAAGCAGCGAACCCCTACCAAAGCGGACCCGCCGCGGTGGCTCAGTGGCTAAGGCGTTGCGCTGCTGAGCACGAGGTCGCGGGTTCGATTCCGGCCGCGGACGGCCGCTTTTCTGATGGAGGCGAAAAGCAAAAACACGCCCGTGTGTACGAGATTTCGGCGCACGATCAAAGATCCCCAGGTGGTCAAAATTAATCCGGAGCCCTCACACTACGGCGCGCCTCATCGCCTTTGTGTTGCGTCGGCGCGTTAAACCCCACATCAATCTACCAAAAGCACAACACGCTCCGCACTGCACTGTGCTCCGTTCAACGATCGCACTTTACCATTGCCGAACAACACTAAAACTCCGGGCGATAAAGTATCCGGCAGGCGAGAAAACGGCGCCTTTACACTGCTTTGTTCTCTCCGCGGAGGTCACGTGAGTGGTTGGTACCATTTGTGCTGACATGCCGAACGACGATGACCGCTATTTTTGCGTTCACTTTCCACGTTTGTTCTGACATATAATAATTTCGTCTTAAGATAATCTGAGATAACCGTGAATAAATCCTCAGAGCCATGGGGGCGAAGAAAAATACAATGATACTATTGTACCACGAAGAACATCGACGTGGCGTGACTTGACAAATACATCGACAATAGCAGGAAATAAGCATGAAAAAGCAAAAACGTGGCCACATATGTGCAAAGGAGGCCCGCGAGCTCCACTCATACCAGCTTGCATGCCTAAAGGTATCGTCCACTCTCATGAGCTCCATAGAGGGCCATACATAACTTTGCGAAGCTCTTCTGCAAATAGCTCAATGTAACCCCGTACGCAGCATATCCACCACGACTGAACGCGGCTTACACTACCCGTTACCTTTTTCGGCTCGGACTGACCGCCAATCCGTACTGCGATAAACCGTCCTTCTGTAGAAACCGTTTAAAACATATTTTAGTAGAATGTGTGGCCTACTTGGCACCAAGATGCCGTTTTTGAAGATATTGAACGCCTAGATTAGGGCCGGTAACTTTGAAAACCATCCTAGGACCATGGACTTGGCCTTCAATGCAGCGTCAGGCTCTAGAAAGCTTGTTTTCTTATTCGGAGGACATTGATCACATTTAGAAATTGTGAATTCTGGTGACACAATCTGCAAAAATAGTCTGTAAAGCCCTTCAAGCCACCCCGGGTTTTTTTTTGCTTTGTTTTGTTTTTCAGACCACCTCTCTCTCGGGCCTGTTTCTCTACAATCCCGACCCCTAGCAGAGAAGCATGCAAGCAATTTGCAAACGCCAGCAAAACTCTCTGCTATTTTTCAATAAAGACCCTTCTCTCTCTCTGTCTCTCTATCTCATGCGCAGTTGAAATTTTCCCAAAAGATGCAGGAATTCTTTAGCAGGTCAATATCTGCGTTCCGAAGCTTTATGAAATACAAAGGTGACGCGAAAAGTGTCGGCGTACGTAACGAAATGTCTACGCGTTCACGCAGTAGTGTTTGGGTTACTCCACAAGCAATTCATATGCATGGGTGGCGCCAAGGTATAATGGCAACTGACACGACCATTCGATACCGAAATACCGGTATGGCGTGAGCACCCGTGAGCCGAACCACAAACCAGAGCTCTTTGTGAAGTAATTTTAGCACCAAAGCAATCCCGATGTCATGCTCAAGCAGAGATTTTAGATGGGAGCAGCTTATGGTCGCGCCTGTTCCCTTCCACCATTGTGCGTCCGCCGTTGTGCGTCCCGTTGTGCGGCGTCCACACCCCCCTGCGCATACGCATCCTTCTCTCCCTACTCTCTTTTCCTTGTCTCATTTGCTCTGCTCTCCGACGCCCCTCTCCGGCATTCCTCCTCTCCCCTCCGAAGCTCCTCTCTCTCCGGGATTCCGCAACGAATGGAAACACCTGCGGCTTCGCGCGCGGTAATGCGAAGCAGCTTAGGGATAGAGACGCGACGGTAGCCGCTGCATACTCCGCTGGGGGCGTCACTCTAGCTCCGCGGTATAAATGACGCGCGCGCGCGCTCCACTCCCCTTATTCTCCTCCCGTAATGCCGCGATCGAACTGAAAACTAATGGGAACTTGAGTCGACCCCATGGCTGCTTCGCATACTACTCAGGGTTCTCCTACGGGAAGATGGTGAAATTTTTTTGTCAATACTTGGCTTGCTAGGAGAGAAAAAATTGATGGATCCCGCGCACAGCTGGGAGTCTACGTAACAACAAGCTTTCATTGGGGCACACATGTGTCGGACTGCCTTGAGTATGGCGTTTTATGGAAGCGCAATTGTGCTTGGCGTAGTTGGTGATTTTCAGTACGCTGAGCAATGGGAGAGCGCCGCGAGATAATAGAAGAAACAAAAAACGTTGAGCCTAAATCTCCCTGACGCCAACATCACCAGTTACAAGTACAGCGAGAGAGAGAGCGAGAGAGAAGATTTAAGAAGACTTCAAGCGAGCATATTCATGCTCCATATTTCCAGTCCAAAACTACGCTAAAGCGTTCGGCCTTTCCGCTGGCTGTAGCTGCGTGTCAGGACAAGAGCTGGCCAGCGTACTCTCCCACTGCTCGCGGCACGGTTTGGAATTGCGGGTGAGAGCGCAAGAGAGCGTCATACATTCATAAACTGGGTCTTCCCTAAACAAGAAACAGCGCAACGAATCTCCCTTAGGCTCCGTACCACGTATCCGGAAGCCGCTTTCCAAGCCCAGTAAGCGCGATACTCGCCAGCCAGCGTTGTTTGGTGTAAGGGCAAACCCAGCGCCGTAGCCAAATTACTTTTTCGCTTTGTTTGCATTTTTTATACATTTTATTGCGTGTTTAAATTTTTATTCAAGAATATAAATTTGTATACTTCTTATTGTCTGCCATCTTATCGGCAATAAACTAAAAATACGATGCCCACAATAACAGCATAAGCAAAAATGCCCTTTTTTGTGGGGCTGTTTTTTAAAAAAATGCACGTTAATGTTCTTAAAATTCCTGCCTGACGTTTGTTTTTTGCGTGTAGCGCTCTTACGCAGTTGCTGACACTACACGTCACTGCACACCCTACAAAAACATGCCATTCCCACTGTATAAATTATAATAGAGCACCTCATGGGTTAAGCGCACGGGTGCCTGGTGTAAGGGGGCCACCCCTCCGCCACCCCTTGGGTTTTGCTTGCCCCGCTATAGCGCAAGGTACTTTTACATGTCCACAGGGGTGCGCTTACTGTACTTTGTTTGCAACGGCCAACAGCACGTTTTTATTTTCTGTGAACTGCTTTTACACTATTTTCTTCAGTTATATTGTTCTGCAAATGTGACAGACGGGCTATGTGCACGTGCCTGGTTGGGACCCACAACAACAGGCGGTAATATGCACTGAACTTGTGTTTGTAAAGAGCGGATATAAAAATTCCTTTCAAATGGGACATCGAGGTAGGAACCTACCTTTCTGCGATCTACACGTCATCCTCATCGCGAAGCCAGCTGAGGATCTCGGAGACTCAGACATAACGAATCCTCTCACCCCATAACGCTGATTGTGAAACTGACGCGCCCATTCGGGTCAGATGTACTAATGCCATTTTGACAGAAGGATCCAACGTGTGGCGGACTGGCCGCACTTTTAAATGCAGAGCATTTCTTAGCCTCGCCTCTTCCTGCGTAGGACGGCGTCCACAGCTCCGCGTCCACAGCAGGTGCACCTCTCCTTCTTCCCTCCTCTCTCTCAACAGCAGCTGGCGCGCACATGCGTCGTAGTCAGCCCGTTCGCTCCGTCGCGGTCTCGGCGTAACAGGTGCGTGATAGCAGCGCGGTGGGGCGTGGAAGGGCGCGCGCTGCTTGCGCTTGCGCGCTCTCCCCCCCGTACTGCTCTCCCTCTACTGCGCGCGCTGCAAATATAAAGCGGCGAGCGGTCGCTCGTGCTTCAGTCACTGCGTTGCTCCTTCCTTCCTTGGTTGACGCTCGCTCCACCCTAACGCGACTTTACTCTCCTCTCTCTACCCCAAACCAGCACCAACGCAACTACGACCCAACTACCCACCCTAACGCGACTTTACGCGGCGTTAACGACCCCCAATGCTCTGCATTTACTCGTGTTCCCCTCGCGGGAAGGCGCGGGATTTTTTTTTTTTCGTCTCTGGCACTGACACGCGATTTATGCTGTTACCTGACAAAGGTTCGCACTGCTGGCTGCTTCCCCTCCGTCGTCAGGAGGAAGCTTGAACCGGGTGGAGCATCCTTATTTCGCGGGCGTCTCACGTCAGTACGGCTCCTCGTCGGATGTCACAGCGCGGCTGAAACGTTTTCCGCTACGCTGTGCCTTTAGGATTACTCGTGCAGCGGCTTTTGAACAGCACGTTTTCTTTCCCTTTGAGTACCCATGGAGGTGTGGGAACTTCCGGTTCATTGTTTTATAAACCGCATACTTTGGCGGTTCGGCGTTTCGATCAACCACCGTCGTTATTGAGCATGTGATCAAAGCATATAAGAACGTGCGGTATTCCTTGACAAGATGCAGTTACCAGAAAATTGCGGCCAAGTAATTATGTCATAAAATGGCAATAAATATACTAAATATACAAATACAAAGGACACGACAAATATTATGGGTGTCTGCTAGGACAACACCATTATAACGGCTCGCTCGGGAGATGTTGGTGATTTTATACAGCCGAGACGATGGGAGGTTCTCCTGACGTATGAATGTCCGGCGAAATTATGCATGGTACGTTCTTAGCGGCATCTGCTCTACGGCTGCGCTGAAACATTAGGCAACGCCTCATTTCAGTGTCATGTGGCGCAAAACCTTACACAATCTTTAGTACACCCTCTGATTTCACGCCATGAATGCGAACGCATTCGAAGAATGTACTAGTGAACGTTCTCATGAACGTTGGTTTATTTATATTGTGGCGTAATCGTGGTGCAGCGTGGATTTGTGTGAATCCGCTACCGGTGATGTTTCCATCGCTGTGGCGCGGGTATTCTATTCTGGCCAGCCATTTTGAATGTGAGTTGTGTGCGCAAGGGAAAAGGCCTTCGTGTTGCTCTGGTCCTCTAGCTTTATACCAGTCAAGAACACCACCTTGAGCTGCCTACTATCGCACTACGCAAAATACCTTCAATGCGCAAACTACCGGTAACACTCTTTTTGCTGCGGCATATATATAGGTTCTCTCGGCACTCTACAAATGTCTCCTCAACATTTACTATTTAAAAACTGAATACATGACCTTGAAAATCTTGGACCGGTCTGTCTAACGACGACGATGGTTCAGCGAGAAGCTAACTCGTGATGCATTCTTTGGTTGGCCAATCCCACACTGCGAAAATGCATTACTCTGGACGTATGAAACACATATCGGGAAAACCCCCACCAACTCTCGGGTGCGCACTCCGTAGGCCTAACGTTCGGGTATGGGGTGTACCGCGCGAATCGGTACCTGGCGCTTGGCGTTCTCTTCGACCATGTCGAAATTGAGAAATAGGATTGATACAGCGAGGTACCCAGGTTCGATTCCGGCCGCGTAAAGCGCTTTTATCTTTCACTTCACCCGGCCACGATCAATCATCATCATCGTCAGAGAAAGTCGGCTTTCCTGCAGGGAGTATTTGTCGTGCAGGGGGACACTAAAGCTTCGCCTTAATATACGTAATCAACAAAAAGACCTGTATGGCTTATGAACCACCAACACCGCAATAGCAACTAGCCACCAAAATGTCCGCATGATGAGGGGCATATACCACTTCAGAGAATTGCGGCTGTTTCGCTTCGCAATTAAATGCCAGCGCCATTAATGTTGCATGTCCACCCTGGAAAGATGAGTTCTAAAAAGAGAAGTACAAGCCATCCACCTGACATGCGATTCTCTAAAAAATGGCTGCCGTCCCATAACCGCCACGCAGCTTGCATACGCGCCGCATGCTAAATAACTGTACAGGTCGGTTGGGAGAAATCGAAGGCAAACTCAGCCAGCGTGAAACCTTTAAAACTCTGCGGGGAATATCTATTACACGCGGCCTATCAGTTTACTTTAGTGGCTTGGGCGCAGGAGCACCTCAAGGAACATTTGAATTAACAGCATGGAAATCGGCACATATAAGTAAATAACGGCTCAGTATCTCACATTTGTAGCTCAGTTTGAAATCATGACGAAGTTAAACCCTTACACTCACGTTTTAGTGCGCAAGCAATAGGTGGGACATCTCGCAGACACACTTCTCGCCGCTCTGTTTATTTCCCTCCCGCATTGCGACAGAGGGAGCGCTAGACGAGCAGAGAACGACATGGTGGACTTGACGCCCGGCGAGCCTTCACAACTCTTGCCACGTTGCTATGGAGACCAGCCAAGGCACAGAGCGACAGCTGCTGCTGCCTCAAGGGTCGCACGACTGCTGCGACCCCTTGTGTTCGCAACTTCTATAGTTTGTGCTATAAAATGCACAATGGTACGCCGCTCACATAATCGCAGAAGCACAACAATGACAGTCAGCCCCCATCCACGTTAAGAATCACAACAAAAAAAACTGAAACATCAACGCGCTTTGCATATGGCGCAATACACAGCACGGGGACTGCGTTGAAATCTCCCCTTATCAATCTCTCATCAAAAGCTTGACTGCACGGGTAAATGGAGCGTTCAATATATGTTCCCTTCGCATATTTACTCGTAATTAGTGTTTTCTCAGGATCGATTTATTGCATTTTGCTCGCTTTTTTCCACACACCTTCCTTTTTCCACACACCTAAAAACAAAGCTACGCACCGTATATGGACGCTCGGCCATATCAGAATCACGCACCAAGCTTTTCCTAGCTCAATTAAGGCGGAAGTCTCATATGTCTACTCCTTCAGTCGCAGTGGAACGTCCTCGGCGTCGGCACGATAGTAAACCAAAGGGAGTTACATGGAGCAGCTCGAGCTCTGTGGTCATGGGGATCTTACGGGGGCGGGATCGGGAGGCTTTAGAACAGTACAGACTGGAGCGGGGTAGAACTAGCAACAAGAAAGCCAAATGGTGCGAATGTTTTTTTCATCATCGGGGTTCTCCGCAAGATGAAGATACGTCGACAGTGCCCGTTATAACGGCGCCGCTGGTGAGAGTGCAAGTGCCAAATTGCGCTAAAATGTCCCACCAACGTGTTCAGACAAGTATGTGTGCCGTGAGGACTTAGCGCAGAACGGGAGAGAAAAAGCACGTAAAACAAAGTGTGTAATGTGTATGTCTGACGCGTCGCCAGTGCGGATTTCTCCTCAAGTCACCTTCATGAAATAATGTCGCACTTTGTGAAATTTTGGTTTTCATTCTAAAGCGCACATTAAGGCACACGGCGATACTCATTTTGCACTAACTACACTCTAAGAGACAATTTCATCAGAAAACATCTTCACTATAGGGCGATCCCGTAGTTCAGCTTCGACAAAATGTAATCTTGTGACTAATCTGTGCTGCCGCTCAACAAAGAATAATGGCAACGTGCGTAGAACGTGGCCCAAAAATTTGACCTGCAGTGTGGCTATGCGCTGAATGTCTTCACCTCAGCGTTGTGTGAAGAAATGCCCAGACCGACTGCTTCAGTCACGTCGTATACGGAACATTCCTATCCCCTGAAACTTCATGATTGCGGACATGGATCGGCCAATCGTAGGAATTTTGGCAAAGGCGAAGCAGAACCACCGAATTGCCTCAGAATTAGGGGCGGGAAACATCGGCTACCGGATATACCCGCGCAGTTCATTTCTAAGTTCGCTCAGAGTGTGTTGACGGAAATACTAACGCAAACTACAATAAGGACGTTGTATTCGTCATATAGAAAGACATGTTTACTTACCAGACTCCGCGTACGATGCCGACCCGGCCAGGATGACACCGATACATTGCATCTGCGAATGTACGAGACACATTAGTTCGTAATTTTGAAAGAGTGGAAAAAGAAGACTTAGTCATGGGTTTTCCTAACTGCCTCAGCTTTATGCTTAGCCTGAAGGGCATGGTTTTCGCTTCAAAAACCGATTTTAAATACTGGCCACCTTTCAGGCATCCCTCTTTCAAACCTCAGCAGTAAAGTTTATGATGAGGTAAAGAACATTGGAAGCGTGCTTAACATATTCTTGAATTCAAGCAATGTGATCAATCTGAATGAGGATAGTAACTACAATCGCGAAATCATGTGTTTTTGAGGTAACTTTTTCGGTGGTTCCCTATTGCACAAACAATTCCCTCAGATTACAGAGCCAGTGGGTGGAAGTGGCAGGCACTTAACCTCTTTTTCTATTCTGCTTTCTTAGTTACTAAGATTTACTGTTTGAAAGTGTATTGGTATGAGTCTTGTTTTGATGTGGCCACTTTTAGAATAACTCACTCGACAATCGAGTTTTTATGTCTATTTGAAAGCACGCTGTGCTCTTCTCTCTGCTAGAGTGGACTGATATATCTTTCTTGCTTTTCCATCGATGACTCGTGAAGCAGCATACGAGATTCAGAAAAAAAATTGCGGTGTGTTTAATACAGACTCCAGAAAATTTATCTCTCGATGAAATGTTCAAGCGCTAGTTTCCATCCCTTGTTTCTCCAATGTCCGGCCGCCACCCAACCACTCTATTACCAGCGGCGCTCTTGTTACTGGCCGTAACTATTCCGTTGCAAAAAATGCCAAGTAAACACCGGGCGCACGTGAGTGCGTGCCTCGCGGAGATCGCAGAGCGCCCCTGGCACGCGCACTGGCTTTAGCAAAAAAAATGAACAGGCAAAAACCATTAGTGAGAAAATGTCGAATGTACGGGAGCGTGTGCCTCGCGGTGATGACCGAGCCCTCGGCTCGCACAGTGGCTTTAGTAACAGAATGATCCAGTACTGTCGTCAAGCGTTACCCCACCGCTAAAGCTATAGCTGAAAAGACACCCTCCTTCGGAGAGGTCACCGCGGCAGCCGCATTCTCTAGGAGTCAAGGATGATTGCAGGCATGGCTCGGAGTGTGCCAATCCTTCCCGAGGTGACTTGCAGATCCCGCCACCGCTGCCTCGAGTCAATTACGAAGAGCTGACGGAAGCGTACAATGCTGAGGATGATTTTGCATCAACCACTCGCTTTGAACAAGATGACGACCTCTTCATGCATATGGCGACGATTACTAGTGCCGCAACTATGGAAATAACAATGATAACTGAACTATCATTGAGTTCTGCAGTAATACCTACAACCACTCTGCCAATCAAGCCTTGTGCGTGAGTGCAAACTTCCCTGAATTCGTTGCTTGGGAAAGAAGTGGACTTGTATACAGTAGTTTTTAGCAACGTTCGCACCGCGGTTATTTTGCGTCTGCAACTCTAATTCGGGGGGCTATTTTATTCAATTTAATACACGACACCACTGACTACGTACCTGGACGCAACTTATACAGGAACGTTCCGCAGCGGTTCTCAATTGGAACGTGCCTATGAGTTCACACATGTGTTTCTTCTTCCACTCCAGTGGAATTAGGGCAAGACCTGTTACACAAAATTCTCATAATTGCACAATTATCCAGGTAACTTTTTAGATGCAAAGCATCTCATGATTGGAGCTGTGTCCCTCCCTCCCTTGTCGTTGTTGTCTGCCGTCCGCACACCCACTGCGCACGCCTGGCCAGGCACCGCTGATGATGATTATGGCAGGATGCCCCTAGGGATTGGCCAACCAAACAATCCATCACGAGATAGCTTCGCGTTCAACCACCGTCGTCATCTTCCCGTAGAGGAACCCTGAGTAGTATGCGAGGCATTCCTCCTCTCCTCTCCGTCTTTCCTCGTCTCCTCTCCGAAGCTCCTCTCATCTCCGGTATTGTGCAACAAATGGCAACACCTGCGGCTCCGCGCGCGATAATGCGAAGCCGCCTAGGGGTAGAGAGAGACGTGACGGTAGCCGCTGCATACTTCGCTGGGGGCGCCACTGTAGCTCCGCGGTATAAATGACGCGCGCGCACGCTCCGCTTCCCTCATTCTCCTGCTTCAAGGCCGCGATCAAACTGAAAAGTAATGGGGACTTGAGTGGACCCCATGGCTGCTTCGTGTACTACTCAGGGTTCCCTACGGGGAGATGGTGAATTTTTTAGCTTCGTCTAAGTTTTTCTATAAGGCATGGTCATAACCACCACAAGAAATTACCATGACTGTACTGCCACGAAAAAATAGATTGCTTACAATAAAGATCCGCACAAGATAGTTGTGTTAGGGTTTGTTTCTTTTTACTGTGTTTGTGGCAGCTATTTTCATATGACAGTTATTTTGGAAATTGCACACAATGATCACGATTGCAAGTGATTTCTATAATCGCTACCCACATTTAAACAGTTTACCCGGAACGAAGCAAACTATTTACACTTATAGGGCGTGGGACGCGTCATAAAGAACTAGTTGTGACGCGTGATACATGAATACCTAATACTCTGTAGGCACAGGCAAAGCCGAATACCATTCACAATGCCATCAGTAGTAAAAAGCCCAAATACATTTTCATTCTTTTTAACATCACGACAACAATATGGAGCAGAAAATAGCGGTTCTTCTAGGGAGAGAGCCCGCTAAATTTTTCACTTAATAGCGATGAAGATGTCATCTACAACTACAAAAACGATTTATCATAAGTGTTCATTTGGACAAAACTGACAGAAACATTCTGTGCACAAAGTGACAGGTTCAGGCCTACCAACAGGCGTCACAATTTTGCGAGTTCTCAAACTTCTGCGCATTTAAACACGCATTAAAACTGAAAAGCGTTCTCAAAATGTTACGCAAAAATTTACTTAGAACACAGCCAAGGCAACGAAGTTGCCGTGCCGGCCTGACGCACTAGTCGAGACAGGTTGAAGGGGGCGCACACACCGCTTAATCTGGAGGAGGATAGGTTGAGCCCTCACCGTACTCACAGGTATAAGAACTATTCCGTGCTAAAATGTAGGCAAAAAGGGGCTCCCAAACTGCAGCGCTGTTGGTTAACCAAGTGTCTTAATCGTAGGTTGTTCGCAGGTTGGTAAAATCAAGGGGAGAGTGCGAAGATCTTTTGCATTTATTTTTAGCCGCACTGCATGCATGGGCTCCACTGTTAGGCACAAACTCAGGAGATGGGTGGTATAAGAGTGGGGCACACGTAATCAGCACATGAAGTTAAGGGTATGCCAAAGTTAGCATAGGTAAAGGGCCGTGGTTGGAACGCTTAGGTGTTACTAACATTATCTCAGGGCTACACTACACGGAAATTAGTCTTTAAGAAGCCATACAAGTATTACCCGTTGCTATCTTCTACTAATGCCTTGTATATCCTTGGTTACTCCAAAAAAATTACCTGTGATGTAGCAATGCGAAGACAACAACTTGGCGCGCAGCTCTTTGCTTCCCTAGCAAATGACTTGTAAAAGCACTAGCCTTCTGTCGCTTCATTTTCATAAGTTCTTTCCCTTCATCCATAGCAGTCCCCTTTCTTTTTCCGCTCAAAACTTAGTTTTGTCTCTAATACCTACTACTCCCATTACAACCCCCCCTAGTTGGGGACGTCCGCAACGGGCGAATTGCGGGAAGGCGACTGATTGGTCTTCCCTGGTGGTAACGAGTGAGTCAATGAACTGCCAGTGAACACATCAACCGGTACTCCCCTAGCTGGTTGGGGTAAGACATGCAGGCCAAACAAAATATCTGAGTTGGCCTATCCCAAGCCCTTCACGAAAGTTGGGCCAACTCAACTGCGATGGCAAAAAATCTTGAAGGGCCATTGCTGAAATTCTTTTTCTCGTCCCCCTCAATCGCTAACTTCAGGCTCGACCCGGGCGCATGCCTTTGTCCTGCTTGAGAAGTTCGCAACGCGACATTCTTCTTCCGTCCCTCGTTCATTGTGCCAAACGTGTTGGCGCTCTCACATTTTCAGTGTCACGTATGATTAATTTAGCAGCGTCACGGGCTGCTTTTTGCTCCTCTTGTTAATCACAAGTGTCCGCACTCCGTCGCCATAGTTGCCATTCTTTCCCCTTTTCCGTCCGCGCTGCCCGCCCTGTCAATGTCAAACGCGTACTAAGGGTGACGGGTATCACAAGACCCATCAAGGCAGCGGAGGAAACTGGTGCTCGGCGTCTCTATTTTTCTCCATGTCAACGACGCTACCGCTCAAAAGGCTTTCCCCAAGTTGTATCCACTCTACCTCTTTGCACCTCTTTCGCTACCTCTGGCTACAGCGAATCTCGAAAATCAACAGAGCGCCTGTGAAAATTTTTGCCTACATGGCCCGTCTACTGCTCAAGCAACTAAACAATTAAGCGATTAAAGTGCAGGTGAATGTGTGAAAACCCCGTGACGGGTTCAGCTGTGGTGCGCTGGTAGTAGCGGCAAGGCGTGTTGGACACGTAACCTGAGCCAAAAGGGCCGAGTGGACCGCGTCCATTATGCCGCATTTGATTCTGGACATGGCAGGCTCCTTTTTTTGTGCAGCAGTTCGGCCTCTTTCCTCCATGTCCTTTAACCTAGTGGAGTGGTGATATTAACCTGTTCTCCAACTACCAATCTAAAGCATATTTTGCTTGGTTTCGCTTGTTAAACATACTTCGAGCAGTGTACCCGATTCGAAGCGAATTATTGTTAATGTTAAATGTGAGTTCGCCTAAGCCTTTATTGCAATAAAGGGAAAAGAAGCGCTCGTGGTGTTTGGGAATACGTGAAGTTCGTCTGGCATAACGAGGACCTCTGGTCCGAATCCCGCCCGCACTCATCGTCACTCAATTTTCAGTTCAACTAACTCAGATAACTTGGTCAAATTAGCGTCGCTGGGACTTTACGAGTCAACCCAAGCAATCTATAACATGTGTTTTTTTAATCTTTGAGCCAGGGCCAGGCGCGTAGCCAGGAATTGTTTTCTGTGGGGGTGGGCCATGCCGACCAAAAAACGTGAGGGGGAAATATGTAGGCAAGGCTTCTTGTGGGTTGTTTTTCAAACGAAGCTTAAATGACTAACATTAACAGTCGATTCTGTATGCTGAACGCTAACAGTAAAGCCCCACCTTAAGGAGCTTAGATGATGATGATGATAATGAGGACGGTGACTTAAATTCCCATTCGACGGTTCTAAGGGTAGGCTACGGGTGTTTTGCTTCGTCCGTAGAGCAGGCGTTTATGCGGGCACGCGCTCTTGAGCGAGATCATGAGTTTGCTCGTAAGTGGCGCGCGGTCCCCTACATTGGTCAGGCGGAAGTGAGGGCCAATACTGGGTGTTTACTATCAAGATTTGCGTGTTTCAGATTTTCCTTTAGGAAAGGGACTAATTGGTTTTCTAATCAGCTATGAAGTACAGTCGAGCACGATTTGAAGGTTATCACGCCAGCATCGAGCGGCCGGGGCATGCCACCGGCCTATGGTTTCGTTTCGAAACCATGAAAATCAAGATTTCGCACTTTTTCTCCCTTGTTGGCTGTTTTCATGCTACAACAATGGCCCGCAAGACTGACTTGCCACCCTTTGGATTTCAAGCTTTACATTCGTTTTATCAAGCGCGGACTCGGTTGGCTTTTATCGTATATTATGGCGCTGAAGCTAGAAAACGTCCGTTTTCGTCCTTGAAGTAATCGCCTTTTTGTTATTTTTTGTTCCAGTAACGTGAGTAGTAAATTACGCTTAGCGGAACACCTTATTGCACTGCTATTGAATGTTGAGCTTGTTGCACGTTTCTTAAATTTCATTCTATTTCTATGCGTTAAATCGAAACAGACATGGCTTCAGTAAAATTCCGGTTAAGCAAATACAGAAGTCTGATTCGAACCAAGAGGGAGGTCAAGGAAACAATAGAATAGTGCCAAAAAGTCAAAGCTCCGCATGAAGAGAATTGCACAGTTTTGTTGATGTGGAGGAAATACAAGATGGGCAGATCAATGCTTTTCATAAGCAGAAATTATGGAAACGGCAATAGTCAATGAATTGCGATATCGGTAGGAAAAAAAAACAAGGATTGATAGTTGACTTAAAAAAGTACAGTGGCATGCTCTGTCATGTTTATTATACTTTTTACAAGTGTAATGACACGTCCAGACCACATGTATGGCCTATATGAGGCTTTTTCTGCTGTTCCGTCATTTCCCGGCCGTGCTGTTCCTCGATCGGCTCGCGGGCCGGTTCCCGGCGCTGCTCGGTGTATCCGGCGTGAAATGCAGCCGAGCTGTATATTTGACATGTACAGTATCTGGAGCGGGGCGAAGGGATCAGACGTTGACGTAGCCCTTGTTTTCGGCTTTACATGAGCAAGAATGTCCTTAAAAACTGCAAGTTACACGCCTGCAGGCGAGTTCAGGCCGTTCTTCAGGCTTCTAAACCGCACCCCAGCCTGGGACGAAACATTCCGGGGGGGGGGGGGGGGGGGTCTCGAGCTTGGTGTGCCCCCCCCCCCCTTTCCTGGCTACGCTTCTGTCCAGGGCTGCGTCATTTGCAACGTGCTGCCGAGTTGTCTCAGTGCATACCAATGGTATGGCCAAGTTTAGGTCCCCGATATGGGGTTTTGAAGACTTTGGCTCGCGGACAGTTTTACATGTGGTCTGGTAGTCGAGCTCCCTACAAATGTGTGGGCCGGTTCATTACACAAATGCCGGCGTGAGCAGGAACCCACACCAAAGCTAGTCTCGCGTGAGTCAAGGACAGAGTGGGCCAAGGACGCAGACAGTGTATTATGGACTAAGATATCTGCACGAAATCCCTCAAGCCTTATCCCTCAAGATCCCTCAAGATCCCTGGATGATCTTGCTTAAAAGTACAACCTTGTTTCTGCGCCTTCTCAGTCAGCTGTGTTTGCTTCTCGCTTATTCTTTTTTGGGAGCGCAGCAACATAGCACAAAGGTGCAGCCCTGTCGAAACTGGAACTGCAGAACAGTTCCTTCCTGTGAATTACACCGGATAAACAAAGCCTTTATATTGCCCATATCTCCTCAGGGAAGTGTTGGAAAAGACCGAGCAACCTCGTGCGCTATCTGTCAATGCAATGTACGATGCCGCCAGTATTTATAGCGACGACCTCAACTTACTCGTGGGCTTCTGACGTAGTGTACAAGGCCAGCCTCGGATGAATCAATGATACACAAGAATAGAAAGTAAAAAAAATGTTCCATTCCTACCTTGGCGTTGTCGTGCTCGTGCTCTTCATCACGCTTCCATAAAAAAACACTATCCTCAAATTTTACCCGGAGCGAACAGCTGTCAAGGTCTCTTCTTTGTGTGTAACGGTGTGCTTTATTCGCACTTGTTTACACTGAGATGCAGCTGCGCATGTGTTTTTTTGCCGGTTAAAATCGCTCCGTGTCCCACTGCGTTTCGATGTTTTGTTGACAGACTTTATGGGAGCTCATCACAAGGCCATATATCGCCGTTCTAGGAGGGCACTAGCGTTGCGAGCTTGTGGGAAAGGCTACAAGCTGCGAATGCGGACCGCAGTATATTGCCGATGGGATTGTCGGCACATTCCAGCTAGTGCCTTCCTTGGAAATGTCGTCTGACGGGCCTCAATCGAGGTAACTAATTTTTAATCTTTGGACAAGGTAAAAAGGCTTAGAATGAAAATCATTCGGTCTGATAATCTTTGTGAATTAGTAGCGGATCTCAGTAAAACTCCATTAACTCGAAAGTATAATTTCCGTGTAAGATTACGTATAAAGAGGAACCCAAAAGAAGCGGAGGAGTGGGAATTTCCACCCGTAAATTGAGTATTCCAGTAATTTATTACATGCAGGAATTCGGCATTCTTAGTTCTCATTTCTTATTTATAAATGTACTGCTTTTGTGGACCTCATATATCCTCTTTCATATATGATTTTGAAGCCCAACCTCAAAGACTATTATATGCATAGATCGGCATGCTCACTCAACAGGGCACTTACACACACTACACTCGCCCCTGACGAGTGAGTGGTCAGTGATACTCCCCGTCGTTTCCGGATTGGTGAGCGCGAATGCGAGTGAGTGCGAGCGCCACTCGCGATGATCCCTGCTTGCCACTCGCGATTGGCAAGTGCACTCGCACTAATTGTGCGATGTGCTGCTCTTACCGCGTTGAGCACAACTTTTGCGCTTGCACTCGTGTTTGCTAATCTTCGCAGGAGCCGCTGGCTGTGGTGGTTGCTGCTGGCGTTATCTACTCGTACGCACAGTCATTAGTTAATGGCGCGATTGCATTCAGCTTCGGGACTATGTCGTTACTGCACTCCTGTTATAGGGTACTGTGGGATTACCTCTGCAGTGGTGTGTTGAGTTAGGAATACGATTTAGATGGACGTATGACGCCATAATGCACTGATACTTTTTTGTGTCATGATTCATGGAGGGACGGGTGTGCACACTCACGTCGAATAATTTTCCCGGCTTGTAGCGTTTTGTGTTGGCATCGGTGTTGGTAACATCGTCGCAACAAAGCCAGTGTCCTTTACTACCGCTTCGCGCTGCGATAAAAGTCTTAGGAAGCGTCGCTGTATGGTGTCGTAGTTCCTGGTGTACAGAAATGGCTTCATTGCTAGACCTGACAATATATAATCTTTGCTAAAGCGAAAATTGTTAGATCGCGTACTCTTTGGAAGAGCCGTCGAGGATTTTCAAAGATTCACTATCAGAGATGCGAAACGGTTTGGATGGGTGCATGGCATGTAGTCGAGGAAGTAGCCCATTTTCGGGGCTTTGGCTTAAAAAACGTATTTGCCTTTTGTATTTGTCAGTACTATTTGTCGTTTTTATTTGTCATTAGTATTTTCCTCGGTATTTGTCATTAGTTGTATCGGTGGCGCTCTCTAATGACACTTCGCTTTTACGCGGCCCTGGGTTCACACATCCTTCTACGACATACGCTTCTTGCCTTGATGCAATAGATTCGCTGCTCTCCCTGTTTGCACAACTCAAAACTTTAGTGCTGGTGTGTTATTGCAAAATCCACCAAAGTTTTTGGGATGGTGCATTTTTCATGTGTGTTGCATTGATTCCTAATTGCCAATCTGCATACCCTTCGCAACATGCGCCAACGAAGGAGCTCGCCTTCACAAAGAATTGGTAGTATATACCATTATAACTCTTTGACTGCTCCCCTTCGTTTTGTTGCCCGGCTCCTGCTAAAGTTGGCTCACGCATTTGTAAAGATTAGCCAAAAGTGAACTTTGCGGCTGACCCTTCATTCAGATTATCAAGTCGGGGAGTACGAATCGCTGCTGTTGTGAGACGTTTGTGTAGCATAGATCTCATATCTTCAGATCCCGAAGGGTAAAACTCTAGCTGGTCGCGCTGATTGCTGTCATCGACGGTCATTTACCATTACGCTTGTTAACTTCCATTCCACCCCGGTAACCGCATTTTGCTTTTTCACTCTGTCCCTGCACAGTTGTCAACCAGCCACTTATGAAGACGGAGTTGTTTGCGCTGTTTCATTTTTATGTTTCAAGTTGTGGTAAGCACGGCCACTGCAGTCCCCTCGAGGCTTGTCGCTAGCTGGTTGAAAAGGGCTTTCCAGTGTAGTCCAGCGTGGGCGTCGGCAGGATTTTCGTCTTGTTTATGGCAAACGCTTTGAATCGCGCGAATGACGGGGAGGGGGCAAGTAACACATTTTGCACCCCCCTACGAACGCTGAGGCGGTGAAGTGTTCCTGACATTTTGTACATCACATGTTGAACGTCGTGCGCATGCCGATGACGCACAGAATGCGGGAGAGGCACTTCCTGCTAAGGGTATACGTTGTTGCGCCCTACATTGTATAGTGGGGTCAATTGCTCGTTTTTGCGGCAATCGGGTAGCGTGAGTGAGTGAGTGAGTGAGTGAGTGAGTGAGTGAGTGAGTGAGTGAGTGAGTGAGTGAGTGAGTGAGTGAGTGAGTGAGTGAGAGTGAGTGAGTGAGTGAGTGACAATGTCTGTTTGTTTGATCAGCGAAACGTGTGTTCGCGTTGGTGCTAGTCAAACCCGGCTATAACGAACCCGGATAGAGCGAATTATGCTGTATATCGAACAAAAAAAATTCAGTTAAGGAAATACATGCGAAACATATTCCTTATAACGAAGTTCACATCCGAAATATCGAACTCTGGGCGCCTAGAATGGCCGCCGAAATGCATGTCTCGGAGCGGCGATTGAGCTGCGGATTGGCCGCGACCACGGAGCAGCAAGAGCCGCGACTGAGACATTGCGCCTCGCACGGAGCGACGTGACGCTTAATACTTTCCGTTACTGTTTCCGATGCGCGGGAGTGCCCAGTCAGCGAGTCCGGACCAAGGCGGCATCATCGGTGAACTGTGGGAAGAGCTCGCCAACATTCCCGATGATGTCGCAAGTGAAATCCGTCCGGCGCTTATAATGAAGCGCTTTCGGCAGTCGATGTGCTCCGCCAATGCTTCTTAGATTTTTGAGGACGCGGACTCGACTGGTGCAAACAATGTTTCGTGTAGAGAATGCTATGCCAGTTGAAGCCGCCAAAACAAAAGTGAAAACAAAAATCACCCTTTTTTTTGCAACGTGGGCAATTAACGCGGAAAGTAGCTTTGATACTTGCAATAAATGGATTATTTTGGTATGGTAATGGCTAATGTACTGTGTTCGTTTCTGCATACGCGGATGGCGGAGGTGGGGGGGGGCGTGGGGCTCCCGCGGATTGCGAACTCGTAACAATAAGCTCGTTATAGGCGGTTCGGCTATATCGAACTATTGGATATATCGAACTAATCGCGGTGCATATTGCAGTTCGCTATAAACGGGTTTGACTGTACCTGTGTCAGTGTGAGACCCCACGTTATCGTCGTTATCGCCGTTTCCAAGCGGCAGAAAGTTGGGCCGCTTGTGTTCCGTTCGCTCTTGTGTTGGTTTGCAATCAGGGCTTTGCAAACCGAAGCTGGTAATGGCTGCCACAACAAAAATACTCAATGCTCCCAACCCGCCCCAGGCTGGCTCATGGCTAAGGCGTTGCGCTGCTGAGAACGAGGTCGCGGGTTCGATTCCCGGCTGCGGCGGCCGCTTTTCGGATAGAAGCGAGAAGCGAAAACGCCCCCACGTGTACGAGATTTCGACGCACGTTAAAGATCCCCAAGTAGTCAACCTAATCCGGAGCCCTCCAATACGGCGCGCTTCATCGCCTGCGTTTGCATCGGCTCGTCAACCCTACAATCAATCCACTCAATTGCTCCCGCTTTTGGAATAAAAAAAACCTTGAATACATTAAGGGACCAACTTAGTAGCGTCGCTTGTGATTGCACCACCTGAAACGTGTTTAGTGGTTCCCAATTGGTATTTTATTTGCCGGTTTCTTGTTGAGGTACCACGAACAGCCACTGGAGTACCTAGGTCATGAAGGGCTTAATTTGCCGAAGCTCAGGGGCAGGCCATGACTGCAGGAAATCGCGTCTCTCAGAAGACGAAAAGCAGCTTGTTAGTGGTTGTTTAGTGGGAGTATATTGTCGCACTTGTGTGAGGGACATAGGTTGTGTGGTGGCCTTCAATAAATATCACTTTTGTAGCAGCGCTGCGTCATATTGCGGATTTTGTCAATGCCTTCATCAATGGCTCTCATAGCCCAAGAGATGGCGCTAGGAAGCGTGTTTTCTTGCACTTCGTTCAATATTATTCACCATCAATGCCAGGGAAAGTTTGATTACTGGCCTACAACGGTATCATTGAGGACAATAAAGCTTCGTTTAAAAGCGCTTTCATCCCAAGGCACTCTAAATTATTTCTTCGCCTTCCTCTCCGGCATGGCTCGTACAACAACGAAAGTATTTTTCTCGTTTCACATATTCATCCCCGGCTTTCGCGCTCAAAATTCTGCGCTCTCAGGAACTATAGTACAAGCACTTCAGGAAAATGGTATTTGGCATAAAATAACAAGTCTACCTGTACCCGAGAGCTCTAAAAATCATTCCGGTATTCTGAATAGTTTTGTGGAATTCCTTGTCAAACCTAACTCTCCATGCATTTCTATGGGATAGTTTCCATGGTTCTGGAGCTTGGTCTCGCAAGGTGCTAAACTTGAAACTGCGCAAAAAGCATGCTTTCGCCCCCAATAAAAGCCGCGCGAATATATTTTACATTCCGCTGAATAGCTACAGAGTAGTCACTAATGAAAGGACCTCCATGAGCCTGGAAGCTACTCTTGGCATCATTTCGGTATCGCTTTCAATGTGGCCGCATTGAAGATATCCAAAAATTCGAGTGATTCGTGTGGTTTAAAAACATAAAGCGAAGTTAAAATTGCGATTATGTAAAGAAAGAAGCAAAATGAGTGGAATGCGCATAAGAATTAGTGGCGGTTCGGAGTTGTGAGTGTGAGCGAGGGATGTGAGTGGTGAACGCGAGTGCGAGAGAGTGTGAGTGGCGAGTGGGAATTGTAATTGAGAGTGTGTTGGATCGAATGCGAGAGTTATGAACGAGTGAGGGCGAGTGCTGAGGTTTGGTGGTGAGCCTGAGTGCGACTCAGTGCGAGTGCTCAGGGCGAGTGAGGGCGAGGGCGACTGCCTTGAACCTTGCGAGGTGCCTCTGACCCTTGTCCATGTGGCGGAGCAACCGGCCATCATGCCGCGTTGCACCATTGCCCGGGTTGAAAGAGTCTGGCGGCATGTCCTGCCACAGGCGTTTGCGAGTTGAGCGTCCACCGTGGCTGTGGAAGGCACCATGTGCATTCGTGTGCCTTGGTGGCGCCGGGCACCTTCCGGTAAAATAGGTACAAGCGACTCCCCGGCCTGGTGCTCGGCCCTTGTATGGGACTACAACGCTTTGGAAGCTCACCCGGCTTGCACAGGAGATTGCCCCCATGAAAAGGGGTGGCTTAAAAAACGCAGGAACTTTTTTTTGGTGAGCGTGAGTGCGAGTGAGTGCAAGCCGTTAGAGTGAGTGGTGAGCGCGAGTGTGAGTTAGAGGCGAATGCGAGTACATAGCGTGAGCGCGAGTGAGCGCTAGGCGTTAGGTCGAGTGGTGAGTGTGAGTGAGTCGAATAATGAGGGCGACTGGTGCGCGTGAGTGTGACAAAGTGAGTGGAAAAATATATTTTTGAGTGAATGTAAGTGAGTGGCTTCCAGTTTTACCGAGGTATGGTTATATGCAAAAATAACAGAGGTCTCTTTAATTACCGGACATCCGTGCGGGCAGCCTATGTGTCTCCAAATGCAGTATTTTTTTCCGCAATATTAAGGGACATTTATTTTTTATTTTTCGCAGGCGTTCGTGCGTTGCGGTAATCGCGTTTCCTTGCATAAAAATATTTCTGAAAATGAGTTTACAAACGCCTTGTGTGTCTCATAACCGCACCCAAGAAAACCGAACAGTGAAGTGTGAATGGGATTACGAAGAGCCGCTTGGGAAGGAGACGGAGTAGTGTGAAGTACGAAGAGAAGTGAAGCAAGCCGTCAACAAAACTACCGATGACCGTTGGGCTTGCGTAAAGACTGATTGTCTTGATTCAGGTAAAAGCTCTTAGCCCAAGCGGGAGTGTGGGAGGGCCAGGAAACCGGAAGAAGAGAGCTGGGTGGCACTGTGCCTTCATTCATGCCTGCCATCTTGTGGGTGTGTTAGGCTCGATTCTGACTGCTTTAGAGGGACCTCTTGCTACGAACTAATCGGAGATGGGTATTTACGTCAGTAGGGGCTTGCCATTTATCAAGTACGGTAGCCCTACCGCCGATGAAGCTTCCACAGTGCCGAAAAAAAATGATCAAGGTACCACTGGTTCCTATCTGTGATGGCTGTTCTCACCGGCATCCAGGCAGGCTTTACTTGCGGGTATTGTTCTTTCCCAACCCTGAGTAGACCTATTATCTCGTTTGTAGTAATAATTATTCTAGATGCCTTGCGTAGCTCATTTAAAGAACAGTGCGAGTACGGGGTGAATCAAAATTTTGTTGCCTTTCAACTCATAATGGAGCAACTGTTGCAAGGTGCCAAAAGTCCAGAGAGTTCAACTTCCTTAGCGAGCCCGCACTACGTTTCGGTTATCCTACCCGTGCCATTTCAAGTGGGTAGCTCGGGGCTGCTTCAGTAACTGAAAAGTTAACATATTTTACGTTCACGTTATCTGAAAGGAAGGTTATTTTTCGAATGAATACCTAAAAAAACGTGTGCTCAGCTAACGCTTCTCGCAGATTTGTTTTGATTTGCGATATACCGGCGACGAGCAGCGTTTCTTCCCCACTCATGCAGGCACAATTTGCAATCTACGGCAATGCTACCCGGAAGCCATTCGAAATAGGGATGGAAAATTTATGAACGACCCAGATGATCGGATTCTGCACGAATAGCGTTTGCTGAAAGCTAAATATTTACCTACAAGAGATTGTGTTAACGACAAGAGCTCTGGGCACCAAGCGATGATGTCGCTTTTAATCACTCGCAGTAAGCAAAAATTTGTTCTGAGCGCTTAAAATTTCTCAACCCACCTAATGACACAACAAAAACTCCTACTGGCTCTAGACCTTAAACATGGTTTAACAGAAATGTTATGATATATTTCATGTTTGGTCAAAGACCTGCAACTTACTAAATAAATTACCATTTGTCATCTTTCCACGCTTTTGTGAATACATCTGCCGCAATGACTAAGCAGGGAAGGCGTTTGGCTGCTGTGTCAAAGGACACAGGTTCAATCGAGGCCCCGGCGGCCGGCTTTCTGACTGACTTGAAAAGCGGAAACCGCTGTATCAAGATGTCGCCACCCGGGATGCCCACTGTGTTTTATATAAACTAAAGTCATCCACTACAAAGTGCCTCAAATGCCACGTTCAGCGGCGGCAGTAAGCCAAAATTTGGGAACTTCTGACGCTAACAAATAAAATCATCATCAACGGGAAGGATGAACCTCTGGGCTATACTAAAGCTGCTATCGTAGATGTGGCGGAAGAATTAGGAAAACATTAGGAGGCACATGCATCATCTACCTTTTACTGGTGCACCCTAAAAGCCAAAATGGGTATGTGGCAACAGGATTCCTTCCCCACTACGTCATCGGCTTGTGTTTCCCACGTTAGTAACAAAGCCTTTCTCGTGGTGCGGCTATAAAGACAGCAATTGTTGATGAGCGGAGCAAATACTTCACTCATATTTCACGGCTCGAACCGGGATGTATGGAGAAATACATATCGCATATCGCGTGCGCCCTACTTTTTCCGTTATCACAAACTCCCACTTAAAATAAATGAGCGACAATCAAAATCCTGACTTTTTTTCTCTGCTCTAAAAATGCAATGGTAACAAATTATTGTCCTTCTATAGTTCCGCAACTACTTCATAGGGTAATGCGACACTTTTTCATCGGGTTCATTATATAAATTTCCCCCTCTAGAAACAACACAAACGTTAAGCTTTACAAACAACAACTGCAGACGTTTTGCTGAGAACCTTGCCGAATGTGTAAAATTTATTCCCGCACACAGGTTCGATTCCCGACCACGGCGCCCGCATTTCTGGTGGAGCCGAAAAGCAAAAAAAAAAAAAAAAACGCCCGTGTGTTCGATACTTCGGCGCACGTCAAACATCTCCAGGTAGTCAAAATTAATACGGAACCCTGCACAACAGCACGCCCTCATCGCCTGTGAAGCGTCGGCGCGTTAAAACCCCATATTCAATCAATCAGTCAATTCCCTTAAAGATGACGAAAGTGTGGAGTATTTCGCTTTTTAGGAACAAAACACGCTACTTTGCAAGTACACTTTTTTTGGAAGGGGGGGGGGGGGTTGGCTGATGCCCTCATGACTCTATTCGGATGCTGAGTATTTTTGGACATCACAATGACGAGAAGGAGCGCCATGCAATAGGTGATTTTGACACAATCGTGCGCTATCCAAAACCAGGTGGTGCTTGCATAATTTCGTTTAAACGACTCCGGATTCAGGACAATGAACCTTTCTGTGATTGCACTCATATTAAGCAAGACAAATGTACTCTAATTCAGCCAAATTAACGTTACAGGCTCTTTGCGAGCAATTTTTCCCAACCCCGAACGTATGGCGGTGTCCGTGTGCGCGTACTGTAATTTGTTTCGAAACTGTTGCTGCTATTTCATAGTCATTTTAAATATGTATAGAAAAGATAAAAAGACACCACGAACAGCTGAGCAATAGAGAATGCATTAAAATTTTACCGCACGATATTCCAGCCAACTGGGTAGTGCCTCCTGGCCAGGAACTTCGCCGCGACCGGTAACAATGATTTTGCACTAATTTCTGTAATTGGCAGATGAAAGTGCCTTTTTATTTCTCCTAGCTTAACGGATGCGGGAGTGCTCACTAACGTGACTCGTTAACTCGTACTAGTGTACTGGTTGCACGACCCCTAAGCTTGTCGTAATGAAAGCGAGTAAACGCCTCGCTGTGCGAAATTTTAAGCACAGATATTTGTCGTCGTAAACAGTTACGGGTCAGAAGTTCATTGATTATTTTGCAACTTCTAAACAAATAGGGCCCATTCCTATTCATGACAGGCGTTCCGCTTGACAGTTAAGTGAAATACATCTATTTCTATTTCCACCCGTAATCAGTTATGGTGGCACAGTCTCAAAGCCTACATCCACTGTCACTGAAAATAAAACAAACCACCCCCGAAACTTAGTTAACCCCTTACAGACGGCAGAATCACAGTGGATTTTAAACTCTTGCTTATCGTAGTATGTCAGGATTTACGGTCAGGGATGACCTTGTTGCACGGCACAAATGAACGATCCACTCACCACGGAAAGCATTCCGATGAAAATGTTGCCCGTCCTGAGTTCGAAGTATCCCAGAAATGTCTTCATAGCTGGAGGTTTTCGCTTACTATATTGCCTTCTTTCACGCCTAACGTTATCTGTCTTTTTCAGTGCTATATCCGCATTTGAGAGTTAAATGTGAGTGATGTTTAAAATTCTTTAGGAAGGGATTTGATCGGGCTGCGTTGGTGCACTGGCGTCAGTGGCGTTCGTGTAGACGCTCCCGACATCCCGGAGGTGACGTCAGCGTCGCCGACGCGGCTTATCATTCCGGGGCACACGTGTGACACTTCCGAGCTGCCGGAAAAAATAACCACAAAGCGTCAGCACGCGGAAGAAATCTTGGAGGATCTTCATGACGGATAGTGGGTGTGGGTAAAATTTTCAGTCTCGTGGGGCAATCACTTTAACGTAAACAAAGTATAATACCCTGATAGTATTCTGTTTGAAAACGATGGTTTGTTCTCTTTGAATGAACACCACATTATGAACATCAATTATTGAATGTCCTCCAATGCCTTTCGCTGTATACAACCGAGATAAAAAAATTATTTTGAAACAATAGGTTTTTACACAAAACCAATGTCCAAATTTGCTCACGTTACTCATAAACAGCTACACAGTAAATAGCGTTCTTTGTATGTTTTTTTTTTAAATATCCCTCAAAGTATTTGAACTTTTAAACTGCAGCCATAGCCACTCTCGAAACAGTCAAATACATTTAGCGTTGCAGAGTCGCCTCTCACCTGTATTGACATGCAAGCGTGGTTGTGCCCATAGTGCCAGTGGCCGCTTGAAACTCGATCCGACCCGTTTTTGAAGCGACGCTTTATTGCCTCACTGATGGCGTTGACGTCCGAGTAAAACACACCGCAGGGGAGCCAACTTTACGCTGTGGGCTTCACAATGAATACATAAATCATGCACCACATAACATAACCATAAAATGTCTTCGCACACCTAAAGAACCGCTCGTAATACGCAAAATATAGATTGGCAGTACACACAGTCAACGATGATGATGATAATATTAATTTTCCAAGCAGGGTTGAACTTGCTCTGAACTTGGCTGGTATTGGGATGGACAACGGCTTTGCACTTAGGCTGAGTTGAAGTGGACTTTGGCTTTGGAATTTCGCTTTTTTTTTGGTTGGGGGGTACTTTGGTTTTGGCTCAGGCTACATAGGAGAAAGCTTAGTGTTTGAACCATCTTTCTCTCAAGAGAAGGGCGTTGAGTATACTTACAGCTACTTTCTAAGGACAGTGGATCAGGGCGCACGTGAGCTGTCAAATCTGTAATCACGTTTAACGAGCATTCCACCCTCCTAGTAATACCGCATTTCCTACGGCCACTACATTGTAGGTGGCGAACTGCAGTATTGGATTTCGCTGAAAGAACAATATAAGTTGCGCTGTAGGATTGCGCCGCCTCATGCTGGGACAATAGGTAAAGGACATAAGGGGATAGTTCGTCATGTTAGATGCTTACATCCCCCCACTCCTCTCTCTTTAATATTCGATATCAAAATTTCGTCCTGCCCTTCTCCTCCCCACCAGGTTTCCTTATCGGCAATACTTGCCAACACTCCCGCAAATGATACACAACTTTACTACAGATTCTTAAAAAAAGTTGTCAGAAGCGCGAAAGTTTTCTCACATCAAAACAGCTCCAAATGTGCGTCAGGACCTTCGAAAGTACTTGCAACCTTCCCTTAAAGTGCATTCGATTGACTGTCGAACCCTCAGATACACAAATCGCAACCGAAGAACGAAGCCATGCGACGATCATTCCCGCCCAAAGGCATCTATGGACGGTATAAATGTACTGTACCGATGAGAGAATTTAGGATATAACGGCATACTAAACTTAATAATGGAAGTGTTTATTGTCATATATCTAGAACCGTTCGTTTCGCGATTTTCTAGTAAACGTTTTACGCAATGGAAAACACAATGGCTCCCCGCATGCGCCGCCTGACCATAGATCTTAGCAGAGCTTTCAGGTCGGCGAATCGTTCTACGGGAAAATAGATTAGTGTTTTCACTGGACGCCATCGGTCCCACTGATAAAGCGCACGCTTTAAAAACTGAAGTGCAATTGAAGCCTCGAGGTTTCGCAAACATTTCTTACTTTTCCTTCGCACTTTTTTCTTTGTCTAGCACAATTTTTATGTTGGAAGCTCACCTGGGTGAATTCAGGTATGATCGAACAAAGTATAGCTGGCCGACCTCTCCAAATTTCTTGAAGTTTTATTGTTTAATTTCATTCCCCAATTGTTGTAAGGTCCACATACACCAATATTTTCCCCTGGAAAAATTGGCCTGACTCCAAAAATGTTTGGAACTCGAGAAGGCCCCGCCGGTATACCTGCCCGTGCACCTAGAACAATGTTGGCGACGCCTATCTACAAAAACATTAATGAGGGGCAATGCGTAAATCTTCGCCTGTAGTACATTTCCTTAACAGAGTTTTGTTGCTAGCAAGAACATACATTTTTTCGCACTGAAATGTCATTGAATCGTTTTCGGAATTTCAGCCTAAGCATAAAGTACTTTGCTTACAACCTTCAAAATGTACTCACCTGTGCTCCTTACATTTCTAAACAGACGCCCTCAATATTAAGATTGTACCCGCCGCGGTGGCTCAGTGGCTAAGACGTTGCGCTGCTGAGCACGAGGTCGC
Organism: Haemaphysalis longicornis; assembly: GCA_013339765.2. Taxonomy (NCBI): domain Eukaryota; kingdom Metazoa; phylum Arthropoda; class Arachnida; order Ixodida; family Ixodidae; genus Haemaphysalis; species Haemaphysalis longicornis. The sequence continues at coordinate 37,456,545 of CM023452.1, read as the reverse complement.
GGGTTCGATTCCCGGCCACGGCGGTCGCTTTTCTGATGGAGGCGAAAAGCAAAAACGCCCGTGTGTACGAGATTTTGGCGCACGTTAAAGATCCCCAGGTGGTCAAAATTAATCCGGAGCCCTCCACTACGGCGCGCCTCATCGCCTACGTTGCGTCGGCACGTTAAACCCCAGTTTCAAATCAATATTTAAATTGTATAAAATATGGTAAAAGTGCAAGGTGCACGACTGTTTGAAGAAAAAACTGAAAAACACGGTTTAGACACTAATATTAAAACGAATCTTCGATTTTTCTTTACTTCTCCCCAGACGTAGGCCTTAGATGTACATACTTGACATCAAAAACACGTAGCATTATTATGTTCTTAGAGCACGTACAGAGCGAGAGAGTAGTCCCATTCGCCCGGCTTTCCACAACGTACTGTCGTAATAGGGACTTCCCTCAGAGTTGGATAAATCACATATGCTTTGTAAATAAATGCAAATGGTCAGTGCAAAAATACGATAAGTGCGAATGGAACTGAAAAAAAGGCATTTTTAATCTCCATGTCTCAACCATAACAACCCATCTGCTCCAAATTTAGTGAATAGATCGGAGAAAGAACGGCAAAATTTCTCATAGTTCAGCCTCACATTAAAGAGCTGCTTTTTTGATTCTCGCAAATCTCTGTCAAGATGTTGACCGATAAGTTTGCATTCATCAGATGTCAAAACACCTCGCATCATAACCATACTGGAGTGTGTACAACGCGAAAACGGAGCCCTGTCAGACGTGCTCCTCGCGGGGTGGTCAGACAGGAAACAGTGATATAGCTAAGTCCTTAAGATTTACACAGATCTGATTTTTTGTACGAAAGTCTAAAGATCACAGATGAGGTTAAATTACACAGAGAAGAGTAGAAAAATCGTATTTTCAAAGTAACGTTTGACGTGGTAAATAATCATCACCCCGTAGAAATTTATACTGACGCGTAGCGCCTGTCTAGCTAAAGTTGCTTGTCATATATGTATTTATAGTTTCCTTCAAGGGTGCACATAGGCCGTTCTACATGTACAGTGCCGTCCACTTTAGGTCCGATTACGGCGCAGCGCAGCCGGGATCCGCGGAGCGCCAGCGCACAAGCCGCGGCCGCGCATCGATGCTAAGCGCCGCAGGCGCGTAGGGCTTGGAGGCGGGGCTTCGTGTCGTCTGCTAGCATGGGAGCGCGCCGTGCTTGCTTTGTTCGGAAGGCCGCCTAACTGTCGGAATGCTTGTAGAGTCTTCGCGCACCGTGACCGCATTGCGGGAAAGCGCACTTCTCTGACTTCGCCGCGTCGTGCAGTTTCTGCGTACAACTGAGCGCTTCCTCTTTTCAGGCACACAACTGAGCGCTTCCTCTTTTCAGTTACGCGGTCACAGTTAAAAGCATGTCTTGTTGAAGGTGTTTCAGGAATGGTTTGTCCGGGGTTTATAGTCTTTAACGCCGCAAAACACTCTTGCTATGAAGACGCTTTCTATAGAAGGGCTACGGATAACCACCTGATACCGAGCAGCAAACACGCGTTCTTCCATTTCGCCTCTTTCAAAAAGCGGCACCTCCAAGTGGGATCATAAATTGGTCTCCGGGATCAGTATACCCAAGCACGTTAACCACTGAGCCATAGTGGCGGGCCAGGTCGATTCCTGGCGGGTTCCGCAGAACTCACCGCACCCTAAAATTAAGGAGGGTCAAGAAACAAAGCTTTATTTTCTGCGTGTGCTCTCTAACGCAGATGGCACCCTGACCTGATATGCCGTCGGGCCAGCTTTTTCTAACAGCAGAGCTCTTGTTACTGGCCGTAAGTTCGCCGTTGCAGAAAGAAATACCAAGAAAATTCCGAGCGCTCGTGGGCGCGCGCCTCGTGGTGACCACCGAGCGTCCCCGTCACACGCAGTGGACTTAGCAAAAATAAACTGTAAAAACCGCGAGAAGCAAGAAAATGCTGAGCGCTCGTGAGCGCCTGCCTTGCGGAGACCACCGAGTCCCCGGATCGTGCAGCGACTTTAGCAAAAAAAAAGAAAAAAGAAACCTCCAGCGCTGTCGTCAACCGCTACCACGCATCTAAAAACACAACCACGGCGCTAATGCTAGGGTTAATGCTGAAGCTGATCTAATGCTAAAGCTGAAAAGGGCACCCTACTCGGGAGAGGTCACCGTGACGGCCACATTCTCTGGGAGCCATTATGGATAATTGGAGACATGGCTACGAGTGTGCGAATCCTTTCCGGGACGACTTGGAGATCCCGCCACCACTGCCTCGAGTCGATGTAGAAGAGATAGTGGAAGGGTACAATCCTGAGGATGACTTTGCATCCACAACTCGCCGCGAAGAAGACAACGACCTCTTTGATGCATATCACGACGATTACTAGCATCGCAACTATAAATAAGAAAAGAAATTTAAACTTAACAGTATCCGGCAATGCTCGCCGCAACAGCTTCGCCATTCAATTCTTGGGCGTAAGTGCTAGCTTACTTCATTTTTTTATCGGAGTGTCATATGCTAAGTCTAGCTCGAAGACACTCGCAGACTGCTCGATGCGACTTCGAATGTGATCAATGAACTCATGGAAATCGACAACAAATATCGTGAATATGAAAATTAATTAGAATGTTTTCCGTCGAAAATGCGTGTTTGTTATGTGTAAGGCATTACTTGCATTATTAGGCACATTGGAAAGGTATTGAACTTACTGGTGATTTTTGAGTTCGTGGCGTTTGGCTAGGCAGTGTGTTTGAGTATGGTGAAGAAAATGTAGAATTTGTGGACCTCGAGAAGGGAGAAGCTGTTCCAGAATTGTGTAGCATGGAACGGGTGACCACAACTCCATTACTCACGTAGGCCCATTGCGAGGAAGTGAAACAAAGGGAAGGTGGCAACAAAGGGAACAGACGCTGTCTCCCTCTAACTAGCCAGATAGGCAGCGCAATACCATATCCATTCTAATGTAGCAGACTAGAGTGGAGCCGGTCGAGGACTCGGACGGAGAGTAGGACGATTATGCTGGGTGCGTGACCCGCTGGCTGGGAAACTACTTGAAGCATCTCGACAATGGCGTGATATTCATATATATAAAAAGCCAACACTCATCGATACCAAAGTCGTGAGATTGAAACCCAGTCTCTGTGACCAAAATTCCTTGGAGGGAAAATGCACAGACACCAATGTGCTGCGTAATACCAGTGCATATGAAAGAAATCCTGGTGGCCGAAATTATATGTAGCCCTCCTCTACAGCGTCTCTCATTAATCAAAAACAAAGCCTGTTCCGAAATCTTTCGATACAATGCATTTAGTATTTATTTTGCAACAATACATGCATGTAGTATTTCATTTGCTATCGAAAAAACCAAGCATCCAGGAATTATAATGAAGGAACTCTGAAAATGCAACTTATGTATAGATTTCGGGCCTATATCTTTCCAATGTCTTGTTCTTGTTCAACAATGTTGACAAGTATAAACACTGACACCGGACGTAGACGTTTAGATTTGGCTGTGAGTATATAAGACTATTGTGCAGATTTTATTTCTCTTTGGCCGGGTGGCAGAGTAGAGTCCAATACAGACAGACAGACAGACAGACAGACAGACAGACAGAGACAGACAAACAGAACAAAATTTCTGCGTTAAAGTAGTCGACGATATACTATCGTCTTTAATAATCAGCACCTCATGAGAACGACGACTTTCCGGAGCGCCCGTGTAACGCCATTAGTTGCCCGGCAATGCGCGCAAACGCAGCGCCTCCGCGAGAAAAAAAAGAAAGCAAAAAATATTGTATAACCCGCAGCAAAAAACAAACAAGAAACAGTACGTGACATTGCACGTTACGCAGAGTGAGTGGTCACGAGATTTTTTTCTCTCTTTGACGCCTTCGCCCTCATGCAAATGCTGGCAACCGCCTCCCGCAGCGTTCTACTCGGACACTCAGGTTCTCACCACTTCCGTCTGCGAACTGCAAAATAAATAACCATTGTTGGAAGTTGCTCAGCATTTTGTTGCCGGTATTCCAGTTCGCGATTTATTTTGAGCGGTAGCTTGAGTGATAGCTTGCCCAATCGCGCAAATTCGTTGCAGCAAGAATGACATTTCCTCATAGTCATGCGCGACAACTCCATGCTTTCTTTATGATAGGCATCGGCGTACCTTTATAGTTTAAAAAAATGTAATTGTTCCTCCTGTTAAAGCCAACCCTAATTTCTGGATAAACTTCCAAGATTTTATTCAGATTTGAATTGTATGTTTTCTGGTAACATTCTGTTAGCATTACGACTTTGTGTTTTTTGTTCATTAGCCTGTTTCGTTTTATTCATAGTTTCTTAGCAAGAGGAGCTGATTGTCTTTCTTCTTTAAAGTTTGAAATTTTGTAAAGGACATAAGCATGTGCCCCATGGACGATGCATGTCCAGCCTTCTCGCAAGCATCACCCTTAAGTGGGCTGGAAAATCTTGTACAGCCGGCTGCGAAAAGAAAAAAAAACAGCGCGTTGACAGGGTCACAAAATGCTTTCGCCCGCGGCCGCACTCTTCACTAGCACACCCAACCGAATGCGCTGTAATGGCAAGGTTTTCGCACAAGGGTGAAGACACACGCAAGCGAGAAGAAGAACCTTGTAGAGCAGACACGCTACTACACCGCAGCCGAAACTTTGATTCCAGCGGACCGGCGCCCGCCGTCAATGCTGCCGCCGCAGCCACCGGCACGGAGCAACTCGCGACCGGTGCGACCTCTCAGCGCCTAGGGAAAAGTCACGCCCGCTTTCGTTAGCGCAGTTCCGAAACTTAAAAAAGTATCAATAAACGTTGACAAAACCAGCACAAAGGGCTATTTCATCCTGCCACAGTGAACAAGAATAGGAGTAGTGTGCTCACTGCGCAGCTCACGAACGAGGCGCGCTGGGGCCGGCGGCATGGACTTTTTATCGTTTCCGCCCGTTCCGCTTGGTGTCGCTACTGTACGAACCACGGTAGTAAAGCTGCCCGAGGGTTCCTTGATCTGCGTGCCTGCCGGCGTGGTAATTTTGTCGGTTGGGCGATTGTGGCCAGTTCACTCTGCTCTTGTGATTTCGTTGCTGTTGCGCGTTTAGTTATTTTACTTTCATTGAACTGGAAAGTCATCAATATAGCGTGAGGCGCGTATTTGTTGGCATGTGAGTCTCCTTCACGAAGGAAACAAACAAGCGCGGTACATGTAGTAGGCAGAACCATTGCGACGCACCAGGCTGCAAGACCGGCTATGTTAAGGAGGTTGCCCTAAAGTGGCCCTTTTTAGTGGACCAAAAAAGGCTTCTCGAAGAGAGCCTCCGACGCGCAAATAAAGCGTTGGACGACAACTGCTCTGTTCGCGAGTTAAACTTCGAGCGGCGTCCGTCATCCGCGATTACGTGCATGTTGTGCAGGGACAATAGGTCCGTATTTCTTGCGGAAAGCCACACGTGCACCCGATGCTGTGCCGACCATTCTACCTAACCTGCCTGAATACGTGTCGAAGAAAGTGCGGAGGGGGAGGCCGTCGAGAAAGTGGAAACGGTCAGCTGGGAAAGAAGCAAAATCGTCCCCCAATGCAAGGCGTAAAGGGTGTTTCGAAAGTTCCGAAGGTCGTCCCAGTGAAAACAAGGTTGCGCTAAATGAGCCTTTACAAGAGCGCGAGTCTCTCACGGGAGAAGCTGCACGACCAGAGGTCGTGTCTTCTACGACAGAATGTCTTCAGCCAAATGACGTTTTGGAAACGCCTTCAGTGTTCTGGGCGAAGCATGCGATTCGTAGAGAAAACGACTCAACGTTTTGCTGCACATCTGTGTTGGAAATTAACATTGAACGAGTATCCGAAAAGGTAGTCGTGTTCATTCGCATCAGGCAGTCCCAGGAGGTTGGTTGTCGTTTTCATGCAAGGAGATTGTGAAGTTTTACGTTGTCGTGCGGCTTCACTTCTTTGTTAAATGAGTTAACATGGACAAATCTTTCCCACGGAAGTGATCCAAGCTCCTTAAGATGGGTTGCCTCTGAGCAAATAAGGCAGTTACTCAAGCCTTTATGCTCAGCCCGGCCTCACAAAATAAATGTTTGCCTCTTCTGCATTGTGCAGAAAGGGCCTGAACTTTTGAATTTTTCTTCTGTACGGGAGGAGAGTGCATGCATGCTGAATGGGTATGTGGTCTTACAAGTTATCCACTACACCTGGCCGCTCGCAACAACAACGAGAGAAAGAAATTTTTTTTCTAGAAGGAAAAAAAAACTATTTTCATATAATAGAATGGAGTACTGAGCCGAGTAATTCTCCGTAGATTTCGCGTGCGTAGTACATTAGGTAAACAAGTAATCAAATTTTGTAACGCTTTCTCATTAAAAAGCATTAAGCTATTCTTCGGAACAGAGAACACGTACCACAATCAACGTTTTTGAACGACAAAAGGGCAGGTTGTGTTTGCAATTACATTAGAATTCACAAAGAAGCCCCAAGGAAGCAGCCGAGACACGCGCCGCGCTTCCACATCACGCACTGCATTCTTCAGCCCACATTCACTCGTGTGAGGCTTCTACCAAATGAGCATCCACGCTTTTTACGCGGGGTAATAAAGTGCCCAGCATTATAAGAATTCCCAGTCGTCTGCGGCAATACGTGCTGTGTTTCGCTGAGAGCCTGCGCGACTGCGTGCGCGCAAGCTCTTTTGTGATGTCACTACCGTGGTTACGACACCAGCGCCACCGCAATTGGCCGCACTTGTTGACAGCGGCGTCTTCACTCCGACCTGGCCTCTGAGCACTCTACTACTCTTCTAGTTGTCTATAATCCTGCCTCCCCCTTCCGTCGCGCGCGTTTTTCCGACTGAGGAGTTTGGGTGGCCACTATCCGCTCCCCCTTGTCCTCGAAAGCCGGCATTTTGCACAGGGGCCGATCGGTGGTGGCCGTAATGCTCCTAAAGACGCGGTCACACAAGCGCGACCATTGGCCGACTCGTTGAGATGTCGGCGATCTGTCGGCGGCAATGTCACACCGCGCCGAAACCGGTCGTTGGCCAACTGTCTGCGTCGTCGAGAAATCGGCGGGGCGTCGGTGTGTTTGTCATGGCTGCCAACGCGTCTGTCACACGACGCCGACGACCGCACGACGACACCCCGCCCGCCGCCTTGCCTCTTCAGCTCGGGACAGCATCTTAACCCTCCAAGACATTACGGCACATTTCCGCCTCTCACGCCGCCACCTCCCTACCTCACACCCGGGTTTATCCAACAGGGAAGAACAGCTATGGCGACTGTCGCAAACCCATACACTCCCCTGTCGCTAGCACCTGCACCGTATTTATCCTTCCGTCTAACTGCCCTGCCTGCGAAGCAGTGGAAACACTGGACCATCTTTTAAATGCAGAGCATTTCAGTAACTCACGATGTCACCCGCGTTGACGTCCGTAGTCCGCATCGCTCCCCTTACACTATATAAAAAAAATAACACTTACCGGCGCCAGGTTTCGAACCCACGACTCTGCGGGCGGAACGCAAGGTACGTGGTACTCTACGCACTGCGCCACAAAGCCGACACAGAATGGAAGGTTACGAACACGCCTTACATCCTTGACTCATTCAACCGTCGGCCACAGGTGCGCCCTCTCCCCCGCGTCCTCCTCACCTTCTCTCCGCTCGCAACGCCCTCTCTCGCCGCGTTCGGTTCTGGCGCACAACAGGTGGGGACGTGCGCAACACCCTCTCTCGCCGCGTTGGGTTCACGCTGAGCAACAGCCGGTTCGCGCGCAAGAACAGGTGGGGGCGCTCGCATCGCGCCGTCTCGCCGCGGTCGGTTCGCGCTTAAACCACATATGTCGTTCGCGCGCGCTCCGGTCGCTAACATCTGTGGCGTGATCGTGACGTCAACATCACGCGGTCGTGTGGTGGCGCGATTTCGGCGCTATAACACATTCTCGCGAGGAGCATTGGATTGGATTCGATTGGATTGGCTTGGATTGGCTTGGCTTGGATTGGTTTGGATTTGGATTGGATTAAAGTGGATTGTGTTGGATTGTGTTGCGTCATAACCGCGCCACGTTGCGTCATAGTCGCTCCACGTTGCGTCATAGCCGCGGCAGGGGGTTCACGGCACGTTTCACGTTTCACCATCGACTTCATCGACAATGTCTATGCTGGAAGACAACAATTACAACAACAACCAATACGTAATCCATACGACTTGCAGGCGCGCCCCCCACGGAAATGCTCTGCATTTGATCGTGCCCCTCGCGAGGGGGATGTTTTTTTAGTTAACTGCTTTACTTTGTAATAGCTATTTGTTAACGCTCCTGATTGTACATTTTTAGTTAACTGCTCTACTTTGTAATATCTTTTGCTCCGAGGCAACCCCTCGAGTGCGCCACCATCAGCCGCCTCTACGGCTTCAACGATGAGTGCAAGCGCCGCTACAGCATCAAGGAGTCTAAGAACTTCGCCGACTGCCTGCCCATCGCAGCTATCGACGACGACAGGGTGTTATTATACCCCGGGGTACTGTCTCCTGACATCGAGTCAATGTAGCAGATCAAGCGCATCACGTGACCGACAGGCCTCCCCTACACAGTCCTCCGCTTACCTTAATTGCATGCTGTCGGAGGAGGGCGGTGTGCAGGACTCGGCCGAGAACGAATGTGGCGTGCACGTGCTTGCTCATTTCAACGCCTTCATTTTTTGGAACTGTCCCCACGTCCCCTATCCCCCTTACCAAACGGTGGGCACTGGGCTGAGGCACTGGCCAACTTCGACCGGTCTACCCAACGGGTGGTCACGGCGAGGGCTGCTGCGGTCAATGGCACGCCAGTCACCACGACCCCGTAAGGTGCCTTTAAAGGCTGAATAAAATGTTTGTCCTCCTCCTCCGCAACGAATCTTTATTTGTCTAGTCAAACTTGGAGTACTGCGTCGCTGCTGCTACGACTGAAGCCGTTCGTACAAACTCGCGTGTGTATTACTTGTACTGTGTGCTCCTCAGCTTAATCTTGGATCACGGACCTAGAAGAAGAAAGATCTGTGTTCGCTGCTACAGCGGCAATTATAACACCGCATGTTCCGGATGAACGCCAGGCGAAAAGGCCTCCGTAGCACGTAGAATATGCATATAAGTAAGTGCGTACGTCATCGAAGATTTAACCTCCAGTAATAGGAAAGGCCTTACAGTGTCCCCATGATATCGTATTCTGGAGAAACAAGGCGCAAATAAACGTAAATTTGATTGTTGCGGCTCTCAGAAGCCGCTCGCTGTTTGGAAGAACATTTTCGATAACAAAAGTTGTTGCTTCTCAAAATCACGCTATAAATGATTCGCGATTAGGATACGCAAACCACGCCATTGAAGAAGCCGCCCAGAAAGGAAACAAATGAAAGAAAAGCAGATTCCGCCGGGAATTGCATCCACAGCGTCGACAGAGTGCGCGCCATGCTCGAGGCCACTTTTCCTGTATATCGCTTTGCGCAAGAGTTGTGCGTCTGATTGCCACATGCCGCGGGTTCCAGTTCGACAGGAAACCGCGCTTTCCGTGGTGCGCACAAGACCCGTTATTCTATCGGTTCTGCTCCACTTAGCATCCGCGGTTGCGGAAGCAGCGGCCACTGCGGCCGGTCAGCTGATAAGTAGCCGAATATCGCGCGCGTTCAGTGTCCGCGCTGCTCCTCGCCACTCCTCCTCGCCGCTGCCGCTGGCGTGGCGGCCCGGCAGCAGCTCCTACATGTGAGACGAGCGGCTTTCCGGCACGACCTGGAACTCAAGCTGGGGGATGGACGCGCAACAAATGCTCCGCCTTTGCCAAATAACCTGTCCAGTAGAAGGAGGGCAACCATGCGGATGTCATACGTCGGTATTTATTAGTTGGTTTACAGAATTCCTGGTTTGCATACTGAAACTTTTTTAAGTAGCGCTTGCGCAGTATGGTTCTTCAAAGCTCCCAGAATAGCTTATCGCCATCAACTCTGTGGCATCGAGAAAGCGCTCTCAAAATTATGTATGACCGCCTGCGACTGCGATTTCGCTCTGCGAGAATAGTACTTGCCGTGCTTTGATTTTACGCTTAACGCTAAATACTTAGGTCGTTATTGATTATTTATCACCTAAATTACCTTCCACAACTCTTCTTATGCACATAACTAACATTTTATGTTCTAAAAGTGGCCTGCCGCACATGACTATGCAGTTGGCAGGTCCGGGGTAGCGACGTCACCGGAGCCTCAAAAGTGAGCATGCGGATCGCATTAGGGTTAGTTTTGAGTTGTAGTGGCTTCATGGACGCTACTTAGTTTATTAAAGTCTAAAACTAACAAAACAGAGCCGCATCCATTACGGCACGAATGTTGTCGGTGCGCCTTTTTACCTTCTCGGTAGGTTCCCGACGACACATCGGGCGGTAGGTCGGGCGACCGGTTTTAGGGGCGAAGCTCCTAAAGCCATGGGTCTGTCCATCCCTTGTGTCTCGTGGTACGTGACCACCGCATGCTTTCGGAGATGTCGCAAAGTGGGACGCGTTGCACGCGCAAGAAACCGGCTGCAACCGGCAGCGCAAACTCGGCACCGGGAGCGCCAGCTTGTCTGTGTTCGCCAACGGAGGCGTGAGCGCACGTGCACTGCGAGGGGGAGATCAACTCAAGGATCCCGCCACGAACGCAGGCAGTCGTTCTCGAAGATCGAACGAGACGCAAGGACCTTTGCTCGTTTCCTCTCGTCTTGTTCGGGCACAAGTTCGCCCTAAATAAAAGTTCTTTCTTCAAATACGCACTCAGATGTATCCATATGAACCCTACCACGATCCGAGGAACGTGTATGGACTTAGTGTTTGCAAACTTCCCATTGCAGCCAGTACAAGAACCTCTCTCGCTTCATTTCACAGATCATAAAGCCGTCGTAATGAAGGGACCTCGCAATCCAGTCATGACAACGACGAAATGAAAAGAACAAACGAAGAAACGAAACAACAAACGAACAAGAACAAAATAAGAACAAAATAAAAGTTGATTTGTACAATGTACGCACACAGTCTTACGTCTTTCTTAATGATGTAATGGGGCGAACTTTCACGGAGAGTTACGGTTACCGATGATCTCCCCCTCTCGAGCTTCGCCCACTTATCATCATTCATTCCGTGGATATGGCGTGATTTTTTGTTGGCGTCTCTGGATTGCGAGCCTGTTACACTGCGCGGACTTTCCATCTGCCGACGTGTTTGTGTCGCCGTCGGTGAAGTATTTACTCGCGGTCTGGCAACTTGGCAGTTGCTCGATGGTTCGGTGGTGGTGGTGTGTAAAAACTTTATTTATCTAAAGATGTATAGAAAGAGGCGCCGGCGTGGAGCAACGGCACACTACAGCCCCTAGTGGGCGGCCAGGAGCCCGTGTGCCCTAGCGGTTACTTCGGCCAGCTGGATAAGACACTCTTGCACTTCATGGTCGGCTAAAACGCAGTAAGCAAACATAGGACGAGGGAGACAAGGACGAGCGCTACTTACAACTGAATTTTAATAACAACCACTGGATGTATGAATAGAAAAGAAGCACAACACCCTCAAATGACTATGAAGTTTATCACGTCACTGCACAGCCCCCACGCACTCGTCAAGCACGCACGTGTGATAAACGCTTGTCCAAGAAGGCTAGCTCTTTCGAGCTCAAACATATGGACGTCATAGTGCCACTGTCACCTATCTGGCGCATTTCCGCGGCCTCAACAATCTCTCGCGTGCGCTGAACCGCGCTTCAAAAAATGAAGGAGCACGCATCGTACATAGGCTATATCGTACATTGGCTATATAAGGAGCACGCATCGTACATAGGCTACATAGGCCAAATTGCTATATTTGCCTTTCCGTACCTTGTTAGGCTAGTGTTGAGGCACCGCCCAATCTGCCCAACGTATCCATAGTTTTTTGCAAGTAAGCGGCAACTTGTAGCTCACCCCTACCCTGCAACGCACCTACTGGTTTTGGTGGTTAATGAGGCATCTGTTTTTCCTTTTGCTGACAGGGCACGTTTGGCTGCAGAGCCTACACAGTTTATCAGGGCCGACATTACAACTTGGCAATTTGGATATTCATTGTCAAAAGTGCGACAAGCGTGTTCCGCAATTTCTCGAGACGCGGATCAGCGCACGCGAGAGATTGTTGAGGCCGCGGAAATGCAGCAGATAGGCGACTGTGTCAGTACGAAGTCCATATTTTTCAGCGCGAGAGAGCTGGCCTTCTTGGATAAGCATTAATCACACGTGCGTGTTTGACGAGTGCGGGGAGGGGGGGGGGGGTGTAGGGCTGTGCAGTTACGTGATAAACTTCATAGTCATTTGAGAGGGTTGTGCTTCTTTTCTATTTATATGTCCCGTGGTTGTTATTAAAATTCAGTTGTAAGTAGCGCTCGTCCTGTGTTTTCTTTACTGCGTTTAACATAGTTATAATGGGTTAACAACTCACTCGTACCCACACGTTGTTGGTCGGAGCTGAGCAGCGTAGCCTTTCATTGCTCTAGCGTCGCGAGAGGCAGGGGCAGAGTGGGATGGAGGGGTGTATGGAGGGAGACGCACCCACTATGTGGTGAAGGGAAGCGAAAGGCGCGCCGCACCATGTGCACGTTTGACAGTATTGTGCGGGAAAGTGAAGGGGTCATAACGCGGGATGCGCGAAGGTGTTAGTCTGCAGTCGACGCCACTGGGGAATTGCGTCTGATTAAGAGGGTAGTCCTGCGCGATGTCTCAATGGGTGACCAGGTGATCTCTCCCTCCCGCCCGAGGTGAAGAGGCAGCATGCGAGGCATCCCTGCAGCAGAAATCTCGGGCTACCTCGTTCGCCAGATCGTTACCCGGAAGGGACGAATCGGTCTGCGTCTATAGACCGTTCCATCGGGCGAGGGAGAAACGTACTCTCGGACTCAGCGGCCGCGGCGCGCGGACCGCCTTTCACCCTCTCTGGAGTGTGCGCGCTGATCACGGCGGGCCTGGCGCGTCTGCCCCTCTGCCTTGACTACGCTTTGTAGGCATCGCGCGTAGAGTTTACCACTAATTTACGCATTATTTTAATGAAATGTTGCTAATAAATGAGCCAGACTAGCAGCTTCTGATTTGCGCACTTAATAGCACACAAGAGTTTTGGCAATTTTGTTTTTATGAGCTCTTTCTGTACACTCGATCCTACCTTGGAGTAGGGGCAGAAAATTCTTCAACCTTCTTTCCAAATTAAAATTGGTAACTGAAACTTGCCTGTGCCGCAGATAGTATTAGTTCCATCTCCACTGCTGCTGGGGTCACATTGCGGCATACCCGGCTCCAAGTATTACGTCGGCTGGCGCTGGTAATTTTCACAGTGACACCTCCTTGGTTGTCCCTTTCCCCAGCCAATCTGATCGAAAGGGGGGAGGGGACTACTGAAGGGGATCCACCTCTTTATTTCCCCATCCCCGACTCGGGCAAAATAAAGTTGTTCACTCGCTCAAATCAGCCAAGAGTTTTAGTCTATTACCCAAATATGATGTCTCTTTGTCGGCAACATCAAACCTAGATAAAAGCAACGCAAAAGCGAAATCTTGTCTTGTTTCCCAACAGCGGACACTTAATAAGATGCTTATTAATGAGTTGCGCAACGGCGGACTCTCTCCAGGAGCTGTGTTGTTCACTTTATTTATGTTGTACTTTAGCACTGCAGAGCAGCTTGGAATTCGAGAGAGAGGAAGATTTTGGGGACCGTGGTGGCTGAGGGTGAGGTGTTAATATATCGATAATATTTAATACAAACTATCTAATATGCCAAATACTTACTAAGTCCACCCAAAACAACCTGTATTAAACCCTGCAGGGATATGAATCCAGAAGTACGTTACACTGACGTCGACACGCGCTCCTGCTTGTTGCCCATGTGCGCCGGGCGTATCACGGTTAGGTAATTTTAATAAACATCAGTTTTTGCAGTAAAGTGATAAAATTACCCGCTTTACGCGATCCCGGACACAGACACGCAAACAATAAAAATTGTGACAAAGTATTGCAAATATACGTTTGAGACGGCATCGATTACCCACTGCGGAGCACGCTACCTCGAGGCGAATTTCAGCTCCACCGCGGCCAGAAAAGCTGCCAATTTAAGCCAGATCGCTTAACCTGGTCTATGCAACAACTTTCCAATTTAAAGTATATTACGGAAACGAACGCACAACGCGCTACAACGAAAACTTCACTGAGCCTCCGTTGGCGCCCAGGGCGCCGCGGAGCAAACGCCCAAGCCAGCGAATTGGGTAGCTACGAGAGGGGCGCTGCGCACGCAAGATGGCGGCGCCCTCGTTGGAATGGTCTATATCAGGCGTGGACAATGTGCAGGCGGAGTCTGTGCAGTCTGCAGGATACGTGCGGTGATGGGGGATACACGTCCCGTCTGAAAGTTCCGGACAGCCGTCTGCGAGTCGGATATTATTGCTGTGGCCGAGGTAGCTTTAGGAGCCAGGGCAATAGCGGACTCTCTTCTCCAACTTCCGGCTGGAGGTGTGGGAACCCAGCACGAAGCAACTATGTCTCCTCGGGAGTGACAATTACGGGGACGGAGGCTGCACGGTCAGGGTATTCCGCTGCGTCGACGTACACGGTAGAGGGAGGCGAACGTGGGACATTTTGCAAGGCCTGGACCCCAGCAAGGCGGCATTTTTTATGGACGGCAGGGTCCTTCTTCCGTGCGTGAGAGCCACCCAGTAGCAGGATCGCAGTCATTCAAACTAACCTTATCTCCGTGCTGCGTAGCAAACGAGTGGCCCAGATTTGTTAAAATGGAGCGACCCGTGGGAGTAGAGGCCAGACCATGGAGTTGGCCAACACACTGGGCTTCAACAAGCTCTTCTATGTTACAACGGTGACTGGAAACGGTAATCCCCGAACACCAAAACAGAACCGGATCACCACTGACAACACACCACAGAAGCTAGCTAATTCCAGCACAGATAAGCAGAGTCATTAACCAGGAGAGTATAACAAGCTTGGTAATAGATGTTAAACACAGAGAATATTAAAAATAATAACAAACGTTAAGTACAAATCTATTAAGGTAAAAAAACTTGCCGGAATCAATTTTTTAAGTGCAGTTTGCATCATATTTACTTTGAAAACAATGGCGCGCTTAAATATTTTTACTCAAACATTGTTCAAGAAACGATCATGTTTTGTGCTTGCCTTGTATCACAATTTTGCCGCTCATTGGCAGTTCAAAAAGTAATGTATTGAACGGAATAAAAATTTGCAGATGCCTACAACTTAATGCCAGACCTTAACTTCACTTGCTTTTATCCGCTGTTGAGGTTTCGTGTGAACAGTGCAGCCACCCCATTACCGCATGAGCAGCCACAGTGTTAGCACCCTGCAAAATTTTTGATGTTCCGCAATTCCCTTGAGTGGAGTTTTGGTGTGTTGTTGAAATTTTATATAATTTGAGCTCTCGCGCCCTTACAACACGAAAAGCTCCTTAGACGGCGCCCACTGAAGCTCGTTCCGCTGACTAGGAGTCGCTTCTTTCGCGGCCACCCTGGCGCTATTTTTCAAAGGACTTAATTCCCGCTCTCCTCCCGCTCTCCTGCTACTGTTTCCTGGCGCGCGATGCCCTTCTGACGCTGCGCGGCTCGCGCAAATCAAACCCATTTTTTGGAAATACTTTGTAAACGCCTTTGCATGCGTGATTCAGCGGAAAAGATTTAATGCTTTCGGTTTGAGATGTCGAAGTTAGAATGAAATTTCTCACCATACAATCCGCTATAAGGAATGTAATTTCCAGAGGGAGATGATGGAGAAGTGAGTGTTCAGCACACAAAGCTTCCATAAATCGCTTGCCGCCACACAACTTCAAGCCATAGCGAAGCTTTTTTACACGGGTGCAGTAGGCAAGTAGACTATTTAGAATAAGAAAGCATTCACTTCTTTGGGCATTTTTCTGTGCTGGTAGCTGAAACTGAAAAAGCCTAGTAATATAATTGAGATTAGCCTATCTGATGTGCTGTTTGGGGTTACTTGATTTTATTTGCGGTTATTTCTTAACGTTTGGGGGTTACTTATAGGTCAGAGTAAACTGGAAGACCTTTTTGTGTTTACTGGAAAATGGGCGGCGCACGTAGTGCTGTCCTCCTAACCTCCACATACTGCACTCTTGATCAGACTTAAAGGTACACACAATTTGCTTCCTATCGATAGATTGTCTCACCCCCGAGCACGAATATACCACTGTTATGTGTGGCTCTTTTCAAATGAGGCAGAAAAGAGCTAAGTCGTTCAGGACGGTGTGGCCGCCACTGTCTACACCTCGCAATGTGCATAAAAAGTGCCTCCCGCTGTATGCTGATACTCCCCTAATACTTGGGTAGGCGGGGCCCCTTTTCGGGGAAGCGTAACACCTACGCACGAGTGGTTAGTTCGGTTCTGCATTAACGGGGCTTCAAGCGGACATTACTTTATTCTCAAGAAAGCTGATCCATACTGACCACAGGTCCATGAAGGAACATTTGCTGAGTGGTACCGGAGGTGCAACGTAAGTGGGGTTTTCGGGAAGGCCGAAATAATTCAGCGAACTGTGCAAACCACTCGTACCTTGAAAGCGTTGTATTCCGTTGTTTTCTATTCCGCCAAATATATCACAGCTGCCTCGGGTGCTTCATGCGTACCGCAACGCAAACACCGACGCTGTATGCGTTTGTTTAGCACTTTCTCTTATCAAATTAGGCAGTCGTTCGGCCTCAAATCAACGCTAAAACGGAAACGGGAAGCTGATACTTTACTTTAGTTCCAAACCAACTTGTTGGTGGCCTTCCTGTACCTGTAGAATTTTCGGGGCATGCTTTGCATAGTAGTTTCCAAGAAATCGATTATTGAGCGCTGGTGACCTTGGTCCACAACCAAGCAGCCGTTGCTGGTGGTGGCCCGCGCAAGGCAGCGCCGCAACTGCCAAGGCAAGAAACCATCTATTCCCTAATTACGTCGTCAGTCGCACATTTCACTGACATTTAAACAATGCAGAGTTAAATTATATAACAAGTGACAACTGGGCTAGTTGGTATTGGCATTTGAAATGTCTTGATGGTAGCGCACTTACACACGGACACTAAGAAAGAGGCGACAACCACAGCGCTGACTCACAACTGACATTTTATCAGAACATGCACACATTTAAACACTACAACACTAAACCCCACGTGACCACACATCACACATACGTCACAATCCATCGTGTACTTTCCAAAACGGGACAGGCACGAAGAAACTTCATGGATAAAGGCGCGTGTTTTTTTTTTTTACGCTACAGAGCGATTTAAAAAATTCAGACTCACTTTCATGTAAATGAATGGAAGGCACACTAGAGCACCGCACTCCCTTTCTGATTATATTATATGCCTCGATAATATTACGTGTCAAATTCTATCTGTGCACAGATAATATCACTATTCCTGTAACGCAGGCTCACATTTTCCGCGTCTGCAGCGTCGGGCCACGCATGCGATCCGGACCGCGCTGTTGCCGTACTACTACTGTAACGGGAAATTTTATCGCCGAAGCTCTGGCTGCATAACATAAAATGTATTCCTTGGTTCATCTTAATGGCCAGCGGCCATTATCTTGATCTTAATTTCTTCGCAATTCGCCCACATAAATTGCTTATTTTTACATTTACCTGAACTAAACCAAGACGTCCGGAGTATAAGTCTTCTAGGTTGCGGATGCCTTCACTTTAAACTTAGCATAAGATAAGTTGGAAGCCGGGAAAAGCACATTTTTTACACGATAAATTCCGGCCGCGGCGGCTGCTTTTCTTGTAGAGGTTGCAAAGCGAAAGCGCCCGTGTGTTCGACACTTTGCGGCACGTTAAAGAACTCTGTGGTCGAAAGTAAACTTGCGTCCTTTCACATACAGCGAGTCTCATCGCCTATGCAGCGTCGGCGCGTTAACATAATCAACGAATTATTTCATGCAAACCTATAGGGCGAAATTTGGTGGTTAAGGTCCTGTTTCTTTTCCCCTCGGTTGTTTGAGCAGCGAATTACAGTATTAACCCTCTAAAAGTAAGGGATGCTTGAAATTCAACCAACAAATATGCGTATTTCTAGAAGAAATATGATAAAAGCACGGTGATTGTAACAACCATCATTTACAGATGTGTACAATACCGCCTGCAAAATAATCTGTTTATTTATGACGACACATGCTACAGCCATTTTATTGAACAGTTTCTAATTATACAAACCCTTTGATCCAGAGAGTTTGGTGATAGTAAAAAATAGAGCGGGTGTATTTGATAAAGACAAGCTGGGCTCGGTGGAACCAATTTCTGGAGCATCGCCCATGTTAACGCCACATCCAAATTACGCAGCCGCGTTGGGCTGAAAGCAGGGATCAACATATCCTCAAGAGCATGAATCAGAGAATAGAGAGGAGTTCTAGCAGTTCTACGGAGCCAGGCAAGATGCATGCCTTACGTGCACCCCTCATCACTCTAGTCATCCCCAGTTGGCGTAGCAAGCCCGGCCGCCAGCAGGGCTGATTTCACTAGCTCATATTAAACGTTACCTACAACCATTTTTGTGTACACTGCATAATTGTTTGTATATGACAACAAGAAAAATGATCGTTTAACTCATTTAATAACGGGCATTTCAAAGTCATAGCCCTCATGAGGCGCTGGAAGCGGTGCTGCATTATCTCTCTGATTTTTCACGCGGTTACATCTGCTCCCTAAGTAATTGCATGCATCCCGTGCATTGAAAGCCGAGAAAGAACGGTACTAAGGAATGATTATAAGCAAAACTGCTAAGGAAACTGGTTAAGGAAACTGGCCTGTATTTAATTTTAAAGGGGATCCAGACTTTCGAATCGGAACTATCCTTGCAGCGCGACAGTCATCGGGTATCAAACAGGTTTATAACGATGTTTTTATATATGACATAAGTACTCTGCTTCCCGGATTGCGTATCTGTTGTTAAAAAGCATTAGACATTTTGGCCGGACCTGATGATCTTTTAACTCTAGATTACACAAAAGACTAAGAATGTCGTCTTTGCTTAAATTTATTTCGGAAATCGGAATACGAAGTGCGTAAGGTTGCAAGTGCGCCTGCGATGCGTTCATGGTAAAAAATTACTGGAAGAACGCGTTGAATTACTTGGCAATGGTAGAAGAACAGTCAATGCTTATGCCATATGTTCTGATCTTTAATGATGCCACTTTTATCTTTAGATAGATGTTACCAGAATTTTTTTGGTTGTTCTGACACGAAAGAAGTCCATGTGCCAAGAAAAGAACTGGTCTCTTGCAGCACAGACTTCATCTTTAAAATTGCGTGGAAGACTTTCAAGTTTGTTTCCTGTCGCCGCGTTTTCTAGAGAGATTTATCTTGCGTTTCAGGTGTATTAGATTACGATTCATCCACAGGTACGCCCTGTTGATGGGCTTGTTTTTTTAAGGCGCGTAGGTGCTTCACAATGAATGTACCATGTACTTAAACTTTGACCACAGCTCATTAACGTCACTTGTATAATGAAAGGAAGGAATAAAGATTCCATACAAATAAAAACTCCATCATCATCCGCATGCGTATAGCCTCTTACAAATGCATCAGAAGGTTTTAACATACGATCGCAAGCCCGAAGTGCGACACTCAAGAAGAAGTAACGCATGATGAGATATACCATGCTGAACACTGACGGAGCAATCTGGAAGCGATCTACTTGAAAACCCAAGGTCAAGTACAGCAGAGCTGGAAGTTCTTGCAGCATGGGAAACCACATGGGTTAAGGAAAACGTAATGCAGTTAGATGTAATGATTCAAGCAATTTTTCAAATCCTTGTAGTCATGAGAAATTCTGCACCTGTTCTTTCCGGGAAGGTTAAAATCGATTGTTATAAGGATGTTTGAACGCGAATTTTATTTTCCCTCAGATAATTATATAATGATCCTAAGTATTCCGGGGGAGCCTTCGGGCGCTGATAGACACTTACTAATAATATAGTTTTATCAAAAAAACTTTATTTTGCAACATATCCTTTCGCGATCATCGATGCCATATAAGCGCGAGAATTAATGTTTTTTATAGCGATTGCAAACTCCGCCACCCCTTTACCCTCTGTCCCTACAGATGAGCGTATACGACGGGGGAATTATTTCTGAAGGTTGCAGGTCGGAATGCTGCCCGGTTTCAGGATAATTACAACATTGTGGTGATAAGTAATAATTATGTCTTCAAGGCTCTATATCTTAAGATATTCAGTTACACTGCGGGCGTTCAACGAAACAAGTCGGAGCGTCTTAAGAGATTCTCGTCATTTGTTATCGCGCTTGCGCGTGTTCGCACGTGTGGGGCCAATGAGACGACAGTTGGGGTTGCGCAGGCGGAGTGGATTTCGACAACTCCACTCAGCAATTGCGCGTCGCGTCCCATACATACAGCCTGTTATCAACATTGAGCTTATTCCTAACGAAGGAAAACCTTCGAGCCACTGCTCTTTTTTTCAGCCACGGAACGCCATAATGTTGCACTAATATTCCGAATGTTTTTTTTTTGTAAAGTCCTCCGATAGTGCTTTATCTGTGCCCTATAATTAAAGCAGGATGACATAAACTTAGTTTTGTATGTGTAGTAAAAACCCCAAAATGGTGGGATGACGTCGCTGCGCGTATTTTATTCCGATTCGGTTAAGACGCGCTATGGAGTTTAGTTTCAACACCTCGAATCTTTTTAAAGTTTCTTCCTTTAACATGCCGCTGTAGTTCTTCCGAGCATTCCTCGCGATCTTCGTGCCATATACTACAATGCTGTTGCGACGAACTTCTCTTTTCCAGCTCACCTAACTTTGCGGCTAACTCAAGAACTGTCTTGTTCGTGTTATTGCAGGCTTCGTCAACTTTCTCCAACCTTTGCTCAAATTTCTCAATTCGACACAGGTTCTTGCTCAATGTTAATATTCCTTCTTTTATTATCTTCAACTGCCGATTTTACCTGTTTCAAATTATTTGTCAGAGAAGCCAGCGTTTTGGTTTGTCTTTGTTTGCTCTTTCAAAATTTCCTTAATTAATTGACTGATTAACTGTGTCTCACACTCTGAATTGAAAGAGGCACCAGGATTCAGCTCTATGTCTCCGGATGTCAGTAGCAATAACCTGATCACATGCACTCAGTCACACAATATACCGAGCAAACACTGGGTTTGGCAACACCGTCAATGTGACTGAATCATCTCTTATAGAAGTGAATACTTGTCAGAAACATGGACAAAAAGAACAGGGATCAGCATCCGTCTGCAAGTGGTGTCACCAGGCCCACTGATAGAATCCTTCAAGGGTGTCCAGAATTTATGCCTAAATTTGTCCCTATCCGATGATATCACCGCGCTGATACGCTGATACGCTTGATGGACGTGGGGCGTAGTTTCTTGAAACAGTCTTGGCGGTGGCTTGATGACCAGGTCAGCTAGCGCAGGCTCATCCAGAAGCCCTTTCGAACGTTTGGTCAGTTGATCCCACGGCGAATATGCGCCTGCCAGGCGATCTGGACAAAAAGAATTGGATCAGCATCCGTCTGCAAGCGGTTGTCACCAAGCGGGGACGTAGGCTGCATGGTCGGGATATTCCGCTGCGTCGACGTACACGGTATCGGGAAGCCAAGCGTGGGAGTTGTGTAAGGCCTTGGCCCCAGCAAGGTGGCGTTCTTGATGGACGGCAGGGTTCACCTTCCATGCAATGGGGCCACACTGTAGCTGGATCGGGGAGTTACTCAAACTGACCTTGTCTCCGTGCTGCGTATAAAACAAATTCCCCAATTTTGTTAAGATGGAGCGATTCGTCGGAAGTACAGGCGAGACGGAGGAGTTGGCCAACACGCTAAGATTCAACCAGCTCTTCGACGTTACTACGGTGACTGGACACCGTAACCTCCCAACACCTAGAATAGCACTGGATCATCAGTCCCGACAAAGTACGATAAAATACAACCACAGTCAAATGTATCGCCTACAGTTATACAACAGTAATTCAGGTTCAAGATGTAATTGCAAGTTATGACGTCAATAGAAAGTATAAAATACAACAATGTGAAAAACATTAACAAACGTTACGTAGCAAAGCCAGAGTGGTAAAAAATTGACAAGCATCATTTTTGCCGTTAACTTCGCATTTTGTTTTAAATTTAAGCTGCTTTAGCTAACTAATTTCTACTGGAAATATCTTCCAAAATTTGGTTCGCGTCTCACAATTGTCATGTATTGTAATTTTTACACTCATGGGCAGTTGAAAAGGCAACGTACTAATGGAATAAAAATTTGCACGTCTTTACAACTTAAAGCCAAACCTTAACTTCACGTGCTTTTATTCACCGTTGAGGTTTTGAGTGAACAGTGCCGCCGCCCCTTTACCAGATGACCAGCCCACATAGTCAGCAACTTGCAAAGTGGATGTTCTGCATTCAACAAGAGTGGACTTTTGATGTGTTGTGGAAATTTTCTATAATTTGTTCTCTTCGCGCCTTACAACACGTGAAGCCCCTTAGACAGCACGCAATGAAGCTCGTTTCGCTCGCTAGCAGTCGCCGTTCGCGGTCACTTTGGCGCCATTTTTCGGAAGCCTCCTTCTACTTTCCTCCCATTCTCCTGCTACTGTTTCCTGGCGCGCGATCATCATCTGACACTGCGCGGGTCGCGCAACTCAAACCCATTTTCGGAAATAGTTTGTGAACGTCAGAGCATGTGTTATTGAACAGAGAAGATTTAATGCTTTCGGTTGAGAGTTAGAATGAAATTTCGTACTATACAAGCCGCTATAAAGCCATGCCATTTCAGAGGGAGTTGAGGGAGAAGTGATTGTCGAGCACACAAAGCTTTCATAAATCGCTTGCTGCTACGCAACGTCAAACCATAGCGAATTTTTCGACACGGGAGCAGTAGGCAGGTAGACTATTTAGAATAAGAAAGCATTCAGTTCTCTGGAATTTTTCTGGCTGGTTCCTGAAACAGAAAGAGCCTAATAATAATAATTGAGATTAGCCCCTCTCGATGGGCTGTTTGGGGTTACTTGGGTTTATTTTAGGTTATTTTTCAACGTTTGGGGTAACCTTAAATGTTAGAGTAAACTGGAAGACATTTTTGTGTTTACTGCAAATCGGGCACGCGCACATGTGCTGTCCTAAACCTCCACATACTGCCCTGCTCCCCAGAGCTTAAACAGACACGCAATTTGCTATCTATCGATAGATTATCTCACACCGAGTACGAATATACCACTGTTATGTGCGGCTCCTTTGCAATGAGGCAGAAAAGAGCTATATCGTTCAGGCCGGTGCGGCCGATACTGTCTACACCTCGCAGTGTGCATAGAAAGTGCTTAACGTCTTTCCTCGCTCCCGCTGGACGCTGTACTCCCCTAATCTTGGGTAGGCAGGTAACGCTTTCTAGGAAGCGTAACAGCTACGCACGAGCGGTTAGTTCGACGCCAACATTCACGGGGCCTCAAACATATATTATGTTTTCTTCAACAAAGCGTCAATACTGATCACCGGTCCCATAAAGGAACATTTCGTTGGGTAGTCCGTAGCAGCACATTACGTGGGTTTTTGGGAAAGCAGAATAATTTGAAGCGAAAGCTGACCAAACTGCTCGTACCTTGAAAGTGTTGTATTGGTTTGTTATACCGGCAAATATATCACAGCTGACTCGCATGCTCTAGGTATACCGCGACGCAAACAGCGACGCTGTATGCTGTTTATTAGCGATTTCTGTGCACCTTAGGCATCATTCGGCCTCGAATCAACGCTCAAACGGAAATGGGAACCTGATACTTTCGTTTTCAAACCAACTTGTTCATGGCCTTCAATGTACTTTAAGATCTTCTGGGCGTGCTTTGCATTGCAGAGTTTCCCGAGAACTCGATTATTTAGCGCTCGCTGACGTTTCGCCCACAACAAGTAGCCATTGCATTCAATAATTGGTTCTGTGACCTTGCTTGAATTGCTGTTGTTGGCCTCGAAAGGCAGCGCCGCAACTGGAAAGGAAAGTAATCATCTATTCCCTATTACGTCGTCAGTCAGACATATCTACTGAAAATTCAAGAATGCAAAGTTAAATCATAGAACACGTGACAACTGGTTGGTATTGCGTTTGGAGCGTCTTGATGGTAGCGCACTTACACTCGGACACTACGAAAAGAGACGACAAACCACAGCGATACCTCACAACTGATATTTTATCACAACAGACACAGATTTAAATACTACACCGTAAACCCATGTGACCACACATCATACATACGTCACAATCCATCGTGTTATTTACAAAACGTGACTGGCACGAAAAAACTGTGTGGATGAAGGCGCGTGTTTTATTTTTACGCTAGAGAGCGATTAAAAATTCAAACTCCCTTTCATGTAAATGAATCGAAGGCACACTAAAGCACCATACCCCCTTTCTCATTATATTTTATGCCTCGATAATCTCGCGTGTCAACTTCTTCCTATGCACAGATAATATTACTGTTCCCTGGAACGCAGGGTCACATTTTCGCGGCGTCTGCAGCGTCGGGGCACGCATGCGATCCTGACCCCGCTGTTTCCGTACTGCTACTGCTCAGGAAACGTTCTCGCGGAAGCTCTGGCTGCATAATATGATATGTATTCGTTGGTTCATCTTAATGGTCAGCGGCCATTATCTTGAGCTAATTTCTTTGCAATTCGCTAACAGAAATTGCTTATTTTTACATTTTCCCGAACTAAACCAAGATGTCCGGAGTATAAGTCTTCTAGGTGGCGGATGCCTTCACTTTAAACTGAGCATAAGCTATGTTGGAGGCCTCGAAAGGCATATTTGTTATACGCGAAACTGCGGCCGCGGCAGCTGCTTTAATGATAGAGGTGCAAAGGGAAAGCGCCCGTGTGTTCTACACTTCGCGGCACGTTAAAGAACTCCGGTGGTCGAAAGTAATCCTGCGCCCTTCACATACGGCGAGTTTCATCACCTGTGTAGCGTCGATGCATTAAACATAATCAATTAATTATTTCATGCAAAATTATAGGGTGAAATTGGGGGGTTCAAGGTCTGTTTCTTTTCCCTCGGTTGTTTGAGCAGCGAATTACAGCATTCCCCCCTCTAAAAGTAAGGGGACGCTGAAAGTCAACCTACAAATATGCGTATTTTTAGCAAAAAATATGATAAAAGCACGGTCATTGTAACAACTATTGTTACAGATGTAGTACATATAGCCGCCTGTAAAATAAATTGTTTATTTATCACGACAAGGGCTACAGCCATTGTATTGAACGGTTTTCTATTATAGAAACCCTTAAAGAAGAATTCTGGTGAAAGTAAAAATAGAGCGGTATGTTTTGATAAAGACAAGCTGGGCTCGGTGAACCAATTTCTGCAGCGTCGCCCATGTTAACCGCAACAGTCCAAATTATGCAGCCGAGTTGGGCTGAAAGCAGGGTCAACATATCCTCAACAGCATGAATCAGAGAATAGAGAGGACTGATGGCACAGCAATCCACCCGTGGCCCATTCTTTGCTAGCTTCCGCTAAGCAGTTCTACGGGAGCCAGGCAAGATGCATGCCTCACGTGCACCCCTCATCACTCTAGTCCTCCCCATTTGTGGTAGCACACCCCGCCGCCAGCAGGGCTGATTTCACTAGTTCACATTAAACGCTCGCGGTGACCCCTGCCACGACCCCAAACTGGGGCAAGTAGGGCATGCAGATTGCTCCAATCCCGTTCAATGCAAGAGAGTGCTCCATCGCCTCAGAAAGCGAACGATTGCTCCCCCCACCGACTCTTCTGCGGCGCAAAATCAGCGCCAGCCATCTGGCAAGGGAGAGACTTACAATCATTGAATGCACTAACGCCGCAAGGCATCAAACTAGAGGGAGCCAAACGCCGCATGCGTAAATTGCTGAGCTTTAACATCGCAGAAATGCTGTAAAACAACCAATGATGGCAAAAAAAATTTTTCGCCATAAGGGAAACTAGCTCTTAAAAAAATCCTAGCAAAAACTTAATAACAAAAGCCAGTTTATTTTGCAATTTTAGTTTTTTAATTATTAAAAGTACCTTTAAAATTGCCATTGAAATTTATTAAAAAATGTACAAACCTGTTTGCGCCTCTAAAATAATAAAACAAATAAATGCTGACTGATAATTTGCGCGTTACCTACAACTATTTTTGTGTACACTGCATAATTGTTATTATATGACAGCAAGAAAAATGATCGTTTAACTCATTTAATAACGCGCATTTCAAAGTCTAGCCCTCATCAGGCGCTGCAAGCGGTGCTGCATTATCTCTCTGATTTTTCACGCGGTTACTTCTGCTCCCCTAAGTGATTGCATGTATCCCGTGCACTGAAAGCCGCGATAAAGAACGGTACTAAGGAAAGATTATCAGCAAAACTGCGCTCGCCTGTATTTTGTGCGCAAGTTGGGATCGCTAACGAGCAGCGAACGCGACTTCGGGTGTCTTGCGTTGAAAGCCTAATGCTGATTGCCGTGCAAAACAACGCTTGGAAGTTCAATCATGCGCAGCATGGAATGCCAACATCCGTGTGAGATTAGGAGGCAGACGAAAATCTATTTAAAAGGCCCTGCTTCCAGTAGCACACACAGCGAAACAGATCTATTGGTATAAAACAGAAGACACTCCCTTGTAAATGAGCTTAAAGAGGCATCGACACAGATGGCTTGGCCGAAATCATCAAACTAATAAACGAATGGGTAGAGGTTGAGTTCATATGGCATTGTAACAGCGCAAGTCATACAATTTTGTATCAATAAGTGCAGGAGGAATGACGTGTTGTGTAGAAATGTCAAACCTCAACGGCAAAGTGTATTTCATGAAGTAAACAAGAACGAGTTGTTTGAGTTGTACCTCTCTGTAGGAAGCGCCAGATGCCAATTTAGTCACTGACGATTAGTGTGAATTTACCCTATACATGAGAACAATACTATTGTCAAATCATACGGTTAAATGCTATTGGACCCATAAACGAGTTCGGCGACGAAAAAAAAAGAACACCGTGCCAGTTGTTTCAAAGGGTCGCGTATTCATACTCTTTATTTGCTTACCCTGAATGCGGAAAAACACAGAACATATCTGAGGCGTATTTACAGCAAGAATATAAATGCATTAGAGGCAGTATCAGCAGTTCCCCTAATTAGGAATACACACCCTTTTTGTCTTGTGACAGCAAAAAAAATCTAGGAGAGAGAGAGAGAGAGAGAGAGACTTTATTTTGAGGAAGGATCTCGAGGAGAATCGTAGTGCGAATGGTGGTGGCAGGTAACGGGCTGAAGGCCCGCAACCTCCTAGACTTCTTCTGCTTGACTTAGGTTGGTGGTCCCGTCGGTGGCCGTTGCCTGATGCCTTCCGGTGACCTCTTCCGCCCTCTTGATCAGGCGGACCTGTAGGTCCGGGTCGGTGGCTGCGAAGCGAGGCCTCCCACGTCTCCTCAGAGGGGATTACGGTGAAAGGGTCCTGGGGGCATGACCACATATATGGGCCAGGTTGGCATGGGCGCCACATAAGGGGCACGCCGGGGTTCGGATAAAGGCCTGCGATGGACATGGGTCATGGTAGGGAATCTTGCACTCATGCGCAAGACTTGAATAGCGAAGCTGTTGTAGGCGAGCATTGGCGAACACACAGTTTCAGTAGCACGGGCTGCCTTTCGGTTCGGGCCTCTTCCTCGGCCCTGAGAACTATCCTCCGCCGGGCCATGCCGAAAACTGCGAAGACGTCGCGCGCGAATGTCTCTTGTACGATATTGAGCGCATGCGCACGACGATGCGAAGCTCCCGCGCGAAGGGCTTCTCCTACAATACTGAGCGCATGCGCACGCTCCTCTCGAGTGTTGCGGCGGCCGCTATCACGTGTGTTTCCGTTGCAGAGCGAGCGGGTAATGCGACACCTGCGCGACGCCTACGCGATAACGTCCGTCGTGGGGAGTATTCAGCGCGCACGAACTCCGAACAACAGCTCCGCTGTTAATCAAGAATAGATGCGTTAAAACGAACGTCATAGAGACGGCGGGATAAAAGCAAACGAAATAGTTGGCCGGAGCGCTTCCAAGCCAAACAAAAAATAAGGTAGGAAGAAAAACACGCGCGCGAATTTATCATTCGTGAAGTGCGGGGCCAAAGGAGAGTGAGGAGGAAGAGGTAGCAGAGGCGGAGGCTCTTTTTCCATGTGCTTAGCTTATGGGCGGAGCATCGACGTCACGAACGCCCGTGACGTCAAGACAAAATAAAGATTCTCCAGGGTGTTTTCCGCAGGGGGATCGGTCTGACGTGAACAAAAAAAAAGAGAAAACTAAACCGCATGGTGCTTTGGTTCAGCAGTTTGCTCCGAAAACCGCATACTGCAGCATAAATTTTCTTGGAACGTGAATTACCAAATATAGCGGACTCCTGCGCTCACCTGCCTGAGGAAAATATGCGGTTCATGCCGCTGCCGGCGCGATTATTTCTTGGAGTTACTGTGGAGCTTGGACGACTCAGTCACGCACTTTTTCGTCCAACCCATAACCTCTTGCTATGTGGACATTCGCAGCCACCTACAATATACCTTCTAATTAGCCCGCCTCTAAACGTTCTCACGGCTGCTTTCACGACACCCCAATTTTATGGAACATACGTAGTGAAGCTCCGTGCACCCCATACAACATCGTGCTGGAATGCCCAACGTTACTGGGAATCGCCATACCAGCCACCCTCCCCAACCCATTTGCGAAGTAGTCGGAGTAAAGGATGGCCAGGTCGCGGGCTGAAATTAAAAAAAATTTGACCGCACGAGCCCAGTAGCGACTGTTAGCGGCTTTATGGAATGAGAAAGTACCAACCACGTTTCTTTTTTTATTTCTTTATTTTTTTGCTCAAATACAAGTTTTTCTATCTCACGCACGTAGTCTACTTAAAAATCATTGATCCCGGTGTCGAATGACAATCAACAGGAAACCATCATGAAAGAACATTACAATCGTTGATGAAAGATCGCGAATGCTGGACAGGATTTCTACATTTCGACAAGCCCTTCAGTAATCGCTAAAGAGAAAACTGGATTTTAACTGGCACAGAAGAATTTTATACCGTGTTGTTAAAACATGCCAACTCTGGAGAAAGTTACTAAACGGCATACAATGGTTATTTATTTATACTACTGATGCGAAATCACACGAAATCGCATTCTGACAACATCCACTTATCAGGGACAGTGCGTAATCATTCAACAATTCTCAAGCGGGCCGACTTGAGAACACATTACACACATATGTTCTGCACCCCTATTTTCCCAAGTTCTTGCCGAATAAATGGAATCATTACCTGTGAGGCATGGTTTTCTAATTTTTTTCCTTCTCAACGAATGAAATACCTGGACAAAACAAATTAAATATAGTTGGACGAGATGGGAAAAGGGGGACACGTGAAATGCATCCTGCTCACGCTGTGGTTGGTCATCTTGGAAAACGTCAAGAATATTTTTATAAGGAATTCTGAAAGAGGCCAGTTTCATGCTCAATGCCACTAATAAACTAGTTACGCATTTCCGCTTCTTCTGTTTGTTGTTAAGACATCAGCTAGGATACTTGACCATTGGTGATTTTGTCACACACTTCCAGACAAGAACCTGCAAACCTAAAGCCCCTAAAGCGTTCAGGGAATGAAATACTGATTTCTGTCATGAACATTCGATAGTCGACTACAGTCAAGCTGAAAAAAAAGCTTTGAACGACTACTTTCCGGAACGCAAAGTTGTGCTATGCGCCTTCTTCAGAGACCAAGCTTTGCAACAATCACTGAAAAAAACGGACTGCTGTGTGCAGTCAAAGGATGCTGTTCTTATATGTCTGAGAAATATCACAAACTTATCTTTCGAAGAAGAAATGGAATTGCACATGTGGCCTTCAATGATCCCAACTTTGTACGTACAGCAAGATTAGGTTGTACATAGAATGCCAATTGGATCGACGTCACAGATGTAAGTACGAGCAGACAGCCTTGACTTCAATGTAGTCATTACCACATATAACGGTACAGAGGCCCAGAAACAAAGTTTCGAAGAATAAATACCAGAACACCAACCGGGGGAGACAGGAATTGTTGACCACTTTGATCTCCGCTCGTGTAAAGAAATTTTTACAAGGCAGGCCATAAGATTACAGCAGGCGTGTAATGCGACCAGCTTCCTTTTAGAGGCGTATAGTGCAATACCTCAGTCTACATGTATGACAGGCCAGCTTAAGATGCAGAGAATTAACTCTCCACTGGAGTGCGAGGAGGGTGATGTGGATGCCACAGGTACCGCTAGACTTTAGCAATTGTGCCTACAATAATCTGGCTGGCACACAGTGGAGACATTGCAGCCAGAATGCAACTGCATGGACTTAAATATAATAAAAGTCCTTGTAAACATTTCTGCACTGTATTTAAGCACGGTGACACTTCGTTCCTACAGCGTCCTGTAAGTTAACTATATGGGTCTTTTGTATTTGTGATATGTGCAACTGACACTGATGAGGATAAATGAGACTGGGCCGCACTAAACCAAAAGCAGAACACCATGAACTCACAACTACACTACGCTTACCTCAAAGCTGATCTTATAAAACCGTAGACTCACAGAAAATTTTCTTTTTTCTACTACTGCATTGGCCCGTTAACTCTGGACTATGCTGACAAGAGGCTTGAGGAGTCTTGGGTCATTTTAAGTGAGCCGATTCCTTTGTGGAGATAACTGCCTGCTTAAGTTCCGTAACAAAGATGCTCAAGCCAAAGGCCCTGGCCTTTTCCAAAAAAGCCATCAGGTCACAAGGAAACACCTCGCTTCTGACAGTGAAAAAAGTACTGAATTTTGAACGGTGCTAAGAAGACGAGGCACATGAAGAGGGACAATGTAAGTGATTCTTAGTGCATTTCAAGATGCAACCCGCTCAATTAGCTCAGCTTTTTTAACAAAACAGCACTGGTGTACCAGAAGGCCTACCGTGATACTTTCAGGAGACAAGCGCAAACGTTAACACCTCTTCTGTCAAGCCACGTGGCGAATGAAATTGCTGAAACTTTAAAAACTGCACTTGCAATATGTAAGCGCGGGCATAACAGGTGAATCACGGGTAAGGACAAAGGGTGATGCAAGAAAAATAAGTTTTTTCATGGTACTTCGCATCAAATGCTGTCTTTATTTGCCAACTTGCTTGCTCTGTTCAAAGTATGCATTTTAACTCCCACATTGTCTGTGCGTACGCCCCCCTCCCAAACGTTTCGTCTAAAAGGTTTCAGGACTGCCTGTATTTGCTTTGAATATCAAGAGCCCTATAGCCCTTAAGGTGTTACACATTCATTTGTGAGCTCTCTTTTTCTAACGTATACCTAGGTTCATTTTATTCCCCATAGCAATTCATGGCACTCCCATGGCAATGACTCGGCAAATCAATCATTGAATATATGCCTCGTCCCGCCCACGTTTGTGCCATCATATTGACATACAGCGTTGTTGAAGACGAAGTTAAATGAACCCTTGTTTGAAATGGGTCACGTGGTTTAGAGGTATCTAACCCCCTGACAGCTTCGTGGAATCAGGCATGGTACACACATGAGGCATTGCTGAAAGTGTAGCTGTTAAATGCATATAATTCCTTTCATTTATTTGTGAAACAGGTCAGTATATAACTGCCAAGCTTATCCACATGAATGCTGAGCATACATTTGTGCTACTTTGCTTAAAGGGGCACTAAATAGGCTTCTGAAGGTGGCAATTTCAATCGCGCAATCGCTAGAGTGCCCCCTTACGACAACTTATGCCAAATATTACACCTCTACATAAAGCAGGGGCCGCACAAACACGCAAGAAAATCCTTTCTTTCTTTTCTTGCTCACCTACCGTTTCCTTGCAGCCACACTGCCGCGCTCTGACGTGCGACAGACTGCTTGTGACGCACCCTCTGACGCACGAAGCTCTGAACAGTGCGGCTGCGCTATTGGTGGGCCCCTTTAAAGCTGTAGCCAATCAGCGTTCTCCGTTCTGGAAGAAACGCGGTTGCGTGCGGCGCTCCTGCACCGGCGGCACGGACGAATGTAGATCGTCGCCATCCGTTGCACGAGCTTAGCTGAGTTTGTAGATATAGCGCGTCGTTTACAAGGGATGAATAACGCTGAAAAGCACGGAGCGTCTCTGCGGGCACAAACACCCGCTACACGCGCGACCGCAGCAAGCATCTGCCTGCACGGTCGACAAGTAGCCCACTGTGCGGTGTATGCACGCTACGGCATACACCGCAGCAGCTAAAACTTGTCACCGCCCGCCTGAGCGAGACTAGTGCTCAGAATCAGTTTGAAATACATGAAAGGGTGTGATAGTGCAGTGAAAGATTGCGTGGGGGATTGCCCTCGTCGCTGGCCTAGAAAATCAGTGTCTGGATAACTGCGGTGATGCTAAGCCTTTTCCCAGACATCGGTGGGACCAGTTCACCGCGAGAGTGCCGCATGCCGAAACGCTACCGACCCGCTATATTCGTCGGTGGCAATCTTCAATTACTGTCGTTAGCGAGCATGTTGTGTTTGGAGGCTCCCTATCTGGCCTTAAAAGCTCGCTTACGCTATTGAAAAACTGACGTGCCGACGCGAACACGGCCGGCGCGACGAGCCGTTCTATACGGGCCGGCCACCGACCGATCGGGCTGAGCGGTAGCGGATGTAGTAGGCGGAGCTTGGCCATCGTCTGCTAAAAAAAGAAGCGTGACGTACCGACGAGCGGAGCCAATGGCTGCGCAGATGTCGAACCAACCCTGTTTTTCTAGGTGGTTTTGCTTCCATGGTGCTTTGGAGGCGCGGCGAAAGAGGAAATGTGCCAGGCCTTTTTGCGGGCCCTTTTTAATGAACGATAACTGGGCTAATACTGCACGCTTTTAAACCATTTTTGAGGAAGAACGTTCTTCGAATAGTACTCCAAGGGTTGCGGACGTAATATCGCAGTCTTTGGAACCCTGTTTAGGGCACCTTTAATGTTTTTCTGTGTGCATTGCAATCTCTATGTTAAGGACCACTAGGCTAATTTCTAATAAAAGTGAATCGCTGATTGTTTTAATTCTGGAGATTGTAACTGAACATGCGCTACATTGCACATGGCTTACGTCAACATTTACGTTACTGATTGCTTCAGAAAAAAATATGACCAGCGTACAAACAATACTATCTAAGGGATTAATTTGCTGCTATGAAGTTGTACTTATTTCAATTAGACGTACCACACATCCATGAAGTGACTCATAACGCATTTGAAGTGTAATCTGCACCCAAGAGTAAATATGAGCTGCTACGAGCTCGTTTATGGCTAGGTTCGATGCTGTTTCCAGCGAACACTATACCAGCGGACAACAGCTGAGCTCAGCTCCGAATGTAACCCAAAAGTAGCTGGTGCCAGCGCACATTTTCCCTCGCGTATGCACTTCTAAAGGCTGTCCTTAACTACACCATATGAATCGATAATTATAGGTCAAAGTAGTGCTAAGGTATAAGCGACTGTTCTCATTTAGTATATTGTTTCAACCTAGTCGCGATCTCGCCGGTTGTTACCAGGGGGTATTACGAAATTCACCTTGCAAAGGAAAACTCTGGTGTAGAGATTTGGCTATTTCTTCAACAGTGCGCTGGCGATATTGTATAGTAATAGTCACAGTTTTATTTGCACATAGGAATTCAACGCTAGTGCCCATGCTACCCCGGCCATATGGGGGGGGGGAGCAGGCGGCGAAGCGTGGACACGCTATAAATGAGTAATTACAGGTATGGAAGGAAGAAATGAACAAACAAGCAAAATGTCCGACAGCACCATAAAAGACAAACAATGTGAACACAGACGAAATACAAAACACACAAAACAATGTTCATGGCGCACAGTGAGACTGGAACTAGGGTGATCTCGCCAACCAGAAAAGATAGAACCACAGTACTGTTTTTACTTTATTAACAAAGCAAAAGCGCACCTACTAAGTCCAAGGGAAATGGATAGTAATCATAACTGCGTACTGCTGGAGGTGGCTTCGCATGACTTCGCACGGGAGTTAAAAATAATTGAAACGGCACCTTCGCGCATCACCCTGTTCACGCGCATAAGCTATTCTTGATTGGTAAGCATCAATTTGATCAGTTGAAACAATGCAGTCGCACAAGCACACTTCATAGCTGCAGCACAACACTGCACAACGTTCAAAAAACGCGTAAAGCAGTGCCCTAGAACATCATTCACGTGCACTCCACGCACACGCTGCACCAGCTGATCAGCTGAAACAACACCGACACGCACACAAACACATAATCGTACACAAGTTCTGCCCACCGGGACCTAACGACGTATCACCCACTTCACGCACGTAGGCTGCCATCGGCTGCAAGCACCAGCTGATCAGCTAAAACAAGACGGACAAATAAACACATCTTGGAATACGAGTGCTGCCGACAGTGCGCCGAGTCATCTTCTCTAAATTCCGCCATAATTCCGCGCTGCCACTTCTCCTCAGACAACCACGGCAGGGCTAGAGCGGCGGCGTGCACGCGTTGCTACGGCCTTCGCAAGGGCCCGGGCCTCGTTCCTGCCTGTGGCCGCTGCGAAGGAGCCGGCGCTGCGAGCCCACTCTTGCTGATGCGTCCTCCACTCCGAGGGCAGGCTATGCGCCGCTGCTGCTGTTTCTTTTTCGCTACAATCTGCCTACGGGCCTACGCAAAAGAGGGGGGAAGGGGGCGGGGTAGGAAGCAACCGGCGAGGACAGCAACTTCATGCTTCATCAACGAGTAATGACTTCCGATAATTATTTTTGTGTCCTACGGTACGCACCCAGCCATACGCGGCTTCGATGTATGTATGCAATTTCTCTATACAAATTATTGAAATAATTGGAAAATTAGACAGGGCACGGAATCATCCCTACATATTACAACCTTTGGTTTTTCCTGTGCTCTCGTTTATTTTAATGGCCAGATTTATAGGAAAACCCTAAGGCGGAGTAGGTTTCTGGGAAGGAAAATTGACATCCACCTCAATGCAGCCATAAAACTTTCCATCGCTTGTTTTGTTTTATTTACAATTGTGGTCCATCAGGTCCCTCCCTCCACCCGAACCGAAATCCTGAGTACTCAGCTGTTGTGGGTATCCGCCACTGAGTGCAACAGATCCATCGCAACAAATTTTTACCTATAATCATAATTGAGATTAGCCCATCTGATGGGTGTTCGGGGTTATTTGGGCTATTTTTGTAACTTTTGGGGTTACGTATAGGTCATAGTAAAGAGGAAGGACTTTTTTTTTGGTTTACTGCAAATAGGGCGGCGCACGCAAGCTCCTCTTCTTTCCTCCGCATACTGTACCGCTCACGAGACTACAGGGACACAGAAGTCAAAATACAGTTTTTGCCTGTTTTTATTTATTATTTATTATTTATTTATTGATTTACAAATACTGCATGCCCGGGTACATACATAGTAAAAAAAAGAATGACAAACTACCGCTAAACACATATTTGATTAGAATTGACAAGAACAATATTCTTCGGAATTCGGAAGAACGCAGCAGTAATTGAAATATGTAAGTACATCAAAGCAACACAATACCCGAGGAAATTAAGAGAATAAACAAGTACATACAATGATTGCAGTACATAAAAAAAATATGCACTAAACATAAACAAAGGGAGAAGACAGGCGAGAATAAGATACTTAATCAATAAATCACCGACAACCCGGATGTATATTATACAGACGTCGCAAGAAATCCCCCACCGCCAGGCCCACGTTGCAGTGGTCGTGGGTTCCGAAGGGACATCAATCTCAGCTGCAACAGTCCGAACAACCGACACCGATGTCGCAGAAGAGACAGCCATCGCCCTAGCGGCCACCTCCAGCAAAAGCAAATTATTACAGTCATTACTGACTCTCAACAGGCGTGCCGGCATTACCTATCAGGACGAATATCTCTGCATGCGCTCACACTACTAAAACACGCCAAAACTCTCCCGACCATTCACATTGTTTGGACGCCTGGTCATGCCTCCCTCCCGGGGAATGAGGCGGCTCACTGCCGCTGCCCGCGACATTTTACACCGGGCATTCCCAAGGGAGGCCGACGACACACCTCCAATCGCCTCGCCCAGCTAGTCAGTCCCAAAAACATACACGGACATCTTATATCATTATCGCCGGGAGCGCCTCCTTTACCCTCCTCCTCACCCATCACTCAATACACAAGGCTCTCGAATCTGGCGCAGAATCCAAACACAGACTTACTACAACATGGCAATTTGCATCATATTTCACCAACTGCTTTTCCCTACAACTGCACAACATGCAATACACCAAACACACCTATCACCTCGTATGGGAGTGCGCCAAACATCCCAACCCAATTCCATCACCTACATTGGAGCAGTGGGAGCACAGGCTGACCAGCTTCCAGCTCGAGGATCAGGAGTACCTGATCTCCCGGGCCGAGGGCTGCTGGGGGGCCTGAAGGCGGCCTGGACTGAGGTCACCACCCACTCTCCTTTCCCCCTCCTCTTTCCCTTAAAAAATAAATGTTATTCCTCCTCCTCCTCCTAAACATAAAATGAAAGGCAAACACAGGAAGCCGCTGTCTTCATTGTGGCACAGAAAAACACCATTTTATTGGTCAAACGAAAGGCGGTTTGCTATATTATTGAACGTTTCTGTTGTGTTAGCATTAACTACTTCTTCAGGTAATTTAATCCATAAGGGAATAGCATAACAAAGTAGGGAATAACTGTTTGTTGTGGTTCGTACGACCAGACCGCAGGAGGTGCTGACTCAAGTAACTCTCACGAGTATTTATGTAGTCACCGTGGTAGAGCTGATATAAAAACTTAATGCGAGATGCCAGTACTAAGATTAGCTAGTTTTTTCAATTTTGCCCTTTCGGCAGAACGAACGAACACGCTGGAAAAATGCGAGTACGTGGAGTATATAAAGCGCAAGGCTAAATTTTGCACTCTTTCTATTTTCTTGATTAGGTATTTTTTGGTGCGGGCTCCACATCACATCCGGATATTCTAATTTTCGTCTGACAAGAGCTTTGTACGCTGTTAACTTTACGGTCGATGAGGTACGACGCAATTTCCGTTCCAAACATGCCAGCTTTATTAGCGCGTTCCTGCAAACGTTTTCTATATCGAGGGTTCCCAAGTTAAATATTTGCGAGTGTAGCACCTAAATACTTCAATCGTTGGGTTCTATTTATATAAGCAGTCTTAATAGTATAAGCAAATCCCAAGGGTTCTTTTCTGTTGGTAAATTTAATGACTGCCTTTATACGCACGACGTCGTGAAGTCTTGAGGAAGCCACTATACCCACGACGCGAATGACGCGCCAACACGGCAGCCGGTGCAACCGGCGCCGCGCCGTTTTCCGCCCGTCCCAATCGTCCTCATAGAACGTTTTGCCCCATAGTTTTGCTGAATTACCAAGCGGCTGTATCGCCGTTTCCGTCGCACCACGGGTATGGTGGCTTCTAGCCAACATACAACGGGTCGCGAATCCGACGGTTCAAATGAAATCCGTACAACGCTCTTTGAAATGGGTTTTCGTTTAACTTTCGCGCTCCGTATCGCAGATTAAAAAAGCGTAGCTACTGTTATGATGCAAAGCAGACATAGAACCGGATAATTCAATTTACTTTACCTACGATTGCAGCTATGCGACTTATTTAACATGCTCTGTGCCACATTACGCCTTGACACACCAACCATATTCCCAGTTACCGATGGGAAATTTGGGGGCTACTTAAATGACCTTCAGCTCCCTAAAAATAACTAGGTTATAATTTTCACGTATGTCTTATCTCGGCTTACACATCTGCATAGTCAATGCAGTTCAGAAGCACCCACAACGAATAGCAGTGTTCTTAATCCAGCCTCCTGAATTAATACTGTGGAATTGAGCAGCTGTCCTATTTTTAGAATTAACTCGTATATGAGGATTACGTTGACCGATAGCCTAAAGCGATGCGGCAAATTGTGCTACTCGTGCGCGTTAAAAAAGTTACAGGTTCAAGTTCAGTCGCAACAAATTATAAAACAACGAAGTGACATGCACCCCATTTCATTTTATTCTTAAACGGATTTCGGTGGGCCACATGGCAAGCCAATTTTAACCATTTCGAAATGACTACCACGACATTTAATTTTCAAGCACATCAACATGTGCTTAAACAATGATAATAGCTTTCAGCTTTTGCTTTGGGCATTAGCCATATACGTACACTGTAAGTTAGAAACCAAATGTGCACTGAACATTTCAAGAACTGCATGGTTTATGTATACGTAGTGACGGAACTTCCTTCATGTGCGAAGGGTTCGCGCAGCCTGACCCCCTCGACCAAATGACGGCGACACGCAAGAAACAGAAAGAAGCAGTTTATTCCGGACACTAAACAAAACGGCATGCTTCAAAAGTATCAGCAGTGTAACATAACAGTCATGTGAGCAAGCGCGACACTCAACAACAAACTGCACTGATCGTGCCGAAAATAATAGGGCACTTAGGCGCTTTCATTAGCACTCATAGCGATGACGAGTCTATTTTCCGATTGTGTTATCGTGATGCCCGAGTCTGTTGTCGCGTTTGCCTGCTTCAGTTTCTTTGCAGTCGCTCAAGTCGTACACTTAGCCGCGAATCGACGATGTCCACTGTTTTTGTAGCTTTCACTAGCGAAAAAAGCGTTGTTGAGGAGCTGAAATTCTCCAAAGTCGACAATCGAAATCGCCCAAAGCAACTAAATCGTGCCCGAAACTTCGAATGCTATATGCCGCCTGCGTCTAAAGCCGCCTAGGGCTTGGGGAACCAGCCGGCCGGTATGATGAGGGCGCTTTCAGTTGTCAGCAACTGCCGCGTTGGCGCCTCAGTCGCGTCCTGCGTATAATGGCTTCTGCCAGACCCCACTGACGTCAGTGTGTAAAAAGTCAGCCAAATTCAATGGCCGCCGTCTTCGAAGCATTAAGCTTCAAGCCCAACGTTTCCCACCATACCCTAATAGAGTAAAACGCATGATTGTGAGTTGCATTGGCATAACCAACACAATCGTCCGCAAACAGCCGGATCTTCCCAGGACACTTGAACAGATAAACAGATATCGTTTATAAAGAATAAGAACATTAACGGACGGACCGCTGACCCTTGTGGCACTACTGAGTGTACATCCAATTTATCGGAAACTCAGTGATTAACACCCACATATTGTTTTCTTGAGGAGAAGTAGCATGCTATCCAACGCCCTATATTGCGTTCAATGCTCATACAGAGCAGTTTCGTTACTAAGTCCGGACGCGGAACTACACCAAATGCTTTGAAAAAGTCCAAAAACACTGCGTCAACTTTACCCCTCATATTCAGTGCATTTCCAAAAACGTCCGTTATCGCAGCTAAGCCTGTTGTGGTGCTTAAACCGGCCTCTAGAGCCTTGCTGATTTCGCGTGACGTAAATGATTATTTCTCTAGATGTGCCATAATTGCTTTAAATAAAATACATTCTAGGAGTTTACTAATTGTGCATGTTAAGGAAACAAGCCTGTAATATTTAAATCTAAAGGGTATCCAAACTTATGAATCGGGGCTATTCCTTGCAGCGCGCCAGTCACCGGGCATCACACACGTTTTGAACATTTTTTATATGTGACATATAGGTACTCTGCTTCCCAAATTCTGTATCTGTTGAGAAAAACGTTAGATATTTTGTCCGGACCTGAATACTTTTTATGTCTAGGTTACTCAAAAATCTAAGACCGGCCATCCTTGCTTAAAATAATTTCGCGGCATCGGATTACGAAATGCGTAAGGGATGCAAGTGCGGTTGCGATGCGTTCATAGTAAAACTGACAGAAAGAGCGTGTTGAATACCTTGGGCAATGGTAAAAGGATCGTCAACACTTATGCCAGATGCTGTGATCTTGTGATGCCACTTTTATCTTGAGATAAATATTTACAGAATTTTTTTGGTTGTTCGACATGAAAGAACTCAATGCAAAAGAAAATAACTGGCCTCTTGCAGCATGGACTTTATCTTTAAAATTGCGTAGAGGACTTTTGAAGTTGTTTCCTGTCGCACAAGTTTCGAGAGCGTTTTATCTTGAGTTCGACATCTATCAATATACGGTTCATTCACGGGTACTACCCTATTGATGGGCTTTTTTTTAAGGCACGTAGGTGCTTTCACGATGAATGACCATGTCCTTAAAATATGACCACAGGTCATTTACGTCATTTGTTTCAATGAAGGAAGAAAGTAAAGATTCCGTACAAATAATAACTCATCTCATCATTCGCATGCATATAGTCTCTTACAACTGTGTCACAAGGTTTAACATACAATCGCAAGTCCGAAATACGACACTCAAGAAGACGTTACTGATGATCAGATGTCCCATCCTTAATACTGACGGAGCAATATTGAAGCGAGCTAATTGAAAACACAAGTTCAAGTAGAGCAGAGCTGGAAGTTGTTGTAGCATGGGAAACGAAATGGGTTACCGAAAACGTAAAACAGTTAGTAGTAATGATACAGCAATTCTCAAATTCTTTCCGTCATGAGACCTGCTGCACCAGTTCATTCCGGGAAGGTTAAAATAGCCTGTTAAAAGGATCTTTGAACGCGAATTTGTTTTTTGCAGCCGATAATCATATAATGAATCTAAATATTCCCGAGGAGCATTCAGAGACCGATAAACACCTCCTAATACTATATCTTTACCCAAAAAACTTTAATTTGCACCCTATGCTTTCTTGATGATCCATGGTATTTAGGCGTGTGAACTTAATGTTAGTTTTTATTGCTGATTGCAACTCCGCCATCCTTAGACCCTCTGTCCCTAGCAATGAGCGTATACGAAGGGGCAATTATTTTTGTATTTTGAACGTCGCAATGCAGCCCGGTTTCAGTGCTCACTAGTACTTGTGGTGTATAAGTCAGAATTATATCTTCAAGTCTCTGTATCTTATTCAGTACACTGCGTGCGTGTAACGAAACAAGCCAGAGCGTCTTCCCATATTCTCGTCATTTGTTATCGGCACTTACGCGTGTTCGCATGTGTGGGCCAAGGAGACGACAGTTCGGGTTGCGCTGGCGCAGATGGATGTCGGCAACTCAACTCTCAATTGCGCTTTGCGTCCCATTCGTAGAGCCTGTCATCAACTTTGAGTTTATGAAAACGAAAGGAAACCTTCGAACCGCTTCTCTTTTCTTAGCCGTGAACGCCATTATTTTGCGCGAATCTCCCGAATGTTTTTTGAAAAGTCCTCCGATAGTGCTATTTCTGTTGCCTTTGAATTTAAAGCAAGATGACATAACCTTAGTTTGTATACGTAGTTAACAAATCTCAAAATGATGGAACAATGTCGCTGCGCTTGTTTTAGGTCGATTCAGTGAATACGCTAAAAAAAAAGTTACTTCAACACCTACAATCTTTTTAAATATTTCTTCCTTAACTTTTCGCTCTAGTTCTTCTGAGCTTTCCTCGCGATCTTCCTTTACCCCAATAATACAATGTCTTTCGAGGCACTCCTATTTTCCGAGGTCGATCTACTTCGCGGGTAATTCAAGAACTAGTTTGTTCGTCTTATTGCAGGCTCTGTCCACTTCTCCAACCTTTGCTCCCATTTCTCAATTCGACACAGTTCTTGCTCAGTGTAAGTTGGCCTTGTATGAATAATCTTGAACTGCCGATTCTACCTGTTTCAAATTATTTGTCAGCGAAGCCAGAGTCTTGTTTGTCTTTGTTTTGTATTTCAGAATTTTCTTAAGTAATTGACTGTTTTCGTCTCAGACTCTGAATCAGGTGAGGCACCAGGATTCAGCTCTGTGTCTGCGGATGTCAGTAGCGATAACCTGATCAAATGCAAACAATAAAACAATAGACCGAATCAAACACTGTGGGCTTGGCATTACCGTCCATGTGACTGAACAATCTCTAATAGAAGAAGTTGAATACTTGTCGCCAACCTGGACAAAAGAATCAGGATCAGCATCCTTCTGCAAGCGTTGTCACCAAGCCCACTGATGAAATCTTGCAAGAGCGTCCAGTATTTACACCTAATTTGGTCCCTATCCGATGACGTCTCCGAGTTGATACGCTATTTGCGTGATGGACGTGGGGCGTAGTTTCTTGAAACAGCCTTGCCAGTGGCTTGATGACCAGGTCAGCCAGCGCATGATCCCAGAAGCCCTTTCCAACGTTTGGTCAGTTGATCCCACGGCAAAATGCGCCTGCTAGGCGATCTGAACAAAAACAATCGGGATCAGCATCCGACTGCAAGCGGTGTCACAAAGCGGGTACGTAGGCTGCATGGTCGGGATATACCGCAGCGTCGACGTACACGGTACCGGGAAGCCAAGCGTGGGAGTTGTGTAAGGCCTTGGCCAGGCCAAGGTGGCGTTCTTGATGGACGGCAGGGTTCATGTTCCATGCGATGCGGGCCACAATGTAGCTTGATCAGGGAGTTACTCAAACTGACCTTATCTCCGTACTGCGTATCAAACGTTATGCCCAGTTTTTGTTTGAGTAGAGGCGAGACGGAGGAGTTTGCCAACGCGCCTGCCTTGAACCAACTCCTCGACGTTACTACGGTGACAAGAGTAACCCCCGCCCCCACACACACACCTACATTAGCCCCTGCACATCAGTCCGATTAAAGTGCGATGAAGTATATGTCAGTTTCGTACTCCTACTGGTGATTAACTGGATACTAGAGCACAAAAGAATTATGACAAGAACTGATGATATTATAAATTAGGAAACAAAACATATGAAAAGCGTCAACAAACGTTAAGTACAATTAATCTTAGGGGTATAAAATTTGACAAGCATAACTTTTCCAACAAACTTCGCATTCTTTTTAATTCAGAGCTATGTTTATCGTTATTATTTTACAAAAATTTTATCCGAAAACTTTCATGTCTTTTGTTTTCCGTGTACTGTTATTTTTTCTGCCAAGGACAGTTTAAAAAGTAACGTATTCAATGGAATAAGAATTTGCAGATACTTAAAACTTTATGCCAAGCCTTAAATTCTTTCCTTTTACCCGCTGTGGAGATTTTGAGTGAACAGTGCAGTCGCCCGTTACCTCAAGACTTGCCACACTGTCAGCACCCTTCAAAAAGTTTTGATGTTCTGCAATTCACATAGTGGACGGTTGATGTGTTGTTGAAATTTTCTATAATTTCAGCTCTCGCGCCCTTACAACATGAAAAGACCCTTAGGCAGCGCCCACTGGAGTTCGTTCCGCTCTCTAGCAGTCGCCGTTTTACGGCCACTTTCGCGCCATTTTTCCGAGGCTTCCTTCTAAATTCCTCCCGTTCCCCAGCTACTGCTTTCCGCCGCACGATCCCCTTCTGACAGTGCGGCGTGTCCCGCAAAACAAGCCTGTTTTTCGAAAATAGTTTGTGAACCCCTAAGCATGCGTGATCCAACATAAATTTGCAAAAATTGTTTATTTATATTAATTATTTATTTATTCATTATTTAGAAATAAATTCAGGCACTATTCGCACCAAATCAGGA
The DNA here is from genome assembly GCA_013339765.2 of Haemaphysalis longicornis. Taxonomy (NCBI): domain Eukaryota; kingdom Metazoa; phylum Arthropoda; class Arachnida; order Ixodida; family Ixodidae; genus Haemaphysalis; species Haemaphysalis longicornis. The sequence continues at coordinate 37,412,989 of CM023452.1, read as the reverse complement.
ATGGGTACATACCCAGTAAAGAAACACTAATTACAACTAACGCTAACACATATTTGATTAAAATCAACAGAAAAATGTGCTTCGCAGTTGGGAACGAAGGCGTAATAAAATATGTACGTACATCGAAGTACGCAATACACAAGAGGAATATAAGGGAATAAAAATGTACATACAACGTTGCAATACATAAAGAATATTATGCACTGTACACAAAATGAAAACCTAACGCAAGAAGCCGCTGCCTTCATTGCGGCTCAGTAAAACACAGCAAGTTTAGTGGTCAACCCAAAGGATGTTTACACCACGAATGAACGATTCTGTTGTATTTGCATTAACTAATTCTTCAGCTAATTTATTTCATAATAAAATAGCATAGGGAACAGAACATATTGGCTTATCTTAATATAACTAAACGGTTGCTTAATTGTTTTGTTGTGGTTTGTACGACCAGACCTCATTGGGGACTGAGTTAAGTAACTGTCACGAGCTATTTTTCAGTCGCCGTGGTACATCTGATATCAAAACTTAATGCGATATACAGTTCTACGATGAGGTAGATTTTTCAATTTTGCCCTGCACGAAGAACTAATACGCTTGAAAAACGCGAGTACGTGGAGCTATACAAAATCGCAAGGCTAAATTTTGCAACCTTTTTGTTTTTTTTATTAAATATCTTTGGGGCGTGCTCCCGATCAGATCCGCATATTCTAATTTTGGCCTGACACGAGCTTTGTACGCTGTTAACTTACGGTCGATGAGGTACGACGCAATTTCCGTTTCGAAAATGCCAGCTTTATTGGCGCGTTGCTGCAAGCGTTTTCTATATGGGGTTCCCAATATAACTTGCTTGCGAGTGTAACACCTAAATACTTCACTTGCTTTCTTTAATTTATTTAAGCATCCTTTATAGGATAAGCAAACTCCAAGGGTGCTTTTTTGTTGGTAAATCTAATAGCCGCCATCTCGAAGCATTAGGTTCAAGCCTCATGTTTCACACCATGAACTAATTTAGTGAAACGCATGATGGTGTCTTGATCGGAGATTTGAGTTACTTTGGCATAAAGAACACATTCATCCGCAAACACCCCGATCTTACCAGGATAAAAGATATCATTTATATAGAATAACAACTTTGACGGACCGAGCACTGAACCTTGCGGTACTACTGAGTGTGCATCCAATGTATCGGTAACGCAGTGATTAACAGCGACGTGTTGTTTTCGTGAGGACAAGTAACATTTTATCCAACGGACAATATTGCGTTCAATGCTCATAGAGAGGAGTTTTGTTAGTCAGTTAGCCTGCGGAATTACATCAAAAGAGTTTGAAAAGTACAAAACGCTGCGTTAATTTGACCTTATATATTCAGTGCATTTACACAATCATCCGATATCTCAGCTGTGTTGCGGTATGATAAACCAGACCTGAAGCCATGCTTATTTGCGTGAAGTAAATGATTGTTCTCAAGATGTTTCATAGTTCCCCTAAATAAAATACGCTCAACCAGTTTACAAATTGTGGATGTTAAGGAAACTGGCATGTAATTTAATTCTAAAGGGGATCCAGACTTGTAAAAAGGAACTATGCTCGCAGCGCGCTAGTCATCGGGTATCACACTTGTTTCTAACCCAAAACGGTGGCATGTTGGGCTACTTGCAAGCAGAGTACTTATATGTCATATATTAAACATCGTTAGAAACATGCAAAGGAAGGAACAGCGCACATTCTAACAAAGGACGATTGAGTAACACACCACAAGCGCTGACCAATTCCTAGCTTCAGCTTTGACCTTCTTCAGCGACACACAGTCCGGGGCGGTCGAAGCACGAAGGAATGGCATCAGAGGCTTTCTCCCTAAACACGTCGTGAGGTAGCACTGCAAATCCACCCTCCTTATTTGCCGATAGAACGCATAACTTTTTCTCTGCCACAAAATGGAGAATGCGCTTGATAGGCACCGCTTTCCGGGCGCTGTCGAACGCTCGAGCATGTCCATTCCATGGGACACGCAACTGGGACACTCATCTTTACGGGCTAATCTCGCCACGTTTCAAACGAGTCCCAGCAGCTCAGGCGTCTTTCCTGCAGGCTCCACTGCACACTTGAGCCCGAGCTCCAGAACACGCTGCACGTCTACCGGAAGGACGAAGTCTCCAATGGTATGCACCCGGTTGGTGGCTCTTATTTGCTTGGGAGGTAGACTAGCTCAAAGGTTGGCCAGGGTCATCTGCCAGATGCCCTCCGTCGTCCGGTCGAGGAGTCGGCCCAATTCACGCCACTTTTTCTAAGCAGTAGACGGTCGGTCACTACGGTGCACATGCACGAACAGGCAGGCCTTGTAGCGACGGGCAAGTTCTTACCAATGGCCTCTGAACATCTTGAGCAGCCTTGCAATGAACCCAGCTGGAGGCAGCCTCCCACCTAGCAGAACCTTCAGTTCTTGGGGTAGGAATATCTCACGAATACAAAAGGTAAGCAGGCGTGATTGACAGAACGCGTTGACAGCTAAGGCTACCAGCTGAGAAGGGTTGTTGGAGAAATACGTAAAAGGGACCGTTGTAATAGAAACATAATCCAAAATGGTGGCATGTTGGGCTAGTTAGGGGTTTTCAGATGCAAAGGAAGGAACAGCGCACATTTTAACACAGGACGGCAGAGTAACACACCACAAGCGCTGACCGATTCCTAGCTTCAGCTTTGACCTTCTTCAATGACACATAGCCCCCGGCAGTCGAAGCACGACAGAATGGCATCAGAGGCTTTCTCCCTAAACACGTCGTGAGGTAGCACTGCAAATCCACCCTCCTTATTTATTTATTTATTTATTTATTTATTATTTATTTATTTATTATTATTTATTTATTTATTTGTTTATTTGAAATGCTCACCAACAGCGCAATGGCCTTCTCGGGTGATGCATAGAATACAGACATATAAGGCATACAAAAGACAGAATATGAAAAGGGAAGTAACAGTACAAATAAATGGGTATATTGAGAGACAAGAGCTAGGAACGGCGTTTACTGAGGCGTTCGAGCCGCAATCATCGCAGAACACACGATGATGATGATCATGTCCGTAGAAGATGATGGAACAGTGCCGCATGGCTGGTGCTGATGAGTATGTACAGATGAAGACGAGGTGCGGGAATTGTCCTCTGGAGTTCTCCACCGCCGGGGAGTGTGGTTGCGAGTGCTCACTATAATTTCCCCCCCTCCGGCGGAAGCGGCCTCCGGGCCGCAAGTCATTGTGGGGAACGGCGCTGGAACGGTTTCAGTCGCGAGACGTGAACAATTTCCGTGCCACGACGGCGGCGATCTGGGAAGGGTCCACTGGAGTGACGCGGTAATTCACCGGGGAGGTTTCATTCGACGATTACGTAGGGGCCCATAAAGCGGTGCAGAAATTTTTCGCAAAGGCCAGGAATTCGAACAGGAGTCCAAAGAAGCACCTCTTCTCCCGGTCTAAAGCGAACAGGGCGATGGGAGGAGTCGTACCGAACTTTGCGGAGTTCCTGATGAGCTTCTGTGCGGGACCGAGCCAGCTGGCGGCAATGGGCGAGCCTTGAAATATACTGTTCGTGAAGTGGTGTATCAGGGGAAACCGGTGCAGAGAAGAAAGTTGGGTCGAATATTGAGGAAGGTGAGCGACCAAATACGAGAAAGAACGGAGAGAATCCAGTTGTTCGTTGTACTGCAGTATTGTAGGCAAAGGTGACGAATGGGAGGATTAGGTCCCAATTTCGATGGTCAGGGCCGATGTACATAGAAATCATGTCCGAGAGGGTTCTATGAAATCTTTCGGTTAATCCGTTAGTCTGGGGATGATAGCCAGAGGTTGTTTTGTGAATGGTGTCGGAAGCACGTAGAAGCTCTTGGAGTACGCTGGAGAGGAAAGTCCTGCCTGCGATCGCTGAGGAGGACGCGTGGTGCTCCATGGCGCAAAATTATGTGACGCAAGACAAAGTCGGCCACTTCTATAGCTGTACCGGGGCGTATTGGAGCTGTTTCGGCGTACCGAGTCAAGTGGTCCACCGCCGTAACAATCCACCGGTATCCCGACTGTGTCCAAGGCAAAGGCCCGTACAAGTCAATCCCAATAGTGTCGAAGGGTGTAACCGGACAGGGCAGAGGCTGCAAACAAGCCGGCAGGTGTGGTTGTCAGTCGCTTACGGTGCTGACAAGAAGAGCAGGTTTCCAACGTATTTAGCCACACTCGCCGAGAGGCCAGGCCAAAAGTAGCGACCACGAATGCGGTCGTACGTCTTTTCGAAGCCAAGATGCCCAGCGGTTGCTGCGTCGTGATACGCTTCCAAAATTGATTGGCGGAGAGAACGAGGGACGACTGGGACCCACTTGAGTCCATTAGGGTGGTAATTGCGCCTGGTAAAGCACGCTTTGGTGTAGCTGGAAATTTTGCAATTGTCGGCGAGCACGGCTGTTTGGGGGTGGGACGCGGCCGGTCAACCGATCAATGATGGGGCCACAATAGGGGTCCGCACGTTGCAAAGATGGCAAATCAGAAAGTCCGGCGACGCTTTCAGAGGTAATGGGTGCGAGAGAACACTTTGCAGTTGGGAGCTCCGGAACAACTGAAGACGAAGGGGAGGCCAATGGACACCGAGACAGGGCGTCGGCGTCAATGTGTTTCTTGCCTGACTTGTAGGTGACATTAAAGGTATACTCTGGAGCCATAGTATCCAGCGGCCCAGGTGTCCAGAAAAGTTTTTGAGTGAGGACAGCCAGCAAAGTGCATGATGGTCGGTCACCACTGTGAAGTGGCGACCGTGGAGGTAAGGCCGAAACTTTTGTATAGCCCACACGACGGCAAGACACTCCTGCTCAGTTATGGTGTAATTTCTCTCAGCCGGTGTGAGTGAGCGGCTTGCGTAAGCAACAGGCCGCTCTTTAAGATGGCCATCGCTCTGAAGCACGACAGCACCTATTCCATGCCCACTTGCGTCGGTGTGAAGTATGATTGGCTTTCTATCGTCGAAATGACTGAGCACTGGTCCAGAAGTGAGAGCGGATTTAAGCGTTTCAAAAGCATGTTGCCACTCCCTCGACCAGACGTAAGGTGCGCCCACCTGTAGGAGTCGGTTCAGAGGGGATGCAATAGTAGCAAAGTTCCGGATGAACCGACGGAAATACGACGCTATCCCCAGGAAACTCCGAAGCTCCTTAACTTGAAGCGGGTCGGGGAAAGTGTAGCACTGCCGATACTTTGTCAGGGTCGGGTCGTATGCCTTCTTTGCTGACAACGTGACCAAGCACTTTGATCGTTTTACTAGCAAAGCGGCATTTTTTTCGAGTTCAGCTGAAGTCCGGCTTTGGAGAGGCACGTGAGGACTGCATCCAGACGCCTTAGATGGTCATGAAACGTCGACGAAAAGACAACGATGTCGTCAAGATAACAAAAGCAAATTTTCCATTTGAGTCCTCGAAGAACCGTATCCATCATCCGCTCAAACGTGGCGGGAGCATTGCAGAGCCCGAACGGCATGACATTAAATTCATATAGACCGTCGGGAGTGGCAAACGCTGTCTTCTCCTTGTCGGACTCATGCATGGGAATTTGCCAATAGCCTGAACGGAGGTCCAGGCTTGAAAAGTATTCGGCTCCTTGTAAGCAGTCTAGTGCGTCATCTATTCGCGGCATGGGATACACATCTTTGCGGGTAATTTTGTTTAAGCCCCGATAGTCCACGCAAAATCTCACGGAGCCGTCTTTTTTTTCTACCAATACAACTGGAGAGGACCATGGACTGGATGATGGCCGAATAACGTTGCGTTTGAGCATGTCAGCCACATTTTCCTCAATTATCTTCCTTTCCGAGGAAGAAGACATGATACGGACGCCGGCGAACAATGGTGTCCCCATCCGTTTGAATTCGATGCGTGGCTGTTGTTGTTTGGGTGAAAGGCTTGGAATGGGAATCAAAGGAGCCCCTATGCTTGTTTAAAATTTCCAATACTGTGAGAGTCTCAGCTTTGTGTAAGGTCGGAGGCTGATAGTGTGGGCGAGAGAAGGCTGAGGAGAGGTTGGTTTCGGCAAAGGGCAGGGACGAGCTGCGGTGGAACTGCTGGGAAGAATGGTGATTTCGTTGTCGGACACCGAAGCGATTGTGCAGCCTTCCGTAAGTAGAACTGGGTCTGGTGTAGTGTTCTGTGCAGGAATTAGTGCGCGGCCGCGGGAAAACCGGATGAGGCAGGTAGCAACGGCGATGCCTCGAGAAAGGAGACGGCCAGAAGGGATGGCTAGCATGTCACCGTTAATAGCTGTTCCAGCAGAAACCGAAATGACGCGCTCGTGGCGCGGAGGCACAACATAGTCGTCAGTCAACACGAGACGAAGGGAACAAGTTTCAGGGAGGGCAGAATGTTCTGTGTCCGTGAGGCTGATACTGGGCGAGCGGCAAGAAATTATCGCAGACGTCGAGGACAGGAAGTCCCAGCCAAGAATAAGCAAGTAAGGGCACGGGGAAAGCACGGCACACTGGATGTGGTGACAAACTCCTTCAATAGAAACGCGAACTGTGCACTGTCCTGACGGTCGTATGGACGCCTTGTTAGCTCTATGCAATAGAGGGCCCTCGTATGGAGTTTTTAACTTTTCGTAGTCTTTCACACAAATCAGAAAGGATAATCGTGACACTTGCCCCAGTATCTACCAACGCGTTAACCAAAATGCCTTCAACTGATACTGACAGTAAGACAAAGAAGTCAATGTGCAAGAAAAGAACCGGTCTCTTGCAGCACATACTTCATCTTTAAAACTGCGTAGAAGATTTTCAAGTTGTTTCCTGTTGCCGCGTTTTTGAGGGAGATTTATCTTGCGTTTCAGGTGTATTAGATTACGATTCATCCACAGGTACGCCCTGTTGATGGGCTTCTTTTTTTAAAGGCACGTAGGTGCTTTCACAATGAATGACCATGTCCTTAAACTTTGACTACAGCTCAGTAACGTCACTTGTATAATGAAAGGAAGGGAATCAAGATTCCATACAAACAAAAACTCCATCATCATCCGCATGCGTATAGTCTCTTACAAATATATCAGAAGGTTTAACATATGATCGCAAGTCCCAAGTGCGACACTCAAAAAGAAGTAACGCATGATGAGATATACCATCCTGAGCACTGATGGAGCAATCTGGAAGCGAGCTACTTGAAAACACAAGGTCAAGTACAGCAGAGCTGGAAGTTCTTGTAGCATGGGAAACCACATTGGTTAAGGAAAACGTAATGCAGTTAGATGTAATGATTCAGCAATTTTCAAAGCCTTGTAGTCATGAGAAATTCTGCACCTGTTCTTTCCGGGAAGGTAAAAATCGATTGTTATAAGGATGTTTGAACGCGAATTTTATTTTGCCTCAGATAATTATATAATGATCCTAAGTATTCCAGGGGAGCATTCGGGCGCTGATAGACACTTACTAATAATATAGTTTTATCAAAAAACTCTATTTTGCAACATATCCTTTCGCGATCATCGATGCCATATAAGCGTGAGAACTTAATGTTATTTTTTATAGCGATTGTTGCAACTCCGCCACCCCTTGACCCTCTGTCCCTACAGATGAGCGTATACGACGGGGGAATTACTTCTGAAGGTTGCAGGTCGGAATGCTGCCCGGTTTCAGGGATCATTACACCATGTGGTTGATAAGTCATAATTATGTCTTCAAGGCTCTATATCTTAAGATATTCAGTACACTGCGTGCGTTTAACGAAACAAGTCGGAGCGTCTTGACGGATTCTCGTCATTTGTTATCGCGCTTGCGCGTGTTCGCACGTGTCGGCCAATGAGACGACAGTTGGGGTTGGGCAGGCGCAGTGGATTTCGACAACTCCACACAGCAATCGCGCGTTTCGTCCCATACATACAGCCTGTTATCAACATTGAGCTTATCATAACGAAGGAAACCTTCGAGCCACAGCTCTTTTTTTCAGCCGCGGAACGCCATAATGTTGCATGAATATTCCTAATGTTTTTGTTTTGAAAAGTCCTCCGATAGTGCTTTTTCTGTGCCCTATAATTAAAAGCAGGATGACATAAACTCAGTTTTGTATGTGTAGTAAAAAGCCCCAAAATGGTGGGATGACGTCACTGCGCGTATTTTATTGCGATTCAGTTAAGATGCGCTATGGAGTTTAGTTCAACACCTCTAATCTTTTTAAAAGTTTCTTCCTTAACATGCTGCTCTTGTTCTTCAGAGCATTCCTCGCGATCTTCATGCCATATATTACAATGCTGTCGCGACGACTTCTCTTTTCCAGCTCACCTAACTTTGCGGCTAACTCAAGAACTGTGTTGTTCGTGTTATTGCAGGCTTCGTCAACTTTCTCCAACCTTTGCTCAAATTTCTCAATTCGACACAGTTCTTGCTCAATGTTAATATTACTTGTTTTGTTATCTTCAACTGCCGATTTTACCTGTTTCAAATTATTTGTCAGAGAAGCCAGCCTTTGGTTTGTCTTTGTTTGCTCTTTCAAAATTTCCTTAATTAATTGACTGATTAACTGTGTCTCACACTCTGAATTGAAAGAGGCACCAGGATTCAGCTCTATGTCTCCGGATGTCAGTAGCAATAACCTGATCACATGCACTCAGTCACACAATATACCGAGCAAACACTGGGTTTGGCAACACCGTCAATGTGACTGAATCATGTCTTATAGAAGTGGAATACTTGTCAGAAACATGGACAAAAAGAACAGGGATCAGCATCCGTCTGCAAGTGGTGTCACCAGGCCCACTGATAGAATCCTTCAAGGGTGTCCAGAATTTATGCCTAAATTGTCCCTATCCGATGCTATCACCGCGCTGATACGCTGATACGCTTGATGGACGTGGGGCGTAGTTTCTTGAAACAGTCTTGGCGGTGGCTTGATGACCAGGTCAGCTAGCGCAGGCTCAACAGAAGCCCTTTTGAACGTTTGGTCAGTTGATCCCACGGCGAAATGCGTCTTCCAGGCGATCTGGACAAAAAAGAATTGGGATCAGCATCCGTCTGCAAGCGGTGTCACCATGCGGGGACGTAGGCTGCATGGTCGGGATATTCCGCTGCGTCGACGTACACGGTATCGGGAAGCCAAGGGTGGGAGTTGTGTAAGGCCTTGGCCCCAGCAAGGTGGCGTTCTTGATGGACGGCAGGGTTCACCTTCCATGCAATGGGGGCCACACTGTAGCTGGATCGGGGAGTTACTCAAACTGACCTTGTCTCCGTGCTGCGTATAAAATAAAATTCCCAATTTTGTTAAGATGGAGCGATTCGTCGGAGTACAGGCGAGACGGAGGAGTTGGCCATCACGCTAAGATTCAACCAGCTCTTCGACGTTACTACGTGACTGGACACCGTAACCTCCCAACACCTAGAATAGCACTGGATCATAAGTCCCGACAAAGTACGATAAAATACAACGACAGTCAGATGTATCGCCTACAGTTATACAACAGTAATTCAGGTTCAAGATGTATTTGCAACAGATGACGTCAATAGAAAGTATAAAATACAACAATGTGAAAAACATTAACAAACGTTACGTGCAAAGCCATAGTGGTAAAAAATTTGACAAGCATCATTTTTGCCGTTAACATCGCATTTTGTTTAAATTTAAAGCTGCGTTTGGCCTAAAAATTTCTACTGAAATATCTTCCAAAATTTGGTCGCGTCTCACAATTGTCATGTATAGTAATTTTTACATTCATGGACAGTTGAAAAGGCAACGTACTAATGGAATAAAAATTTGCACGTCTTTAACAAACTTAAAGCCAAACCTTAACTTCACTTGCTTTTATTCGCCGTTGAGGTTTTGAGTGAACAGTCCAGCCGCCCCATTACCAGATGACCAGCAACATAGTCAGCACCTTGCAAAGTTGATGTTCTTCATTCAACCAGAGTGGACTTTTGATGTGTTGTGGAAATTTTCTGTAATTTGTTCTGTCGCGCCCTTACAACACGTGAAGCCCCTTAGACAGCACGCACTGAAGCTCGTTTCGCTCGCTAGCAGTCGCCGTTTTGCGGTCTCTTTGGCGCCATTTTTCGGAAGCCTCCTGCTACTTTCCTCCCATTCTCCTGCTACTGTTTTCCTGGCGCGCGATCATCATCTGACACTTGCGCGGGTCGCGCAACTCAAACCCATTTTCGGAAATAGTTTGTGAACGCAGATCATGTGTGATTGAACAGAAAAGATTTAATGCTTTCGGTTTGAGAGGTTTAAGTTAGAATGAAATTTCGTACCATACAAACCGCTATAAAGCAATGCCATTTCCAGAGGGAGTTGAGGGAGAAGTGATTGTCGAGCACACAAAGGTTTCATAAATCGCTTGCTGCTACATAACGTTAAACCATAGCGAATTTTTTGACACGGGAGCAGTAAGCGGGTAGACTATTTAGAATAAGAAAGCATTCAGTTCTCTGGAATTTTTCTGTGCTGGTTCCTGAAACAGAAAGAGCCTAATAATAATAATTGAGATTAGCCCCTCTGATAGTCTGTTTGGGGTTACTTGGGTTTATTTTAGGTTATTTTCAACGTTTGGGGTAACTTAAATGTTAGAGTAAACTCTAAGACATTTTTGTGTTTGCTGCAAATTGGGCCGCGCACATGTGCTGTCCTAACCTCCACATACTGACCTGCTCCCCAGACTTAAACAGGCACGCAATTTGCTATATATCGATAGATTATCTCACACCGAGCACGAATATACCACTGTTATGTGCGGCGCCTTTGAAATGAGGCAGAAAAGAGCTATATCGTTCAGGCCAGTGCGGCCGATACTGCCTACACCTCTCAATGTGCATAGAAAGTGCTTAACGTCTTCCCTGGCTCTCGCTGGACGCTGATACTCCCCTATTCTTGGGTAGGCGGTAACGCTTTTCTAGGAAGTGTAACAGCTACGCACGAGCGGTTAGTTCGACGCCAACATTCACGGGGCCTCAAACATATATTATGTTTTCTTCAACAAAGCGTCAATACAGATCACCGGTCTCATAAAGCAACATTTCGTTGGGTAGTCCGTAGCTGCACATTACGTGGGTTTTTGGGAAAGCAGGAATAATTTGAGCGAAACTGACCAAACTGCTCGTACCTTGAAAGGGTTGTATTGGGTTGTTATACCGGCAAATATATCACAGCTGCCTCGCATGCTCTAGGTATACCGCGACGCAAACAGCGACGCTGTATGCTGTTTATTAGCAATTTCTGTGCACCTTAGGCATCATTCGGCCTCGAATCAACGCTCAAACGGAAATGGGAACCTGATACTTTCGTTTCAAACCAACTTGTTCATGGCCTTCAATGTACTTTAAGATTTTCTGGGCGTGCTTTGCATTGCAGAGTTTCCGAGAACTCGATTATTGAGCGCTCGTGACGTTCGCCCACAAACAAGTAGCCATTGCATCAATAATTGGTTCTGTGACTTCTTGAATTGCTGTTGTTGGCCTCGAAAGGCAGCGCCGCAACTGGAAAGAAAAGTAACCATCTATACCCTAATTACGTCGTCAGTCAGACACTTCACTGAAAATTCAACAATGCAAAGTTAAATCATTGAACAAGTGACAACTGGTTGGTATTGCGTTTGGAGCGTCTTGATGGTAGCGCACTTACACACGGACACTACGAAAAGAGACGACAAACCACAGCGATACCTCACAACTGATATTTTATCACAACAGACACAGATTTAACTTACTACTACAACCGTAAACCCATGTGACCACACATCATACATACGTCACAATCCATCGTGTTATTTCCAAAACGTGACAGGCACGAAAAAACTGTGTGTATGAAGGCGCGTGTTTTATTTTTAAGCTAGAGAGCGTTAAAAAATTCAAACTTACTTTCATGTAAATGAATCGAAGGCACACTAAAGCACCACACTCCCTTTCTCATTATGTTTTATGCCTCGATAATCTCGCGTGTCAACTTCTTCCTGTGCACAGATAATATCACTGTTCCCTGAAATGCAGGGTCACATTTTCGCGGCGTCTGCAGCGTCGGGGCACGCATGCGATTCTGACCGCGCTGTTTCCGTACTGCTACTGCTCAGGAAACTTTCTCGCCGACGCTCTGGCTGCATATTATAATATGCAGTCGTTGGTTCATCTTAATGGTCAGCGGCCATTATCTTGAGCTAATGTCTTAGCAATTCGCCCACAGAAATTGCTTATTTTTACATTTTCCCGAACTAAACCAAGACGTCCGGAGTATGTCTTCTAGGTGGCGGATGCCTTCACTTTAAACCTAGCATAAGACAAGTTGGAGGCCTGGAAAGGCGCATTTGTTACACGAGAAATTTCGGCCGCGGCGGCTGCTTTCCTTGTAGAGGTGCAAAGCGAAAGCGCCCGTGTGTTCGACACTTTGTGGCACGTTAAAGAACTCGTGTGGTCGAAAGTAAACATGCGTCCTTCACATACAGCGAGACTCATCGCCTGTGTAGCGTCGGCGCGTTAAACATAATCAACGAATTATTTCATCCAGAAATTATGGGGTGAAATTTGGGGGTTCAAGGTCTGTTTCTTTCCACCTCGGTTGTTGAGCAGCGAATTGCAGCATTCCCCTCTGAAAAGTAAGAGACGCTTGAAATTCAACCTACAAATATGCGTATTTTTAGAAGAAATATGATAAAAGCATGGTGTTTGTAAAAACCTATCGTTTACAGGTGTGTACAATACCGCCGGCCAAATAAATTGTTTATTTATGACGACACAGGCCACAGCCAGTTATTGAACAGTTTCTGATTATAGAAACCCTCTGACAAAGAATTCTGGTCATAGTAAAAAATACAGCGGTTTGTTTTGATAAAGACAAGCTGGGCTCGGTGGAACCAATTTCTGGAGCATCGCCCTGTTAACGCAAAATCCAAATTACGCCGGCCGCGTCGGGCTGAAGCAGGGATCAACATATCCGCAAGAGCATGAATCAGAGAATAGAGAGGCTGATGGCACAGCAATCCACACGTGGCGCCATTCTTTGCAAGCTTCCGCAAGCAGTTTCTACGGAGCCAGGCAAGATGCATGCTCACGTGCACCCCTCATCACTCTAGTCATGCCCATTTGGCGTAGCAAGCCCTGCCGCCAGCAGGGCTGATTTCACTAGTTCACATTAAACGCTCGCGGTGACCCCTGCAACGACCCCAAATTGGGGCAAATGGGGCATGCAAATTGCTTAAATCCCGTTCAATGCAAGAGAGTGCTCCATCACCTCAGAAAGCGAGCGATTGCGCCGTGCACCGACGGTTCTGCGGCGCAAAATCAGCGCGAGCCGTCTAGCCAGGGAGAGACTTACAATCATTGAATGCACTAACTCGGCAAGGCATCAAACTAGAGGGAGCAAAACGCCGCATTCGTAGAATTGCTGAGCGTTAACATCGCAGAAATGCTGTAAACAACCAATGATGGCAAAAACATTTTTTCGCCATTAGGGAAACTAGCTCTTCAAAAAATCCTAGCAAAAAGCTAATAACAAAAGCCAGTTTATTTTGCAATTTTAGTTTTTAATTATGAAAAGAACCATTAAAATTGCCATTGAAATTTATTAAATAATGTACAAACCTGTTTGCGCCTCTAAAAATAAAACAAATAAATGCTGAACTGATAATTTCGCGTTACCTACAACTATTTTTGTGTACAACTGCATAATTGTTATTATATGACAGCGAGAAAAAATGATCGTTTAACTCATTCAATTACGCGCATTTCAAAGTCCTAGCCCTAATCAGGCGCTGGAAGCGGTGCTGCATTATCTCTCTGATCTTATTTCACGCGGTGAATTGCATGTTTACCCGTGTATTGAAAGCTGCGAGAAAAGAACGGCAACTAAGGAATGATTATAAGCAAAACTGAGCTCGTCTGTATTTTAGTTGGGATCGCTAACGAGCCGCGAACGCGACTTCCGCTGTCTTGCGTTGAAAGCCTAATGCTGGTTGCCATGCAAAACAACGCTTGGAAGTTCAATCTGCGCAGCATGGAATGCAACATCCGTGTGAGATTAGGAGGTAGACGAAAATCTATTCAAAGGCTTGCTTCCAGTAGCACACAGAGCGAAACAGATCTATTGGTATAAAACAAAGGCACTCCCTTGTAAATGAGCTTAAAGAGGCATCGACACAGATGGCTTGGCCGAAATCATCAAACTAATAAACGAATGGGTAGAGGTTGAGTTCATATGGCATTGTAACAGCGCAAGTCGTAGAATTTTGTATCAATAAGTGCAGGGGGAAGGACGTGTTGTGTAGAAATGTTAAACCTCTACGGCAAAGTGTATTTCATGAAGTAAACAAGAACAAGTTGTTTGAGTTGTACCTCTCTGTAGGAAGCGCCAGATGCCAATTTAGTCACTCACGATTAGTGTGTATTACCCTATACATAAGAACAATACTACTGTCCAAATCATACGGTTATATGCTATTGGACGCATAAACGAGTTCAGCGACGAAAAACGTCCAAGAACACCGTGCCAGTTGTTTCAAAGGGGCGCGTATTCATACTATTTATTTGCTTACCCTGAATGCGAAAGAACACAGAACATATTGAGGCGTATTTAAAGCAGAATACAAATGCATTAGAGGCAGTATCAGCGTTCCCCTAAATAAGAATACACCCCCTTTTTGGTCTGTGGCACAGCAAAAAAAAATCTTAGAGAGAGAGAGAGAGAGAGACTTGATTTTGAGGAAGGGATCTCGAGGAGAATCGTAGTGCGAATGGTGGTGGCAAGGTAACGGGCCTGAAGGCCCGCACAACCTCCTAGGCTTCTTCTTCGCCTTGACTTAGGTTGGGTGGTCCCGTGGGTGGCCGTTGCCTGATGCCTTCTGGTGACCTCTTCCGCCTCTTAATCAGTCGGACCTGTAGGTCCGGGTCGGGGCTGCGAAGCGAGGCCTCCCACGTATGCCTCAGAGGGTATTACGGTGAAAGGGTCCTGGGGGCATGACCACATCATATGGGCCAGGCTGGCATGGGCGCCACATAAGGGGCACGCCGGGGTTGGATAAAGGCTGGGATGGACATGGGTCATACTTGGGAATCTTGCACTGATGCGCAAGACTTGAACCGCGAAGCTGTTGTAGGCGAGCATTGGCGAACACACAGTTTCAGTAGCACGGGCTGGCTTTCGGTTCCGGGCCTCTTCCTCGGCCCTGAGAACTATCCTCCACCGGGCCACGCCGAAAACTGCGAAGACGTCGCGCGCGATGTCCCTTGTACGATATTAAGCGCATGCGCACGACGATGGAAGCTCCCGCGCGAAGGGCTCTCCTACAATACTCAGCGCATGCGCACGCTCATCTCGATTGTTGCAGCGGCTGCTATCACGTGTCTTCCCGTTGTAGAGTAGGTAATGCGACACCTGCGCGACGCCTACGCGATAACGTTGCTCGTGGGGAGTTTTCAGCGCGCACGAACTCCGAACAACAGCTCCGCTGTTAATCAAGAATAGATGCGTTATAAACAACGTCATAGAGAGGCGGGATAAAAGCAAACGAAATATGTTGGCCGGAGCGGTTCCAAGCCAAACAAAAAATAAGGTAGGGAGAAAAACACGCGCGCGAATTTATCATTCGTGAAGTGCGGGGCCAAAGGAGCGTGAGGAGGAAGAGGTAGCAGAGGCGGAGGCTCTTTTTCCATGTTTTTAGCTTATAGGCGGAGCATCGACGTCACGAACGCCCGTGACGTCAAGACAAAATAAAGATTCTCCATGGTGTTTTCCGCAGGGCGATCGGTTTGACGTGAACAAAAAAAGAGAAAACTAAACCGCTTGGTGCTTTGGTTAACCAGTTTGCACCGAAAAACGCATACTGCAGCATAAATGTCCTTGGAACATCAATTACCAAATATAGCGGACTCCTGCGCTCACCTGCCTGAGGAAAATATGCGGTTCACGCCGCTGCCCGCGCGATTATTTCTTGGAGTTACCGTCGAGCGTGGACGACTCAGTCACGCTCTTTTTCGTCCAACCCATTCTCTCTTGCTATGTGGAGATTCGCAGCGACCTACAATATATCTTCTAATTAGCCCGCCTCTAAACGTTCTCACGGCTGTTTTCCCGACACCCCAATTTTATGGAACATATGTAGTGAAGCTCCATGCACCCCATACGACGTCGTGCTGGAATGCCCAACGTTACTGGAAATTTCCAGACCACCCACCCTCCCTAACCCATTCGCGAAGTGGTCCGAGTACAGGCTGGCCAGGTAGCAGGCTGCAATTTAAAAAAAATTGACCGCACGAGCCCAGTAGCGACTGTTAGCGGCTTTATGGAATGAGAAAATACCAACCACGTTTCTTTTTTATTTCGTTATTTTTTCGGCTCAAATACATGTTTTTCTCACTCACGCACGTACTCTACTTCAAACTCATTGAACCGGGTGTGAATGACAATCACCAGGAGCCCACCATGAAAGGACATTACAATAGTTAATGAGAGATCCCGAATCCTGGACAGGCTTTCTATCTTTCGACAAGCCCTTCAGTAGTCGCTTAAGAGAAAACTGGATCTTCTGGCACACATGAATTTATACCGTGCTGTCAAAATATCACAAGTCTGGAGAACGTTACTAAACGCCGTAGAATGTTTATTTATGTATAGAAGTGATGCGAACACACACTAAATTTCATTGTGACCACAGCCACTTATCAGGCACAGTGCATAATCATTGAAGAATTTTGAAGCGGACGACTTGAGAACACACCAATATTCTGCACCCATATTTTCCCAAGTTCTTGCCAAATAGATGCAATGATTACCTGTGAGGCACGCTTGCCTGTATTTTTTCCTTCGAACGAATTAAATAACTGGACAAAAGGAATTAAATATTTTTGGAGAAGTTGGCAAAAGGGGTCACGTGAAAAACATTCTGCTAACGTTGTGGTGGTCATCTTGGAAAAAATCAAGAATATTTTTCATTAGGCATACTAAGAAGGCCGGTTTCATACCTCAATGCCCCTAATAAGCAAGTTACGCATTTCTGCTTGTTTTGTTTGTTGTGAAGACAGCACTAGGATACTTGACCATTGGTGTTTTTGTTACACAGTTTCAGACAAGAACCTGCATGCCTAAAGCCCCTAAAGCCTTCAGGGAATGAAATACTGATTTCTGTCGTGAAAATTCGATGGTCGACTACATTCAAGCTGAAAAAAAAAGGTTTGAACGACTACTTTCCGGAACGCAAAGTTGTGCTATGCGGCTTCTTCAGGGAGCAAGCTTTGCACCATCACTTAAAAAACAGATTGATGTGTGCAGTCAAAGAATGCTGTTCTTATTTGTCTCAGAAATATCGCAAATTTATCTTTCGAAGAAGAAATGGAATTGCATATGTGACCTTCAATCATACCACCATCGCATGTACGGCAAGCTGAGGTTGCACATACAATGCCAATGGCTCGACGTCAAAGAGATGTAAGTAAGGGCATACAGGCTAGACTTCAATTTAGTAATTAACAAAAATAACGGTAGAGAGGCGCAAAACAAAATTTTGAAGAATAAATACCGAAACACCAACCGCGGGAGACCGGAATGGTTGACCACTTTGATCTCTACTCGTTTTAAGATATTTTTACAAGGCAGGCCATAAGATTACAGCAGGCGTGTGATGCGACCAGCTTCCCCTTAGAGGGCATATAGTGGCAATACCTGAGTCTACTTGTATGACAGGTCAGCTTAAGATGCAGAGATTGAATGCTCCACTGGAGTGCGAGGAGGGTGATGTGGATGCCGCAGGTACCGCTAGACTTTACGAATTGTGCCTACAATCATCTGGTTGGCACCCAGTGGAGACATTGCAGCCAGAATACAGCTGCATGGACTTAAATGTAATATAAATTTCCTGTAAACATTTCTGCACTGTATTTAGGCACTCTGAAACTTCGTTCCTACAGCGTTCTCTAAGTTACCATTATGGGACATTTGTATTTGTCATATGTGCAACTGACACTGATGCAGGATAAATGAGACTGGGCCGCACTAAACCACAAGCACAACATCACGAACTCACAACTAAACTACGCTTACATCAAAGCTGATGAGCTTGAACCATAGCCTGACTGGAAAATTTGTTTTGTCTACTACTGCACCTGTTCATTAGCTCTGGACTATGCTGACAAGGGGCTTGAGGAGGCTTGTGTCATTTTAAATGAGCCGATTCCTTTGTGGAGTGAACTGCCATCCAGAAGTTCTGTAACAAAAGCTGCTCAAAGCAAAGGCCCTGGCCTTCGCCAAAAAAGCCATCATGTCACAAGGAAACACCAGGCTTCTGAGAGTGAAAAAAGCACTGAATTTTGAACGGTGCTAAGAAGACGAGGCACATGAAAAGGGCCAGTGTAGGTGCTTGTTAGTGTATTTCAAGATGCAACACACGCAGTTAGCTCAGCTTCCTTTATGTAAGAGCAGTGGTGTACTAGAAGGCATGCCGGAATTCTTTCACGGAACATGCGCAAAGGTTAACCCTCCTATGTCAAGCCACATGGTGAATGAAATTGCTGAAACTTTAAACAAAGCTCTTGAAATATGTAAGCGTGGGCATAACAAGTGAATAACGGGTAAGACAAGAGGTGATCTAAGAAAATAGGTTTTTCTTTCATTGTACTTCGCATCAAATACTTTGTTTATTTCCCAAATGGGTTGCTTTGTTCAAAGCATGCATATTGACTCCCACATTGCCTGTGCGTAGGCCCCCTCCCCAACATTTCGTCTGAAAGGTTTCAGTACTGCCTGTATTATCTTTGAATATCAAGAGACCTATAGCACTTTAGGTATTACAAATTTATTTGTCAGCTCTCCTTTTCTAACGTATTCCCCATAACATGGCAATGCAATAATTAAATAAATGCCTCGTCCCGCCTACTTTTGTCTCATCGTATTGACACACAGCGCTATTCAAGGCGGTGTTAAATGAACCCTTGTTTGAAATGTGTCACGAGTTTTAAAGGTATCTAAACCATCTCGATGGAATCAGGTATGGTACACATATGAGACATTGCTGAATGTGTCCCTTAAATGCATAGAATTCGTTTCAGTTAATGAGTGTAATTTGTCAGTATTTAACTGCTAAGCATATCCCAATGAATACTGAGTATACGTTGCTGTTTTCCCTTAAAGGGGCCCTAAATAGGCTTCTGAAGGTCGCCATTTATATTGCGCAATCTATAGAGTACCCCTTCACGACAATGTATACCAAATATTACACCTCTTCGTAAAGCAGGCGCCGCATAAACAAGCAACGAAAATTCTTTCTTTCCTTGCTCACCTGCCGCTTCCTTGCAGCCACACTGCCGCCCTCTTACGTGCGGCAGACTGCTTGTGACGCACCCTGTGACGCACGAAGCTCTGAACAGTAGGGCTGCGCTGTTGGTGGACCCCTTTAATGCTGTAACCAACCAGTGTTCCCCGCTCGGGTGGAAACGCGGTTGCGCGCGGCGCTCCTGCACCGGCGTCCTTCTCTGGTGGCATGGGCGAATGTAGAGCGTCGCCATCCGTTACGCGAGCTTATCTGAGTTTGTACATATAGCGTGTCGTTTACAATATGAATAACGCTGAAAAAACCCCGCAACACGCGCGACCGCAGCAAGCATCTGCCTGCACGGTCGACAAGTAGCCCACTGTGCGGTGTATGCACAGTGAGCTACTGCGGTATGCACTGCGGCATACACCGCAGCAGCTAAAACTTGTCACCGCCCGCCTGAGCGAGACTATTGCTCAGAAATCAGTTTGAAATACATGAAAGGGTGTGATAGTGCAGTGAAAGATTGCGTGGGGGATTGTCCTCGTCGCGGCCTAGAAAAGCAGTGTCTGGATAACTGCGGCGATGCTAAGCCTTTTCCCAGACCTCGGTGGGACCAGTTCACCGCGAGAGCGCCGCATGCCGAAACGCTAGCGAGCCGCTATATTCGTCGGTGGCAATCTTCAGTTACTGTTGTTAGCGAGCATGTTGTGTTTGGAGGTTGTGTTTGGATCTGGCCTTCAAAAGCTCGTTTCCGCTATTGTAAAACTGACGTGCCGACGCGAGCACGGCCGGCGCGAGGAGCCGCTCTATACGGGCCGGCCACCGACCGATCCGCCTGAGCGGTAGATGGATGTAGTAGGCGGAGCTTGGCCGTCGTCTGCTAAAAAAAAAAAAACGTGACGCACCGAGGAGCGGAGCCAATGGCTGCGCTCATCTCGAACCAACCCTGTTTTCTCTAGGTGGTCTTGCGCCTGGTCGGTGACGTCACCGCTTCCATGGTGCTTTGGAGGAGCGGCGAAAGAGGAAATGTGCCAGGCCTTTTTGCGGGCCCTTTTTAATGAACGATAACTCGGTTAATACTGCACGATTTTAAACCATTTTTGAGGAAGAACGTTCTTCGAATAGTACTCCAAGGGTTGCGCACGTAATATCGCAGTCTTTGGAACCCAGTTTAGGGCACCTTTAATGTTTTTCTGTGTGCATTGCAATCTCTATGTTAAGGACCACTAGGCTAATTTCTAATAAAAGAGAATCGCTGATTGTTTTAATTCTGGAGATTGTAACTGAACATGCGCTACATTGCACATTGCACTTACGTACGTCAACATTTAGTTACTGATTGCTTCAGAAAAAAAATATGACCAGCGTACAAACAATACTATCTAAGGGATTAATTTGCTGCTATGAAGTTGTACTTGTTGCAATTAGACGTACCACACATCCATGAAGTGACTCATAACGCATTTGAAGTGTAATCTGCACCCAAGAGTAAATATGAGCTGCTACGAGCTCGTTTATGCTAGGGTCGATGCTGTTCCCAGCGAACACTATACCAGCGGGGAACAGCTGAGCTCAGCTCCAACTTTAACCCAAAAGTAGCTGGTGCCAGCGCACATTTCCCTCGACGTTGCACTTCTAAAGGCTGTCCACAACTACACCATATGAATCGATAATTATAGGTCAAAGTAGAGCTAAGGTATAAGCGACTGTTCTCATTTAGTATATTGTTTCAACCTAGTCGCGATCTCGCCGGTTGTTAGCAGGGGGTATTACGAAATTCACCTTGCAAAGGAAAACTCTGGTGTAGCGATTTGGCTATTTCTTCAACAGTGCGCTGGCGATATTGTATAGTAATAGTCATAGTTTTATTTGCACTAGGAATTTAACGCTAGTGCGCCAGCTAGCCCGGCCATAGGGGGGGGGGATAGGAGGCGGGCGAAGCGTGACAACGCAATAAATGAATAATGACTGGTATAGAAGGAAGAAATGAACAAACAAGCAAAATGTCCGACAGCACCATAAAAGACAAACAATGTGAACATAGATGAAATACAAAACACACAAAACAATGTTCATGGCGCACAGTGAGGCTGGAACTAGGGTGAGCTCGCCAACAGGAAAAGATAGAACCACCAAGTATTGTTTTTACGTTTTTAACAAAGCAAAAGCGCACCTACTTAGTCCTTCACGGGAATATGGATAGTAATCATAACGGCGTACTGCTGGAGGTGGCTTCGCATGCTTTCGCACGGGAGTTAAAAATAGTTAAAAACCCTGTTCACGCGCATAAGCTATTGATTGCTAAGCATCAATTTGATCAGTTGAAACAATGCAGTCGCACAAGCACACTTGATAGCTGCAGCACAACACTGCACAACTTTCAAATTCATCATTCACGTGCACTCCACGCACATGCTGCACCAGCTGATCAGCTGAAACAACACCGACACGCACACAAACACATAATCGTACACAAGTTCTGCCCACCGGGACCTAACGTATCACCCACTTCACGCACGTAGGCTGCCATCGGCTGCAAGCACCAGCTGATCAGCTAAAATAAGACGGACAAATAAACACATTTGGAATACGAGTGCTGCCGACAGTGCGCCGAGTCATCTTCTCTAAATTCCGCCATAATTCCGCGCTGCCGCTTCTCCTCAGACAAACCACGGCCAGGCTAGAGCGGCGGCGTACGCGCGTTGTACGGCCTTCTCAAGGGCCCGGGCCTAGTTCCTGCCTGCGGCCGCTGCGAGGAGCCGGCGCTGCGAGCCCACTCTGTTGATGCGCGCGTCTCCCACTCCGCGGGCAGGCTATGCGCGGCTGCTGCTGTTTTCTTTTTCGCTACAATCCTGCCTACGAGCCTACGCAAAAGAGGGGGAAGGGGGCGGGGTAGGAAGCAACCGGCGAGGACAGCAACTTCATGCTCATCAACGAGTAATGACTTCCGATAATTATTTTTTGTCGCACGGTACGCACCAGCCATACGCGGCTTCGATGTATGTATGCAATTTCTCTATACAAATTATTGAAATAATTGGAAAATAAGACAGGGCACGGAATCATGCCTATATATTACAACCGTTTGGTTTTTCCTGTGCTCTCGTTTTATTTTAATGGCCACATTTAGAGGGAATCCCTAAGGCGGAATAAGTTTCTGGGAAGGAAAATTTTACATCCACGTCAATGCAGCAATCAATTTTTCCTTCGCTTGTTTCGCTTATTTACTTTTGTGGTCCATAAGGTGCCCCCTCCCCCCGAGCTGAAATCCTGAGTACTCAGCTGTTGTGGGCATCCGTCACTTAGTGCAACACATTAATCGCAGCAAACTTTTACCTATAATAATAATTATGATTAGCCCATCTGATGGGCTGTTCGGGGTTATTTGGGGTTACATTTATAACATTTGGGGTTACTTATAGGTCAGAGTAAAGTGGAAGACATTTTTTTGGTTACTACAAATTGTGCGGCGCACGCAAGCTGTTCTCCTTACCTCCACATACTGTTCCGCTCCCGAGACTTAAAGGGACACATAAGTCAAAATACAACTTTATTTATTTATTTATTTATTTATTTATTTATTTATTTATTTATTTACAAATCTGCAGGCACTATTCATGCCGAAGCAGAAGTGGGTACATACATAGTAAAAAAACAAGAATTACAACTACCGCTAACACAGATTTGATTAGAATCAACAGAAAAATGTGCTTCGAAATTCGGAACCCAGCAGTAATAAAATATGTACGTACATGAAAGCAACACGATAGGAATATAAGAGAATATACAAGTACATACAATGATGCAGTACATAAAAAAAGTATCCACTAAACATAAAATTAAAAGCAAACGAAAGAATCCTCTGTCTTTATTGCGGAACAGTAAAAACACAATTTTATAGGTGAAACAAAAGGTGGTTTGCAATATTATCCAACTATTCCGTTGTATTAGCCTTAACTACTTCTTCACGGTAATTTAATCCATAAGGGCATTGGATAGATAACAATTGAACTACTCTGCTAACGTGGTTTGTAAGACGATACCGCATGGGGGGCTGATTTAAGTAACTGTCACGGGTCATGTAGTCACCATGGTACAGCTGATATGAAAACATAATGCGAGATACAGTTCTACGATGAGGTAGTTTTTTTTTAAATGTTGCCCTTCACGATAACTAATACGCTTTAAAAACGCGAGTACGTGGAGTATACAAAACCGCAAAGCTAAATTTTGGAATTTTGCTCTTTTTTTGATTAAATATCTTTGGTGCGTGCTGCCGATCAGATCCGAATATTCTAATTTTGGCCTGACAACAGCTTTGTACGCTGTTAACTTTACGGTCGATGAGGTGCGACGCAATTTCCGTTTCGAGAATGCCAGCTTTATTAGCGCGTTGCTTCAAACGTTTTCTTAATGGGGTTCCCAACATAACTTGCTTGCGAGTGTCACAGCTAAATACTTCACTTGTTTGGTTTTATTTATATAAGCATCCTGAATAGTATAAGCAAATTCCAAGGTTTCTTTTTTGTTGGTAAATCTAATAGCACCCTTCTTCAAAGCATTAAGCTTCAAGGTCCACGTTTCGCACGATACACTAATTGAGTGCAGCGCATCATTGAGTCTCACATGATCGGAGTGTTGAGTTACATTGGCATAAAGAACACATTCGTCCACAAACACCCCGATCTTTCCAAGCAATTGAACAGATAAATAGATATCATTTATATAGAATAAGAACATTGACTGACCGAGCACTGAACCTTGCGGTGCTCCTGAGTGTACATCCAATGTATCAGAAACACAGTGAAACAGCCACGTATTGTTTTCGTGAGGACAAGTAACATTTTATCCAACAGACAATATTGCGTTCAATGCTCATAGAGAGTAGTTTCGTTAGTAAGTCAGCATGCGGAGCTACATCAAAAGCGCTTGAAAAGTCCTAAAACGCTGCGTTAATTTGACCTTACATATTCCGTGCATTTACACAATCATCCGATATCTCAGCTGTGTTGTGGAATGATGAACCAGACTAAAGCCATGCTGATTTGCATGAAGTAAATGATTATTCCCCCGATGTTTCATACTTGCCTTAAATAAAATATGCTCCACCAGTTTACAAATTGTAAATGTTAAGCGAATTGCATGGCCTGTAATTATTTAATTCTAAAGTGGATCCAGACTTGTGAAAAGGAACAATGCTCGCAGCGCGCTAGTGATCGGGTATCACACAGGTTTCTAACGATGTTTTATATATGACGTATAAGTAATCTGCTTCCCAGATTTCGTATGTATTTTGAAAACCAATAGATAGTTTGTCCGGGCCTAATGACTTTTTTATGTCTAGATAACGCAAAAGACTAAGAATGCCGTCTATGCTTAAATTTATTTTGGGCGTCGGGTTACGAAGCGTGTAAAGTTCCAAGGGCGCGTCCGAGGCGTTCATAGTAAAAAGTGACTAAAACAACGCGTTTAAATCCTTGGCAATTGTAGAAGGATCGTCAGTGCCTATGCCAGATGTTCTGACCTCTCAGGTGCCACTTTTATCTTTAGATAAATATTCCCAGAATTTCTTTGGTTGTTGCGACATGAAAAAGTCAACGTACAAAACATAACGGATCTCTGAAACACGGATTATATCTTTTAAATTGCGTAAATGACTTTCAAATTGTTTCCTGTTGCCACGTTTTGAAAAGCGTTTTATCTTGCGTTTCAGGTGTATCAGATCACGATTCATCCATGAGTAATCCCTGTTGATGGGCGTTTTTTAAGGCACGTAGGTGCTTTTACAATCAATGACCATGTCCTGATAGTTCGACCACAGCTCATTAACGTCATTTGTCTCAGTAAAGAAAGAAAGTAAAGATTCTATACAAATATTAACTCAATCATCATCCGCATGCGTGTAGTCTCCTACAAATGTGTCAGAAGGTTTAACATACAGTTGCAAGTCCGACATGCGACACTCAAGAAGACGTTACTGATGATCAGATGTTCCATCCTTAACACTGACGGAGCAATCAGGAAGGGAGCTATTTGCAAACACAAGGTCAAGTAGAAATGAGCTGGAAATTCTTGTAGCTTGGGAAACCAAATGGGTTATGGAAAACGTTAAACAGTTACTAGTAATGATTCAGCAATTCTCAAATCCTTGCAGTCATGAGAAATGCTGCCCCAGTTGATTCCGGGAAGGTTAAAATCGCCAGTTAAAAGGATGTTTGAACGTGAATTTGTATTTTGCAGCAGATAATCATATAATGAATCTAGGTATTCCCGAGGAGCATTCAGAGACCGATAAACATCTCCTAATATTATAGTTTTACACAAAAACTTTAATTTTCACCTTATGTTCTCGTGATGATCGATGGTATTAAAGCGTGTGAACTTAATGCTGGTTTTTATTGCTGATTAAAACTCCGCCATCCTTTGAACCTCTGTCCCTACCGATGAGCGTATACGAAGGGGGGAATTATTTTTGTATTTTCAACGTCGCAAGGCACGCAGGTTTCAGTGATCACTAGGACATGTGGTTGATAAGTCAGAATTATATCTTCAAGTCTCTTTATCTTATTCAGTACACTGCGTGCGTGTAACCAAACAAGCCAGAGAGTCTTCACGTATTCTCGTCATTTGTTTTCGCGCTTACGCGTGTTCGCATGTGTGGGCCAAGGAGACGACAGTTCGGGTTGCGCTGGCGCAGTGGATTTCTGCAACTACACTCTGCAATTGCTCTTTGCGTCCCATACGTATAGCCTGTCATCAACTTTGAGTTTATCATAACAAAGAGAAACCTTCGAACCGCTGCTCTTTTCTTAGAAGGGGAACGCCAGTATTTTGCAGGAATCTCCCGAATGTTTTTTTGAAAAGTCCTCCGATAGTGGTATTTTTGAGCCTTTTAATTTAAAGCAAGATGACATAACTGTAGTTTGTCTACGTAGTTACAAAATCTCAGAATGATGGAACGATGTTGCTGCGCTTGTTTTAGGCCGATTCAATGAATACGCTCTGTAAAGTTTACTTGAACACCTAGAATCTTCTTAAATATTTCTTCGTTAACTTTTCGCTCTAGTTCTTCTGAGCTTTCCTCGCGATCTTCCTTTACTCCAATACTTCAATGTTGTTGCGAGTTCTCCTATTTTCGAGGTCATCTAACTTCGCCGGTAATTCGAGAACTAGTTTGTTCGTCTTATTGCAGGCTCTGTCCACTTTCTCCAACCTTTGCTCCCATTTCTCAATTCGACTCAGTTCTTGCTCAGAGTTAGTGCGCCTGGTATGAATATCTTGAACTGCCGATTCTACCTGTTTCATATTATTTGTCAGGGAAGCCAGAGTCTTGTTTGTCTTTATTTTGTCTTTCAAAAATTTCTTAAGTAATTGACTGTTTGACTGTGTCTCAGACTGAATCAGTAGAGGCACCAGGATTCAGCTCTGTGTCTCCGGATGTCAGTAGCGATAACCTGATCCAATGCAAACAATAAAACAATAGACCGAGCAAATACTGTGGGCTTGGCATTACCGTCCATGTGACTGAACAATCTCTAATAGAAGAAGTTGAATACTTGTCGCCAACCTGGACAAAAAGAATCAGGATCAGCATCCTTCTGCAAGCGTTGTCACCAAGCCCACTGATTAAATCTTGCAAGGGCGTCCAGTATTTACACCTAATTTGGTCCCTATCCGATGACGTCTCCGAGTTGATACGCTGATTTGCGTGATGGACGTGGGGCGTAGTTTCTTGAAACAGCCTTGCCGGTGGCTTGATGACCAGGTCAGCCGGCGCATGCTCACCAGTAGCCCTTTCCAACGTTTGGTCAGTTGATCCCACGGCAAAATGCGCCTGCTAGGCGATCTGAACAAAAAGAATCGGGATCAGCATCCGACTGCAAGCGGTGTCACCAAGCATGGACGTAGGCTGCATGGTCGGGATATACCGCTGCGTCGACGTTCAAGGTACCGGGAAGCCAAGCGTGGGAGTTGTGTAAGGCCTTGGCCACAGCAAGGTGGCGTTCCTGATGGACGGCAGGGTTCATGTTCCGCGCGATGGGGGCCACACTGTAGCTTGATCAGGGAGTTATTCACTGACCTTATCTCCGTACTGCGTATCAAACGAGATGCCCAGTTTTGTTAAGAAGGAGCGACCCGTCGGAGTAGAGGCGAGACGGAGAGTTGGCCAACGCGCTGGCCTTCAACCAACTCTTCGACGTTACTACGGTGGCAAGACGCCGTAACCCCCCCGACACCTGAAATAGCACCGAGCATATCAGTCCGATTAAAGTGCGATAGAGCACATCATAGATAAGATTTACGGTAGGTAGTGAAGAATGGATAGCTGTGCATTAAATGATTAGGACAAGAACTTATAACAATATAAATTAGGAAACACAACAATCTGATAAACATCAAGAAACGTTGGGTAGAAAAATCTATCGGTAGAAAATTTGACAAGCAGGGATTTTCGCAACGCACTTCGCATTCTCTTTAATTCAGAACTAAGTTCAGCGTTATCCTTTTACGAAAAATCTTAACAAAAACGTCCATGTCTTATGCTTTCCATGTACTGTACTTTTGCTGCGAAGGGCAGTTCAAAAAGTAACGTATTGAAGGGAATAAAATTTGCAGATACTTAAAACTCAAGGCCAAGGCTTAAATTCATTCCCTTTAATCCGCTGTTGATATTTTGAGCGAACAGTGCAGTCGCCCGTTACCACAAGACCTGCCACACTGTCAGCACCGTTCAAAAATTTTGATGTTCTGCAATTCACACAGTGGACGGTTGATGTGTTGTAGAAATTTTCTATAATTTCAGCTCTCGCGCCCTTACAACACAAAAAGACCGTTAGGCAGCGCCCACTCGAGTTCGTTCGGCTCGCTAGCAGTCGCCGTTTCACGGTCACTTTCACGCCATTTTTTCGAGGCTTCCTTCTACATTCCTCCAGTTCTCCTGCTACTGTTTTCTGGCGCACGATCCTCTTCTCACAGTGCGTGTGTCCCGCAAAACAAGCCTGCTTTTCGAAAATAAATTTGCAAAAGTTATTTATTTATATTAATTGTTTATTTATTCATTATTTACAAATAAATTCAGGCCCTACTCGCGCCAAAGCGGGAGTGGGTACATACAGAGTAAATAAACACTAATTACAGCTACCGCTAACGCTAACACATATTCGATTAGAATCAACAGAAAAATGTGCATCGCGACTTGGAACGAAGCCATAATAAAATATGTACGTACATCGAAGTACGCAATACACAAGAGGACCCGCCGCGGTGGCTCAGTGGCTAAGGCGTTGCGCTGCTGAGCACGAGGTCGCGGGTTCGATTCCCGGCCGCGGCGGCCGCTTTTCTGATGGAGGCGAAAAGCAAAAACGCCCGTGTGTACGAGATTTCGGCGCACGATAAAGATCCCCAGGTCGTCAAAATTCATCCGGAGCCCTCCACTACGGCGCGCCTCATGGCCTGCGTTGCGTCTGTGCGTTAAACCCTACAATCAATCAATACACAAGAGGAATATAAGGCAATAAACATGTACATACAACGGTGCAATACATAAAGAAAATTATGCACTGTAGACAAAATGAAAACCTCTACGGAAGAAGCCGCTGCATTCATTGCGCCTCAGTAAAACCCAACAATTATAGTGGTCAACCCAAAGGATGTTTCCAACACGAATAACGATTCTGTTGTATTAGCATTAACTAATTCTTCAGGTAATTTATTCCCTAATGAAATAGCCTAGGGAACAGAATATATTGGCTCATGTTAATATAACTAAATGGTTGCTTAATTGTTTTGTTGTGGTTTGTACGACCAGACCGCATTGAGGACTGAGTTAAGTAAATCTCACGAGCTATTTCGTAGTCACCGTGGTACAGCTGATATGAAAATTTAATGCGATATACAGTTCTACGATGAGGTAGATTTTTCAATTTTGCCCTGCACAAAAAAATAATACGCTTGAAAAACGCGAGTACGTGGAGTATACAAAACCGCAAGGTTCAATTTTGCGAGTTTTTTTCTTTTTTTGATTAAATATCTTTGGGGCGTGCTCCCGTTCAGATCCGCATATTTATATTTTGGCCTGACTAGAGCTTTGTACGCTGTTAACTTTACGGTCGATGATGTAAGACGCAATTTCCGTTTCGAAAATGCAGCGTTATTAGCGCGTTGCTGCAAACGTTTTCTATATGAGGTTCCCAACATAACTTGCTTGCGAGTGTAACACCTAAATACTTCACTTGCTTGGTTTAGTTTATATAAGCATCCTGAGTAGTATAAGCAAACTCCAAGGATGCTTTTTTGTTGGTAAATCTAGTAGCCCCTTCTTCGAAGCATTAAGCTTCAAAGCCCACGTTTCACACGATACAATAATTGAGTGCAGCGCATCATTGAGTCTTACATGATCGGAGTGTTGAGGTACATTGGGATAAAGAACACATTCGTCCGCAAACACCCCGATTTTCTCAGGCAATTGGACAGATAGATATCATTTATATAGAATAAGAACATTGACGGACCGAGCACTGAACCTTGCGGTACTCCTGAGTGTACATCCAATGTATCGGAAATTCAGTTATTAACAGCAACGTATTGTTTTCGTGAGGACAAGTAACATTTTATCCAACGGACAATACTGCGTTCAATGCTAATAAAGAGCAGTGTTGTTAGTCAGTCAGCATGCGTAACTACATCAAAAGCGTTTGAAAAGTACAAAAACACTGCGTTAATTTCACATTACGCATTCAGTGCATTTACACAATCATCCGATATCTCAGCTGTGTTGTGGGATGATAAACCAGACCTAAAGCCATGTTGATTTGCGTGAAGTAAATGATTATTCTCTAGAAGTTTCATAGTTGCTCTAAATAAAATATGCTCTAGCAGTTTGCAAATTGTGGATGTTAAGAAAACTGGCCTGTAATTTAATTCTAAAGGGGATCCAGACTTGTGAAAAGGAACTATGCTCGCAGCGCGCTAGTCGTCGGGTATCACACATGTTTCTAACCCAAAAGGGTGGCATGGTTGGTGGTTTTCAGATGCAAAGGAAGGAACAGCGCCCATTCTAACAAAGGACGACAGAGTAACACACCACAAGCGCTGACCGATTCCTAGCTTCAGCTTTGGCCTTCTTCAACGACACACAGTCACGGCAGTCGAAGCGCGACAGAATGGCATCAGAGGCTTTCTCCCTAAACATGTCGTGAGGTAGCACTGCCAATCCACCCTCCTTATCTGTGGATAGAACGCATAACGTTTTCTCTGCCAGAAAATTGACAATGCGCTTGATAGGCACCGCTTTCCCTGACGGTGTCAAACGCTCGAGTATGTCCACTTCATGGGACACTCAACTGGCACACTCATCTTCAGGAGCTAATCTCACCACCTTTCTAACGAGTCCCAGCAGCTCAGGCGGCTTTCTGGCAGGCTCCACTGAACATTTCGGCCCGAGCCCCAGAACACGTTGCACGTCCACCGGAAGGACGAAGTCTCCAATGGTAATGGTATGCACCCGGGTGGTGGCTTTTACTTGCTTAGGAGGCAGACAGGCTCGAAGGTTGGCCAGCGTCAGCTGCCAGATGCCCACCGTCGTCCGGTCGACATACTCGTGGACATACTCGAGCGTTCGACAGCGTCCGGGAAAGCGGTGCCTATCAAGCGCATTGTCAATATTCTGGCAGAGATAAATTTAGGCGTTCTATCGGCAGATAAGGAGGGTGGATTTGCAGTGCTACCTCACGACGTGTTTAGGGAGAAATCCTCTGAAGCCATTCTGGCGTGCTTCGACTGCCGGGACTGTGTGTCTTTGAAGGTCAAAGCTGAAGCTAGTAATCGGTCAGCGCTTGTGGTGTGTTACTCTGTCGTCCTGTGTTAAAATGTGCACTGTTCCTTCCTTTGCATCTGAAGACCCCCAACTAGCCCAACATGCCACCCTTTTGGATTATGTTTCTATTACAACGGTCCCTTTTACGTGTTTCTCCAACAACCCTTCTCAGCTGGTTGCCTTAGCCGTCAACGCGTTCTGTCAATCACGCCTGCTCACCTTTTGTATTCGTGAGAGATTCCTACCCCAAGAACTGAAGGTTCTGCTAGGTGGGAGCCTGCCTCCAGCTGGGTTCATTGCAAGACTGCTCAAGATGTTCAGATGCCATTGGTAAAAACTTGCCCGTCGCTACAAGGACTGCCTCTTCGTGCATGTGCACCGTAGTGACCGACCGCCTACTGCTTGGAAAAAGTGGCGTGAATTGTGCCGACTCTCTACCGGATGACGGAGGGCATCTGGCAGCTGACCCTGGCCAACCATCGAGCCAGTCTACCTCCCAAGCAAGTAAGAGTCACCAACCGGGTGCATACCATTGGAGACTTCGTCCTTCCGGTGGACGTGCAACGTGTTCTGGAGCTCGGGCACAAGTGTGCAGTGAAGCCTGCCAGAAAGGTGCCTGAGCTGCTGGGACTCATTAGAAAGGTGGCGAGATTAGCCCCTGAAGATGAGTGTGCCAGTTGCGTGTACCATGGAGTGGACATACTCGATTGTTCGACAGCGTCCGGGAACGCGGTGCCTATCAAGCGCGTTGTCAATTTTGTGGCAGGGAAAAAGTTATGCGTTCTATCGGCAGATAAGGAGGGTGGATTTGCAGTACTACCTCACGACGTGTTTAGGGAGGAAGCCTCTGATGCCATTCTGTCGGGCTTCGACTGCCAGGACTGTGTGTCGTTGAAGAAGGTCAAAGCTGAAGCTAAGAATCGGTCAGCGCTTTTTGGGTGTTACTCTGTCGTCCTTTGTTAGAATGTGCGCTCTTCCTTCCTTTGCATCTGAAAGCCACCAACTAGCCCACATGCCACCCTTTTGGATTATGTTTCTAGTACAACGGGCCCTTTTACGTGTTTCCCCCCAACCCTTCTTAGCTGGGTGCCTTAGCCGTCAACGCGTTCTTTCAATCACGCCTGCTCACCTTTTGTAATCGTGAGAGGTTCTTACCCCAAGAACTGAAGGTTCTGCTAGGTGTGAGCCTGCCTCCTGCTTGGTTCATTGCAAGACTGCTCAAGATGTTCAGAGGCCATTGGCAAAAACTTGCCCGTCGTTACAAGGACTGCCTGTTCGTCCATGTGCACCGTAGTAACCGACCGTCTACTGCTTGAAAAAAGTGGCGTGAATTGTGCCGACTCCTCGACCGGACGACGGAGGGCATCTGGCAGCTGAACCTGGTCAATCTTCGAGCCAGTCTACCTCCTAAGCAAGTAAGAGCCACCAACCGGGTGCATACCATTGGAGACTTCGTCCTTCCGGTGGACGTGCAACGTGTTCTGGAGCTCGGGCTGAAGTGTGCAGTGGAGCCTGCACGAAAGGCGCCTGAGCTGCTGGGACTCGCTTTAACTGTGTCGAGATTAGCCCGTAAAGATGAGTGTGCCAGTTGCGTGTCCCATGGAGTGGACATACTCGAGCGTTCGACAGCGTCCGGGAAAGCAGTGCCGATCAAGCGCATTGTCAATTTTCTGGCAGAGAAAAAGTTATGTGTTCTAACGGCAGATAAGGAGGGTGGATTTGCAGTGCTACCTCACTACGTGTTTAGGGAGAAAGCCGCTGATGCCATTCCTTCGTGCCTCGACTTCCGGGACTGTGTGTCGCTGAAGAAGGTCAAAGCTGAAGCTAGGAATCGGTCAGCATTTGTGGTGTGTTACTCAATCGTCCTTTGTTAGAATGTGCGCTGTTCCTTCCTTTGCATGTTTCTAACGATGTTTAATATATAACATATAAGTAGTCTGCTTCCAAGATTGCGTATCTATTTTGAAATCCATTAGATATTTTCTCCGGAACTGATGACTTTTTATGTCTAGATTACGCCGTCTTCATTATTCTGTCTTTGCTTAAATCTATTTCGGGTATCGGGTTACGAAGCGTGTAAGGTTCCACTTGCGCGTGCGAGGCATTCATAGTAAAAACTGACTAAGAGAATGCGTTTAATTCCTTGGCAATTGTAGAAGGATCGTCAATGCCTATGCCAGATATTCTGATCTCTCTAGTGCCACTTTTTTCTTTAGATAAATATTGCCAGAATTTCTTTGGTTGTTCTGACATGAAATAAGTCAATGTACAAGACATAACTGGTCTCTTGCAGCACGGATTTTACCTTTCTAATTACGTAAAAGATTTTCAAGTTGTTTCCTGTCGCCACGTTTTCGAGAGCGTTTTATCTTGCGTTTCAGCTGTATCAGATCACCATTCATCCATGGGTACTCCCTGTTAAAGGGTGTTTTTTAAGGCACGTAGTTGCTTTTACAATTTTACCGCGGCTCATTAACGTCATTTGTCTCATTAAAGGAAAAAAGTAAGGATTCCATACAAAAAAGAACTCAATCATCATCCCCATGCTTATAGTCTCTTAAAAATGTGTCAGAAGTTTTAACGTACAATTGCAAGCCCGAAATCCGACACCTAAGAAGAAGTTACTGATGATCAGATCTCCCATCCTTAACACTGATGGAGTAACCTTGAAGCGAGCTACTTGCAAACACAACGTCAAGTAGAACAGAGCTGGAAACTCTTGTAGCATGGGAAACCAAATGGGTTACCGAAAACAAAAACAGTTACTAGTAATGATTCAGCAATTCTCAAATTCTTGCCGTCATGAGAACTGCTGCACGAGTTCATTCCGGGAAGGTTAAAATAGCCTGTTAAAAGGATCTTTGAACGTGAATTTGTATTTTGCAGCCGATAATCATATAATGAATCTAAATATTCCCGAGGAGCCTTCAGAGACCGATAAACACCTCCTAATATTATAGCTTTACCCAAAAAACTTTAAGTTGCACCCTATGCTTTCGTGATGATCGATGGTATTTAAGCCTGTGAACTTAATGTTAGTTTTTATTGCTGATTGCAAATCTACCATCCTTTGACCCTCTGTCCCTACCAATGAGCGTATACGAAGGGGGAATTACTATTGTATTTTAAACTTCGCAATGCACGCAGGTTTCAGTGATCACTAGGACATGTGGTTGATAAGTCAGGATTATATCTTCAAGGCTCTGTTTCTTATTCAGTACACTGCATGCATGTAACGAAAGAAGCCGGAGCGTCTTGACGTATTCTCGTCATTTGTTATCGCGCTTACGCGTGTTTGCATGTGTGGGCCAATGAGACCACAGTTAGGGTTGCGCTGGCGCAGTAGATTTTGACAACTCCACTCTGCAATTGCTGGTTGCGTCCCATACGTAGCTTATCATACGTAGCTTATCGTAGCTTACCTTTGAGCTGATGATAACGAAGGGAAAGCTTCGAACCACAGCTCTTTTTTTAAGCCGCGGAACGCCTGAATTTTGCACGAAAATCTCCGGAATGTTTTTTTTTTTTTTTGAAAAATCCTGTGATGGTGCTATTTCTGTGCCCTTTTAAAGCAAGATGACGTAACCTTAGTTTTGCCTACGAAGTTAAAAAAAATGTCAAAATGATGGGGCGATGTCGCTGCGCGTGATTTAGGCCGGTTCGCTCTGTAAAGTTTACTTCAACACCTAGAATCTTTTTAAATATTTCTCCGTTAACTTTTCGCTCTCGTTCTTCTGAGCTTTCCTCGCGATCTTCCTTTACCCCAATAATACAATGTGGTTGCGAGGACTCCTATTTTCCAGGTGATCTAACTTCGCCGGTAATTCAAGAACTAGTTTGTTCGTCTTATTGCAGGCTCTGTCCACTTTGTCCAACCTTTGCTCCCATTTCTCAATTCGACTCAGTTCTTGCTCAGAGTTAGTGCGCCTGGTATGAATATCTTGAACTGCCGATTCTACCTGTTTCATATTATTTGTCAGGGAAGCCAGAGTCTTGTTTGTCTTTATTTTGTCTTTCAAAAATTTCTTAAGTAATTGACTGTTTGACTGTGTCTCAGACTGAATCAGTAGAGGCACCACGATTCAGCTCTGTGTCTCCGGATGTCAGTAG
The DNA here is from genome assembly GCA_013339765.2 of Haemaphysalis longicornis. Classification (NCBI taxonomy): domain Eukaryota; kingdom Metazoa; phylum Arthropoda; class Arachnida; order Ixodida; family Ixodidae; genus Haemaphysalis; species Haemaphysalis longicornis. Next base: position 37,377,846 of record CM023452.1, on the reverse strand, counting down.
CGATAATCTGATCACATGCAAACAATCAAACAATAGACCAAGCAAACACTGTGGGCTTGCCAACACCATCAATGTGACTGAACAATGTCTAATAGAAGAAGTGGAAGACTTGTCACCAACCTTGACAAAAAGATCCGGGATCAGCATCCTTCTACAAGCGTTGTCACCAAGCCCACTGATGCAATCTTGCAAGGGCGTCCAGTATTTATACCTAATTTGGTCCCTATCCGGTGACGTCTACGAGTTGATACGCTGATTCGCGTGATGGACGTGGGGCGTAGTTTCTTGAAACAGCCTTGGCGGTGGCTTGATGACCAGGTCAGCCGGTGCATGCTCACCAGAAGCCCTTTCCAACGTTTGTAAGTTGAACCCACGCCGAAATGCGCCTGCCTGGCCATCTGAACAAAAATAATCGGAATCAGCGACCGACTACAAGGGGTGTCACCAAGCGGGGACGTAGGCTACATTGTCGGGACATTCCGCTGCGTCGACGTACAGGGTATTGGGAAGCCAAGCTTGGGAGTTGTGTAAGGCCTTGGCCCCAGCAAGGTGGCGTTCTTGATGGACGGCAGGGTTCATGTTCCATGCAATGGGGGCCTGATCTCCGTACTGACCTGATCTCCGTACTGCGTATCAAACGAGATGCCCAGTTTTGTTAAGATGGAGCGACCCGTCGGAGTACAGGCGAGACGGAGGAGTTGGCCAACTGCTGGGCTTCAACCAACTCTTCGACGGTACTACGGTGACAAGACGCCGGAAACCCCCGGCACCTAGAATAGCACCGGATCATCATCAGTCGAGACAAAGTGAGGTAATATATCACACATGTCAGATTCGGTTGCCAACTGTTAACAAAGGGTAACAGTGCATCAAACATTTATAACAAGAACTTATTACAATATAAATTAGGAATTACAACACTGTGAAAAACATCAACAAACTTTAGGTAGAAAATTCTAGCGGTATAAAATTTGACAAGCATGAATTTTCGCAATGCACTTCGCATTTTTTTAAAATTCAGAACTATTTTCGGCCTTACAATGTGTACAAAATATCTTACCAAAAACGGTCATGTCTTATGCTTTCCATGTATTGTACTTTTGCTGCCAAGAAAAGTTTAGAAAGAAAAAAATTGAAGGGAATTAAAATCTGCAGATCCTTACAACTTAAGGCCAAGCCTTAAAATCATACCCTTTTATCCGCTGTTGAGGTTTGGAGTGAAAAACTCCCACCTCCCCTCGCGGGAACCCCTGTGTAGATGCGACGCATAGGCGGAGCGGCGAAGGGACCGCGTTTTAGCGCGCATAACGTTGAGGGGACTGCGTAAGCCGGTCCCAGTCGATGACGGCGTTGGCGTACTTGTAAAGCTGCGTGGACTCTAGGTGTTTGAGCCAAGCGTGGATGTTCGCCGGAGAACGGCACACCGGTTATATGCGCAGCGCGCCCGAAGGAGAGGAAACCGCGGAAGAGAGAGTACTGCACATGCGCCGGCCCCAGCGCGTCTGCCGCGGCTATGACGCAACACATTCCAAAACAATCCACTTTAATCCAATCCAATCCAAATCCAAGCCAAGCCAAGCCAAGCCAAGCCAAGCCAAGCCAATCCAATCCAATCCAATCGAATCCAATCCAATCCAATCCAATGCCCCTCGCGAGAGAGTGTTCGCTATCGGAGAGGAGAGGGGGTGAGCGGCGAGGAGAATGGGGGAATAGTGCACAACGCCGACGACGACGACGACGACGACGACGACGGAGGGACAAGGCAAGTGAATCAGATGCTCTGCATCTAAAAAAACTACCACCTCCCCTCGCGGAAACCCCTGTGTAGATGCGACGCATAGGGGTTTCACGTTGCAGCGTTCGACAGCGGAGGAAGGGCGCTGGAACGATGGAGCGGAGCGGCGCAGGCACCGCGTTTTACAGCGCGCATAACGGTGAGGGGACGCGCCGGCGCCTGTGCGTCTGCCGCAGCTATGACGCAACACAATTCATTACAATCCACTTTAACCCAATCCAATCTAAGCCAAGCCAAGCCAAGCCAAACCAATCCAATCGAACCCAATCCAATGCCCCTCGCGAGAGAGTGGTCGCTATCGGAAAGTAGAATGGGGGAGGGGCGGACGCCGACGACGACGCCGGATGCAGGGACAAGACGAGTGAATGAGATGCCTTCGCATCTAAAATGCAGTGAGGCCGTTACCACACGACCAGCAGCACTGTCAGCACCCTGCAAAAATTTTAATGTTCTGCAATTCACATGAGTGGGCTGTTGATGTGTTGTTGAAATTTTCTATAATTTCAGCTCTCGCGCCCTTTCAACACGAAAGGTCCCTTAGGCAGCGCCCACTGGAGCTCGTTCCGCTCGCTAGCAGTCGCCGTTTGACGGCCACTTTGCCGCCATTTTTCAGAGACTTCCTTCTACATTCCTCCCGTTCTCCTGCTACTGTAAAGGAAAGTTTGACATACACCTAAATGCAGCCATACGGCTACAAAGGAAAGCTATACAGCTTTCTCGGAAACGTCGTAGTTGAAGAAAAATTCGTCCTGGTCCTGCTACTGTTTCCTGGCGCACGATCCCCTTCTGACAGTGCGCGATCCCGCAACACAAGCCTGTTTTTCGAAAATTGTTTGTGAACCCCTCAGCATGCGTGATTCAACCGAAATTTGCAAAGTTTATTTATTTATAATAATTATTTATATTATTATTTACAAAATAATTAAGGCCCTATTCAGGCCAAAACAGGAGTGGGTACATACCAAGTAAAGAAACACTAATTACCGCTATACCTAAAACATATTTGATTAAAATCAACACAAAAATGTGCTTTGCAATTCGGAACGAAGCCGTAATGAAATATGTACGCACATCGAAGCAAGCAATACACAAGAGGAATATTAGGGAATAAATATGTACTTACAACGATGGAAGACATAAACAAAATTAGGCACTTTAGATAGAATGAAAACCTAACGCAGGAAGCAGCTGCCTTCATTGCGGCACAGTAAAACAAAACAATTTGGTTGTCAAACCAAAGGTTGTTTGCAATATTAATGAACGAATCTGTTGTATTACATTAACTACTTCTTCAGGTAGTTTATTTCACAATGAAATACCATGGGGAAACAGAATATTGGGTTATGTTATATTGTTACGCCAATATTACACGCCAGGGGTTGCAACCATGCCAGCATCATCACCGGAGTTGGAGAAAGAAGAGAACGAGGTTGCACTCCGGCTTGGCCCCATCATTCACGGACCGCTCTACCATCTACGCTCGTCCTACACCGTCCAACCTCATTGTAAATAAATCCATCTCGTAACAATATTACTATATGGTTGCCTAATTGTTTTGTTGTGGTTGGTACGACCAGACCGCATGGGCTATTTTGCCACGACCTATTTTGGAGTCACCGTTTTACAGCTGATATGAAAACTTAATGCGAGATACAGTTTTACGATGAGGTAGTATTTTTTCAATTTTGCCCTGTCATGAAGAACTAATACGCTTGAAAAACGCGAATACGTGGAGTATACAAAACCACAAGGCTAAATTTTGCAATTTTTCTCTTTTTTGATTAAATATCTTTTGTGCGGGTTCCCGATCCGATCCGCATATTCTAATTTTGGTCTGACATGTGCTTTGTACGCTGTTACCTTTACGGGCCGGTAGCGTCCCGTGGTGTCCTACTGCTGCAGGTCGAATATGACAGGTGGGAGGGTGGCGGAGGAGCGGGGGCGATGCTGCGATATGAACTAGACGCGTCTAGCTTCACTGTAGAATCCGATCCGTTCGCCCCTAACGAGATCCGCGGCTTGTTTGGTTTTAATAATCAGTACCTGGTGTAGCTACCTAGCGATGATAAATAGGGGTATCTAAACAAAGGGCATAAACTTGCACAAGCGAACCACGGTATGTACGTGCTTTGCTTAAAATGAGCTGCCGACAGTTTTCACCTACGATTGCCTTGGTGCAGTCGTGCGGGCGCCGGCTGGCAGCATGTTATGTAGCTTTGTGCTTTCCATAAATATTGATGCATAGGTGCAACATACGACGCGGGGGGCTGCGCGTTTCTCGCGCAAGCACGACCATTGCCCAGGTCAGGTCAGTTCTTCCAGACTGCTCTCACACTACTGAAGTCCGCGTAAATGAATATCGCGGCCTCTCAACGCCGAAAGCACACAACAAACGTCTTCAAATCGAGCACGCATTAACAAAAAAAGTAAAAGCATTGCACGCACGTCATTGGATTCGCCGGCCAATAAGATGGCTCTAGCGGCGCCGGAGTGCGCGATGTGCCGGAGAAACCATATAAACCCCTTCCGCTATCCGCCGTGCGTTCCGCCCGCCGGAATGATTTTGGGCGGAATGGAACGACCTTGCCGGAGGTGCCGTTTATAGGCCTTAACGCCTTTCATCGTGGCCGGCGATCCGAGTCTACCTGCGCGTTGCGCGTTAGGTAGGACGAAAAGGAACGTGTCGTGCTGCCGCCCATTCATGTTGAATTCCAGTGGGACACCCGGAGTACTTTTGGGGCAACTTTTCTGCTCTGTCTGGAGCAGACGCATTCCAATGGCAAATCGGGAGCAACCAAATCCTGTTTCATTGTCAGATCGGTAGCGCCGTCACAGCCGAGATCGGTGCGTGGGGAAGACAAGTTGCTCCGCCGAATTCGGGGAAATCAACCGGAAGTCACTAGGGCGCTTACTTTTGCCGCGTGACGTCGCCAACGCCGCCGCCCTCTGCTTCCGGCCAGTGTTCGCATTCTCTGCCTCCTCCAGCCATGGCGCCCGCTTCGTCGCGGATGCGCTCCGAGGCCGAACGAAACACAGATGCTGCTCGCCGTGTTGCGCTCGCGCTATTGCTGCTTTAGGAGAGCGAGTCCTAGTCAAGCAGTTCAAGCTCGGACTCAAGTAGCGAGGAACTCCAGCTCCGACAATGACTGGTGGACGTGGCGTGTGAGCGCCACGTGAGGTCCATATCGGAAGCCGGCAGAAGATCCATGGCGATCGGGAAAGAGCGGCGCGAAATGGTCGCGCCCGCGGGAACCAGACGATTTAGGGAAGATGCGACGCAAAGGATGCTGGCGATTTCCTTTTCCCGTAACGGTTTCACATTTTTCTCCGGCGGGAGCAGCTGCGTTCCAAAAGCAGCTTTGGAACACATGTTCTTCGCTGAGTCGGCGCGCATTGCGGAGGAGCACGGTGACCGCTCCGGATCTGCCATTGGAATTCAACATGATGACGCCTGCGTTGCTTCCGCCCGAGGAATTTGGGTGGCCGCGATCTGCTCCTCCTTGTCCTCGAAATCCGGCGTTTGCCGAGGGGCTGATCGGTGGTCGCCCAGCCCTGAACGGCGCATCTGCTCGTAAGAGTACGGGTCTAGTGCCCCGAGAGAGTTGTCCGCTGTTTTCTCTTGCCTCGCGGCCATTGGGCCTGGTGGGCGCTCGGCACCGAAGCTCCTTACAAGGCGCAACCCGGTTGCGATTCTCCGTGCCTTGGCGGCAGCCTGTCGCGCAGCTCGGCGAGTAAATGCGCCTGTACTACCCGCGCTTCACATTCCGGGGCCTCGACGTTGAGAAAAACTCCGGCCCCGCGTGTACGGTCTGAACGGACACGGACACGTGTACGGACACGTGCGCTACCTTGTCCGCGTCGGCTGCCTCCGGGTAAGCCTGTTCTTACCGCTCTTGCATCGCCCGCACGTACTCCAGGAGGCTCTCCTCCGGGTTCTGTGTGCGAAGCGCAGCTCGTCCCTCATACTGTGTTCATAATCGGGGGGCAGATATTCAGCGCGGAAGCGATCCTTAAAACCTATCATTGACTCGAAAACCGGTTGGCAGCGCCTTCAACGCACAGCGCCTTCCTCCTAGTGCCACGTGCAGGGCTTGCCTCATCACGTAATCATCCAATGCGCCGACCGCAATTAGGTGCGAATCTCGTTGCTGCATGTATTCGAAAACGGATTTCGCGTATCCGTAGCCGGAATATGAGGCAACCTCGACATTCAATCTCGGCTTTGAGTCTGGCGCCAAAACGAGCGTTCGGGAGGATCTCCGCGAACATCAAAGACATCTGCCGCATCATTGCGGCAAGATCAGCGGGCTGCAACTGCTCAGCAGCATCTTGCAAACTGGCACCCGCCGTCTCACTCCTTGTGATAGGGACCATCGGGAGCACACTTCAGAAAAAAGGTGGCTTGCTTACGTGAAACCGTGCACGCGCAGACACCAAGCAAGGTACACTAACTACATACAGAACACGGCAAAGAAATCTTACACATAAATCTACAACGATAATAAAGATGAATCTAGACAATATGTACGGCTAAAAGGGCTGAACTGCTGACACATCAAAATAAAGAGAAGCTGTAGTAGCGACACATCAAAATAACGAGTCAGTAATGTCCCTTCAAACGCTAGATACACTCGCAATGTTACTACTTAGGTCGTTACATATACAACGGTTCAAGAAAAATGTAAAACTTCAGGCCTCTGCAACCACCTTAAATACTAAGAAAACTAAAACACAGCATAAAACTAATTTACACAGCACGCATCTTTGTGGGTCAATGTGCTGGGTAGCCAACTCCTAAAATGCCGGCCCAAATCGCAGTGAGCCCCTTTCCGGCAGCCACAGGGAGCAAATGTCCTTGGCAAGGGCTTTAAATTAGCCTCATGTTCGGGCGCCAGTTGTGCGCAAGCTCTGTAAAGCATGCCAAGGAATGGGGCACACTGCGGTTGTGTGAAAGAACTCTTTGCTCACATCATGTCCAAAATTCAGCGACACCGTCCGACCATAAGCCACCAGTCCCTCAGGAGTCCCAAATACCATTCTCCCCACTCGCGCCCGCGTCTTCCACAGCACCACTGATGATTGCGATGATTAGTGGCTCTCCCTTTAAATCGGGGTGTCGGTTGTCAGCAACCGACTTGCCTGTTTTATCGCGCTTACTTGCCATACTCCAGCTAACCTACCAGATTTGCTTCCTCCCCTTATCTCCCCCTCAGTGTGTTTTATCGCTCCCGCTGTTTTATCGCTCATCGCTCCCACCCACCCTTTTTTCTCTCCCCGCTGTTATAAATTCTCATCTGTATAATTACTCCGCCTGCGTACCCATCCCTTCCGTACTTATCCTCCACCACCACTCCAGTCGCCTCTTCTTCCCCTCTGTGGCCTTGATGTTGAGGTTTCACATCGCCCCAAATCCCAAAGCCTCCGCAAGCGTCGTTTCCCCCTCACCCCGCGGTGGTGTGTCTCTGTGCAGCCCCTCACAATACGATCTATATTTTCCCGATCACTGCCGCAGTATGCCCATGTTTCATCGTGCTGCCTGCAGATACCCGTGTATGCCCGTGTTTTCAGACAACCCGCCCGTGCTTCGAAGAGCAATGCAGTGCCTCTCTTATTGCAATAGAATCCTCGCTTCTTAATTTCCTGTTTCTCTGTCCTATAAGTCTCCAGGGTTTTTTTTTTTATGCTTCCATTATCTGTCCCCACTTTGCCTTCTCTGCTGCCTTTACCTGCTTTTTAACTGTTGTCTCAACCCCTCCTTCGCCTACCGACTTACCGCTTCGTCAGCTGTCTGGTCCTCCGTCTGCAGCGCGTGTCCATGCTTCTCATATACAGATACTTAAACACCCTCGCGGCCCGTTTTTCGTCCTCCATGTCACGAAGTCGCTCCTCAAACTTTGTCTTGCTCTGCGCCTCACGCTGTACCACTTCATTTGTAGTTTTCCTGTGGGCCCCTGGGGCCAATCTGCCTACAGCCCTCTGATTTACCTCCGAGCCTGCTTGGGTCTCTCGTTTCATGCACAGAACAGAATTTCCGAAAGTTAATCCTGTTACCATGAACCCTTTCCAGACTCCCCTTACGAACTCGTATTTGCTGTATCCCCCAGCAGAGGGCTCTATGCTTCATTATAGCCGCGTTCCGTCTTCCTTTCGTCTTAAGGTGAGCCTCATGCACGTGCGTGTAATCGTCGCTGTCGTTCATTAAGTATTTACTGTTTCAACCGTGGTATTTTTACCTGTTGCACTGACACTGTTTTGTGCCCCGCGCCGTTGTTAAACAATATGATCCCTGATTTTTCACTGCTAAAGGATGGCCATAGGTTAGTAGCTTCTTCACCACATATATGCATCAAGCCCTGCATGCTTATCCGTTTGCCCTGCCCTGCATACGTCCACGCGCGTCCACGCCTCCGCCATCGGCCGTTGCGCACCGCCGGCAGCCGATCGCAGGGGCCATGGGCGGCCGGTGGCGTTCGGCGGGCGAGGAGGGTAGGGCAGGAGAGCTCGAGACGGGGGATCCGAGAAACACTCTCCATTTTAGAAGGTATTGTGCCCATAAACTCTATGATTGCGCCAAGCCCCCCACAAGGTTTCCAAGCGCGATCGGACGAAATCAGCGATGCTATCGTCCCCACTGAGTAATGGCGCAGAAGGTGACAACTACAACTAACGTCACAAATTGTATAAAAAAACGTCACCCGAATTTACGTGCGGTAACATTTATATAGTTACGTATAGCTACGACCGCGCTAAGTTACCTAGAGGCCGGCCACAAAGCAACGTCGCCGCAAAGCACATTTTCTTTGTAAGTATACTAGAGAGGCAACTGCACCTCAGAATCCAAGTCACCGTGGGGAGGGGGGAAGGGGTTATGGGAGGATCTCTGCTCCTGGCTTGGGCTTGGCATAAGAATTGGTTTCTTAAGGGCTTTTTTGGGTTTGTTTTGTTCACTATGCATTAGCTTGTCTACGAGCTACGAAATAGCCGAAATCCTTTGTGTTGTGTAGTAGCGGTGTGCTGTGGCAACAGCGTGTTCGGTGAAAGAGCAGGCAGTGCGTGATCGTACCTAACATTTGTCATGCCGGAGCCGAAGGAATGCACGACTGAGCGGGTAATATGCCGCCGCAAAAGTTGCAGCTGGCGAAAAAAAGGGAAGAAACCAAACGTAGTTAGACGAATAAAAGATACGACAGATACGGCCGTGCGCCTGTACCCGTCCTATCTTGTCTTCATCCACGACTATTTAACGCCACGTTTTCTTTTTTCATCAAGTATGAAGTAACTCCCCCAGCAAAACAGTCTTCTTGAACTGTAGCTGAACGACATTTACAAGCTTTTCAAACGACTTAATATTTGAAGTAATGGTAAACCAATAAAATAAGAGCCTGAGTTTCCCCCAAAATATTAACATTGGTGCTAATCATCAGCTTGGTGTGCACTAGTATGCCCAAACATTCCGCAGAAATACGCTTTATGCATCCCTTTTTTAGCTTTAAAACAACCTGTTCTATTTTCCACTTCTATTTAACCAAACCATTCTTTGCATTTTTGTGATATTGTTCGAATACATGGTCACTAAAACGTTTCTATCCAAGCCAACGACGAAACTAAAGTGGGCGTATGGTATAATGGAGGCCCATGATGACGCAGTCATGCTTAATTGATATGAGCCGCCTATAGACGCTAGCGCCGGAATCCTCCCTATTGTATATTGTAAGAAACTCTATGCCGTCAACATGGCTTCCGCGATCGACGGCCGGCGGCGCGCCTGCGGCAGCCGATCGCGGAAGCCGTGCCGCGAAGTACATTTTTTGGCGTTATCTGGCGTACGTGAGTGCAACCGGTACACCTTCTCAATCGAGATTGAAACATGCCGTATTGCCGCGGGGGTGCGTTTAGCGCGCTTGAAAAGTCAATCGCGCTTCATACCACGTCCACCCCACTACGGTTTACGTGGACGCAGCTTGCTATCGACGGCAGGACGCATACGCTGTCGCACTAAGCAGCCATCCCAACACTCCCACTCTTAACTCCCTAACAGTCCGCACCATCCGACCCTCTGAGGCGGAAGAGGCGGCAATAGCCCTAGCCCTTACACATAGGCCGCCCCCTACCACTATAATCTCGGGTTCGAAAACGGCCATTCGCAATTACGCCAGAGGCATGATCTCGCCCCTGGCGCTCAGAATTCTCCTCAAAAATCCCCCTACCGTACCCGTAGAGCTGATCTGGACTCCGGCCCACACGAGCGTGGGGGGAAATGAGGCAGCACATAGGGCCGCTCGAGAGCTCACCGTCCGAGCAGGCCCTAGCCTCGAACCCTTTCACGGAGCCCTATCAGCTCGGGACAGTCTCTTAACCTTCCAAGACATTACGGCACATTTCCGCCTCTCACGCCGCCAACCCCCTCCCACACACCCGGATTTATCTAACAGGGAAGAACGGCTATGGCGACTGGTGCAAACCCATACCCTCCCCTTTCGCTACAACCTGCACCGTATTTATCCTTCCGTCTACCCCTCCCCCAACTGCCCGGCCTGCGGAGCAGTGGAAACCCTGGACCATCTCTTTTGGAACTGTCCCCACAACCCCTTTCCCCGCTTAAGCGGGATTCACACGACGGAGAAACCCTCTCACGGAGGCGGACGGATATGTGACGTCAACAGCACGTGACCGGATTATCCGGCCTGGCGGCGCATCCACACGTGCGGAGCTACGCGGATTGACTAGCAGATGACAGCGCCCAGGAACAGGTTCCATTCCCCGCCGAGGGCCACCGCCGTCGAGCGAAAACATGCGGAGGCATTTTCTTTCGCGGAGCCACCGCGGGCTATCCCCCCCGAGGGGCGGAGCCAAATCCGGTCACGTGAGCGGGTCCCGCGGGCCAAAAAGAGAGGGTTTCTCCGTCGTGTGAATCCCGCTTTACCAGACGGTGGGCACTGGGCTGAGGCGCTGGGCAGATCCGACCTGTCTACCCACCGGGTGGTCACGGCGAGGGCTGCTGCGGTCACCGGTACGCCGGTCACCACGCCCCGCTAAGGGGCCTTTAAAGGAGCCATGAAGAGAAAATACAACTTTGTTTAATTTGAAAGAACTAGGATTTAGTATCCCACGCAGCTTCAATACAGCCACAAAATATGTTTTTGTAACGAAAAAAAAGCAACGTATTTAAAAACTTTGAAATTTTGCGCCACAGTGACGTGTTATGAGCAAGAATGACGTCATACGGGCCAACAATAAAACATAGTTTTCTGTGCGTTAACTGCACGTTAGCATTCAAGTGATGCGGTCAAATGGAACTAGAGGCCCCATGACAGACGTCCAGTCATGTGTCGTCACGACAGGTCAGTTAGGTAACCGCCAATCGCACAAACAAGGTTCCGTGACGTCATACAAAAGTGGCAGGGAAATTGGCTAGGGGTCGCGACTGCTTCACACGTTCTCTTTAATATCTCCGTTATTTCTTCGAAGATTGCGGTGATATTGGTATCATTGTTATCGGGACTAAGCAGTCTTTCAAATATACCCAACTTGTATTTTGTCTTCATGGCTCCTTTAAAGGCTCAATAAAATGTTTGTCCTCCTCCTCGCTTCAGTCTGGATTGAAAGTGCCGTATGACACGGGCATTAGACAGCAGGTAATTGCTGTGTTTCTGGCCATATGAATTCGAATTATTGAGGTATCCCTCAAGTTGTAAAATTTAGGCTGGTGTTCAGAGATTCCTACAACTACGTCGCACGCATTCTTTGCAAGTGCAATCCAGAGTTACCTAAAGGAATGCTAAAAGGTGAAGGGCCTTCTACAGAAAGTAACCTGCACTCCCAAGCGACAAAAATTATCCGTCCCCCTTTCCCTTCAACCCTGCCTTCTACAGGGATATTCCGTATTTCGAGAATGTGAGACACGCCTGGTATGCACTTGTGTCATTCTCCCCAATAGCATTTTTTGATGGTGCGCTGAGCCTTAGCACAGTTCAATTCACTGGCATCTTACTTGAGTTACTGGTATTTCCACTGTATTTAACATCGTGCTATGTAGTCGGTGCAGTACGCCCAGGAGCACGTTTATTGCTGTCCATTACGTTTCACTCATCCCGGTTGCAAAGAGTAAGATGCTAAACTTGGATAGCCCAGTGGTGTAGTAAACATGCTGCAGCTGAATGGCGAGTTGGGCACGTTGGTGAATTTGCATGGCGAACCCTTCAAAGAGCGCAAAACTGAAAACGGGACCCAAACGAAAGGACCAAAGGACGACCGCTTAAACGAGAACCACAGGACCAGCCCGTTTTCAGTACTGGGCTTCTTGAAGGTTTCGATGGGTAGCAAAAACAGTTTCTCTTGTTCATGCGAAATTCTTTCCGAATTAACTTTGTCCTGAAGTGTTCCTTCACAAGAGCTCCCTATAGAACACGCACAACCAAGATGATGTTTTGTTTCACTCGGGGTTGAAAGCTCCAGCTCATATTCCCGCGCCGCCCGATTTGCAGTTTCCAATCACTCTGAGCTCCTCATGGGCGTGCGTGCGAATAAGCAAAACAGGGGTCGCTACGTAGAGTCAAGCACACAGTATTCCCGGTAAACTAAAACGCAAAAGTGTGCGCGGCAACGCTCGAGATAGTGTCGCATGATGTCTGCCATGGCAGCAGTTAAGTTGATTTCATGCAATCGGTCGGACCGCTTCCGTTAATTGACTAGTTACCGTTAATTATTGATAGTGACGCTAGCTAGTCAGTGAGAGGAAGCGGATTGGCTGGTTGCGTAAAAATCAAGAGTGACTGCTACCATCCAGTAGAGCAATGGTCAATAGTGTCGTTTCGCGACGGCAAGTGATCAGTCTATCTTGATAATATCCAACCGGACACACCGCTTCCACTCACTGACTAGCGAGCGTCACTTTCAATAATCAAAAATGACTCTGGCTAGTCACTGAGCGGAAGCGGTTGGTCCGTTGGGTGAAACCAACTGACTGTTCCTATGGCGGCTATGATGCGACACTAATTAGACCATTGCTAAGGTGTGCAACTACTGGTATTGCGAATATTTTTTATTTTATTGAGCGGATACATCATACTTAGTATTGCGACGTGCACTGATTCAGTGTGTTGGCGATATGAATTAGGTCGCTAATGCAAAATAGCACATGAAAAGGTAGCTGGTCGGTGCTTTAAGAAATCCAGAGGAAGCCTTAAAAAGTAAACCCGAAGAGCTTATTTTCCTTTTTTATAACTGCGCACATTTCCAGAGCAGATTCCAGCGGTGCCGCCTTTTGTGGCGTAAGCTACACTGGCCGAGGGTGAGCAGTTTCGCGTGGACCTTGAAGGGCCGTGCTACGTAAGCGGGAGAAGCATTGGATTGGATTGGATTGGGATTAGGATTTGATTAGGGTTAGATTAGGGTTGAATTGAATTGAATTGAATTGTATTGGGTTGGAAATCCAATCCAATTGGAGTACTGGCGTGTAGAGAATTGGGTCTGCACATTCGCCGGTCTGCGCATTCCAGAGGAGGCGCGTCATAGCCGCGGCAGACACACCGGCGCCGGCGCGTGCCTAGCTATGCACCTCCGTTGGGCAGTAGCGAAGTCTGACAGTGCGCCGGAGCCGCTTGACAGCAGTTTCGCGTGGCTTCTGGAGAGGCGTGGTGCGCATGCGCGAGGAGCAGTGACTGGACTGGACTGGAGCAGACTGGACTGGATTGGATTTTACTGGATTGGATTGGACTGGATTGGATTGGACTGGATTGGATTGGGAATCGTTTCAGTAGCAGTAAGCTTGATAATCGGCTAATCCTGGACAACTAGGAAACCTAAGAATAACCCGCTGAACCTAATCTCACGCTACGTGTATCGTGGCATAGCCGGGCTAAGCCACTGCTATTTTTTTAGAACCGGAGCGCTGTATTTTACATACTCTCAATTTTTTAAAGTGTTTCTACTTCTAACCGCAGTAAATTAATCGGAGACGTCTTCAAAGAGTTTCAGGAAAATTAAAACAGCCCTTTGTTAAGATGGGGCTGAACCTAACAGTAAAACTTCGTTATAATGAAACGGCATATAACGACGCATGGTTATAAGGAATCAATCGTAATTCCCCTGTTTAACGTTCCAACAACCTCGTTTTAACGAAGCTAAAATTTTCTCGCAATGAGTATAACGAACCTCTCTTCGCACAACGACTTTAACGGACCATTTTGGTACCCGTCAGGTCAATGGTGCCGAAATGGACATTTAAAATGCCTTTTTTTCTGTTCCCTTCTCACTTATTGTGTCATTGGACGGCTCATTCGCTTTTTGTAGGAAACATATTTATGCAACTCTTGAGGGAAGTCGCTATTACAACACTACGTCGTTGGAAGCTCTCTCCACGACGCGCTGTAGGCGCTCCAGGAACAAAACGATGCAACATGTTTTTGATGATAATGCAAGTACATGTAAAGGCTTACATTCGGGGAGAATTAAAAAAAAATCGCAGATGTTCCTTTTTATTATTACCGTCCGAAACTTCTATTTTTCAGTATTTTCTTGAAACTTGCGTGTCCATTGAACCGTTCGCGTACTTCGTGGAATTATAATATTCGCCGTGTTTGTTCAAAAATGTAAGCAGCACATGCGGTTAAAATTTTGAAGTTGTAACTTATCTACATTTTTCAATATTTAGGCTCAAATTTCGAAAAAAATGGGCTCTGAGCCGAATTGAACATTTTATTGCGAAAGATTTATGTTGTTTCTAGCTACAATCGTTTTTAAGATAAATGTACGCCAGGTTTAAGTGGAGCACGAGATTTGTGAAGGTCACTTCAAAAATATTTTCGTAGACAGACGTCGCTAAAGTTGGCCGAGGCACACACACAGGCAGGTTGTGGCGGGGATCGCCTTGTCGCGTTCCAAAATGTTTTAGTTAGGCAAAATTTTTAATGAAGAAAATGTTAGTGAATTTGGACATTAGAATAGCAGGGTATGAAGCCAAAAAAATACATGCTAATTGAAGATGTCGACCAGACATGAACTGTTCAGTGTTCTCTGAAATCACCCATCGGCGACTGACGTGCCCCCCCCCCCCCCCACCCCTCTTCCCGGTGTTTTTTTTTCGGTGAAAAGTGGTGACCTTTGCGCCATTTCATTTATTTTTATTTTTCCTAATGTCCCCTCCATTGGGTTATTAGATGAGTGGTTGTTTGAGAGCAGCAACGAGAAATTCCTAGCCGCATTGAATAATAAGGAGAGAGGACCATGGCCACTTCCCCAATGAATGAAGGCGGGCTGGTGAGAGAATTTAGAGAATTATTCATGTTCCCATTCATTGAAAGATTTTCATACTATAACCGACATTCTACCCTTTTAACAAATGTGGGTATAAGTGCATGATCGCGCACGTTACACGTATGACAGCGTTCACAACCTTATATGATGTTTTTCTTCCGTCGAACAGAGATAATCTCATACAATAACCTTCTTTGACCAAGAATTCGTGAACCCCATAGAACACCACCTGCTTACACACTTCACGCGGCGATAATTTCTAACCAAATTTGAAGTGAAACAACATACTAACCGCTATAAACTAACAGCTAGCGCTCAGCTGAGAGGCAGTGCACCTAGTGATGTAAAAGCGTTGCGCAGCAGGAAAATAACACGGCAGCCAATAAGAATCACCTATGCGGACATATGAGGCAGTTTGATGGGCACTCAACTTCGAAGTTTGTGTCCCAAATGCCAAAAAAATGACCCCTCAGCGAGTTTCTGTAAGGAACAGCGGTACGATGACGAACACTTTGTGCAATTTTGGTCAAGAATTGTTCACATACGTAAGTCTCCAAACGTAGTCTTTAAGAACACATTCTTGGCATTACGTCCGGCTTGAATAAACGTAATGTCGCCTTGAGACCAGTTCCGAAAGCCTTACGACACACCTAAAGAAGGAAATTGAAAGTGGGTGACAATTATTAAAAGAATAATTCGCGCCTGTAGGAAGTCTACGTTGCTAAAATAATAAGAAAAATTAGTCGTACTTTACACGGCCAAGCTGCACCCGGGCCATGACCCACTGGAGAGATCCAGATTACTTTGAAGCACCTAGGTGACGTAGGAGTGATTCGCATGGCGCACAATCTTGATACGCAGTTGTTTTCGTTTTTCGCCACCATGGAAAAAAAAGAACAGTCGGTGGTGCAGGGAGAAAATGCAAGTTACGCACCGAATCTCTACTTGGAAGGCTCGATTGACGTGATTGATTGTAGGGTTTAACGAGGTCACGGAACGGAGGCGATGAGGCGCGCCGTAGTGGAGGGCTACGGATTAAGCTTGACCACCTGGGGATCTTTAACGTGCGCCAAAATGTCGTACACACGGGTGTTTTTGCGTTTCGCCTCCATCATTAATGCGGCCGCCGCGGCCGGTAATCGAACCCGCGACCTTGTGCTCGGCAGCGCAACGCCTACTGGGAGGCTCGGCTGACCTTGGATGTGCGCAGTAGCGGAGGGCTGCGGATCAATTTGTACCACCTTGGGATCTTTAACGTGAGCCGAAATATCGAAACACGGGCCCTTTCGTTTTACTCCTCCATCGGAAAAGCAGCCTCCGCGGCAGAGATCGAACCTGCCTCCTTGGCTCAGAAGCGCAACTCCTTAGCCGCTGAGCCACAACAATCAATAACATACTTCGCAACGATGTTTTCATTGCGTTTGTGCATGTGGATGATCGCGAAACTCCCGAACTGGATGAACTAGAACTATTCGTCGGCGCGCTTCCTTTTTTTAAAAAAATGCTCGGCAGAGTGTTTTCCTTTGGTGCACAAAACTATTTTTTTCTGTTAGGATTTCTAAAGCATCTTTGTAATTTAAAATAACTTCCGACATCACAAATGTGAACTGAGAACAAAAAATGGTTCATTGGGACGGACACAATGACCCACTGGGCGCTGGGAAACACTGGGCACTAGCTGCCAATGTATCAGTTGAGCAAGAAAGCTCGATTGATCAGCATCATTTATGGTTCAAGTGAGCGATAACGTAAAGTTTTTCTTGCTATCATTTGTATTACCAACGAAATCGCGCCATTTCGCTTACCTGTCACTAGCTCATTGAGACCCCGGGGTCGATTCGAGTTGACACGCATAAACAAGACTTTTCTTTAGGACACGGAAGTACGTTCTGCTCTCTCTTTGTTATTTTTGAAGGCACGGGAACCTTTGTCTGTCAACAGTTGCTGTTAATGTCGAAAAAAAAGCTACAAGAGTGCTACAGAACAAAAACATTGTTTGAGTTACTGCTCCTGCAGCAACATTGGGTATCAAAGGGTCAAGATGCAAAAAAAAAAAAAAACGCGCACGTGCGCCCTATAAACAATTCCAGCTATGCGGATCCCAACTCCGATGTTGGGGCTTCACCGCCATCCCACTTCCGCTTAGGCGAAATATCCCGCTTCCCAAACAGTTTTGAAATGTTCGGCTTCAGGCAGCGCGGCGGCCCGCTATACAGTAAAGTACGTGTTTCACCCCAGAGGTGCAAGAATCTGGGCACGTGAAAACAAACGGAGCGGGAGATTCAAGGCGGGTGGCGTCTTCTCCGCAGCATGTATATACCGCAGGTATGGGTAAGCAGAACCCTCCTCCCCCGATCTGTCTTCGGGGAGCGCGCCCTCCTCGAGGCGGCCTCCCCGGACCGTTCGAAACGGATCGCTTGCTATTCCGGGACTCGCTTCACCCTGGCCTAAAACATCGCCTTCAAGCGTTAGCAACCCGTCTTTCACACACGCACGCTTCTGCGAGCGGCTGCGGCGCCGGATTCCTTTTTTTGCCTTCGGCCACGTGTTCCCAGCTGCCGTGTTTCTCGTCGGCGGTCCGAGTTTCTTCCAAGGTTCACACGCGTTTTCTTCCAGGCACGGCGTTGTTGTGTTCTTCGCAAGTACCGTCTGCACGTGATCGCGGGAGCTCCCTCTCGTCGCTCTAATCAGGCAAGTTGTCTACACCTGCGTTTGCTTCGTGTTGCCCTATTCTAGGTGCGTTAGACTTAATACCCCTGCTAGATTGGTGTCCAAGTGTCATTCGAACCGAATGTCATTTGACTCAAATGAGGGGCTTCGAATGGCGTTCAGAATGCGCCGTGCTCCGCTACAATTTCGATGGCATTTGAAAGCTTTCACAATCCTTCTCCATGTTGCGTGGCGCGGCTGCTGTCGATTTCTGTTTTTACAGACTAATGCAATTATCACAGTTAGCCACAGTCCTTGGCAGTAAAATGTATATCAATTATAAAACACGCAAGCTTTGACGCGGTTTTGCTTAATACTGAACCGCAATCAAGGTTTTTTTGTGCTGTTTTGTGCTGTCTGGCAACACTGGTTTGCCGCTTGCTCACCCTGGAGCTCAGAGTGTGGAATTATTTAATCGGAATATCATGATTTAGGTGAATGAGAAGCAAATGAAGTCACACAAGTAGGAATCTTGAATTTTTGTTAACTACGCCAATAATGTATTTGTTTATGCTAACTTGGAACGCTGTGCGCAAGTGTGCTAGAAATGAAATTCGAGAGCCCCAAATGTCTCTCGGGGTGCTCAATTGGCTCGAATGTCATTTGAGCCGAATGGCATTTCAAAACCCAGTGGAGCAGCATGATGCCGCATTTCAGAGAAATTACATTCTGTTTGAATGACATTCGGACGCCAGTTTAGCAGAGGTATTACTCGGTTTATCGTAGCGAGTATAAGGGGCGTGGTTAGCTTACACTGAACGAGAAGGTGTAGTACGACAAAAATGCCGGGTAAGCATGTAAAGAAATGTTCCTATTTGTCACTCTCGCTTTTGAAGGAGTTGTCAGAGCGCAGGAGGAGTTGACCCAAAGCGGACCCTATTCATGATTGGGCGGCTACTGACCAGGCTTAACGGAAGTGCCCTTTACTGAAAATTTTCTTTAACTGGCAAAGAATTTTCGAAGTATCTATTGAGAATATCGGTGTCTTTTATATTCTTGGTTTACATCCATTACGTGATCGTGGAAGACCAGTGAAATAATCGTTTAACAACAGCGCGAAAAATTTGGACGAAGTAGCCAGGAGAACATCACAAGCGCTCTGGTTCTCTTTTACTTCGTACAAGGTTTTGGCGCTGTTTTCAATGCAATAATGTCTACACAATAAGCCCAACGTGAAGCTTTAATGCGATGAAATAAATATATTTGCTAATACTGGCTTCTATTCCTGTGCAATGTTCAATATTGAAAAGCCCCTGCAGACTCCTCACGAGTAGAGCTGTTATATCCGGTTGTGGCTTATTATGGGCAGCCCAATAACCGCAATTTGCAGAGTGTTAAATGAAGTCGCGCTTTAAAAACGGCAGTCCTAAGACGCTTCGCTTAAAATGACTTGCAACGTCTGGATTTACAAAAATACCTCCTGATGGGCTGATCTGAGAGAACTGGAAGTATCAACGACGTAACAGCAACCTAGGTATTCAGGCCAACGCTGTCGCGAGAGTCATCTAGCCGAGGCGCCAAAGCAGCATTTGTGAAATTTGAAACGTAATGTTTGTGGTCTGGATCGGCTTGTCTTATTCAACAACATTACTGCACTGTTGACCCACTATAATGCAGTTCCTTACGTAGCCGTTGGCATCGTTCCAGTTGCTGAAGTGTTTCGTAACACGAAGACAGAACATATGGGCTTCCTTTTTGGGGTGGCGCTTGGGAACTCGCGGCCTGTAGCGGTGGTGCCGGTCTCGTTAATTGGCTATCGGTCATTTGAGATTAATCTGTCCATGAGAGTGCAACGAAACCACATTCTGGTTGTTCATTTGGAGTCAGTAGGGCCCTTAGCCTGCTCCCGTTAATAGAGCATTCAGGAGGAAATTATGTAAGCAAAACATTTGACGGCAGGAGATTGGAGATAGTTTCCTGCGATTTTCATTATTCCCTTTGCTTACATATGCCCCTGTCATTCCCCTTGGCTGAACAGCATGTGCAGGTCTAAACATAGAACTGGGAATACCCCATGCTGTTGATTTAGTTGGTGTTGGACGGGACGGTGAAAACGTTGCACCCTTCTTGTCGACCGTTTTTCACCTTTCCCTCCATGTGCGCCTCTTTTAGTGTAAATACAACTGGCTATTAACAGCCAATCGGTTCACAAGAATGGTCGAAACTACCGAAGAGGTGATCGGAGAATTCGATTATGACCCCTGAGAATATTCTGCCGTTTTCGAGATTCAATTAAAGCCTGGTGGAATGTAGAAAGCGGTGTTCCGTTCTCGTGATCCCTGCGCACATTTTTATAGCGCCCTTTTATGACGTAACTGTGAGGTCACTGTGACGTCACCTGATTAGCGCCCTGGAGCCTGTTTCGTAACGCGAGGAGGACAGGCATATAAACCGAATGCAGTCCATCGGTCAGGATGCTGCCTGCAGGCAAACACGTTGTTATTACCAGATTACGTGTGTATTGCTTTATCGAAAAAAAAACTGTATTTCAACGTTCACGAGGCCTTCAATTGTGGACTGAAAATATTACCTGTTATCAAGTTCTTCGTCCGCAGTTACGTATTGCTTATTGTGTCCCTCACATAACAAGTCCTCTTTCGTTACGACTGCCAACTACCGGTAACTCAGCAGCGGGATATGACGGTCACCGCCTGTCAGATTCCGTTGTCGTGTGCCCGGCTGCACCCTCCGCTTCAGGGAATGTGCCAGCCTCGCGGCATATCGTGGGGATAGGGATATTTTCGAAGCTTTTGGATTCAACAGAAAAGATCGCAAGTGTTGCACGTTATTGGGCTAGTTGGTTGTGCATTTCAAGAAATGAAAAAAAAAACTGCGCATCAAACGTCTCAGTGAACAGTCAGTTGCACTTCTCTTTAATTGCGTACCTGACGTGACCAGTTCTGGATAAATCGTCACGTGGCGGATTAAAATGTTGTTGCCGTGAAAACTAACGTTGCGATATTATTTGGTCAAATTTTATTTCGCTTTTTTCTCCCCTTTTCATATATGTTTTCCTGCCTCATTAAAACGTGCTCAATTGATCGTCAGCGCCTGTGTTATGGGTTTCTTGCTTGGTCCCGTCATCTGCGCGGTTTTTTTTATGTTAAAACGTACCAATATGCTCTTCATCCCTCCATTAAGCAAAGATTTAATTCAGCGCGTGCGGTTTTTAGTGATTTTATATTGGTTCATCCGCCGTAACAACCTGCATTTGCAAAATGAGCCCGTAACTTATTGCGTACTTAAGAGTTTAAAGGATAGCCACGCTGTATAGAGTGCAACCAAATCCTAGTTTCAAGACGTCATTCTGTATTCGGAGAGCTCCTTTGTGCGAACGCTCAGCCTTGCTTTTATGGTTCCGCGAACGGTGACCACGACACATAGAAAAACAATTAGTGTGCTTGATTTATTTTGATTTGGTTTTTCTTTTTGAACTATTGAGGTTTAATTATTCAATGCGTCACACGGCATCTTAAACTGTATGTGAACGTATCAACCTCAGACTTTTGCTTCTAAACGACACCCCTGAAAATGATGATGATCGTTGGGATAAACATGCCTGAAGCTACGCTTGGGGTGTAAGGCGCGCCGTTATGGAGGGCTCCGGATTGATATCGACCACTTGCAGGGGATCTGTAAAGGGGCCATGCAGACAAAACACAAGTTTACTTAATTCAAAAGATTACGTCGTTGTAATAACACTGACACTACTTTTAACGCGCACTTCGCTCAAATAAGCTATACAATTAAGGAAATATTAGCTCATTTCCCGCCACAGAACATATGATGCTATATGCCCAGCTGTATGATTTGCTGAGGCAGGAAAAAACAAACGCAAATAAGGCAGGGCTTATAGCTTGCCGAACGAGCTAGTTGCGCTTAAATTGAATGCATATTCATCTTTCAGTCTTAAGAATGGTGGTATAGACAATGGAAGTTACAAAAATGCACGTAAACATAGAAGTACCGATGCGCACTGCTGTTGGTACGGGAGCACTACCCTTGTTTAAGCTGCACGGCAGTCCGGCGCTTTGGAGTTGCCTTACACGATACTGGCCGATTGGGGTAAGCGACATTGTCCTGCGTGACTCTATTTGTCGAGCAAACCCCATTTTTTACGAAACGATTACTTTCTACCGTAACAAAAAATGTTTCCTTGTTCTGTTGACCGAGCGACGGGCAGCTGCGTGAGAATTGGAGGCGCACCATTCCAAGGCAAGCAACGGGAGATTTCAGCTTCGATTGTCAGTGTGCGACCGTGTGTGGAAATGCACTGTGTGTGAGAATGGAAAAAAACCGGCATGTAGTAAGTGAAACGATCCTGGCCAATCCCCCAAGTGGGTATACACCACAAACTGCGCAGGAGGCCGCCTGGTTCTTGCTGCGGCAGGAAACTAAACATCCCCCTCGCGAGGGGCACGATCAAATGCAGAGCATTTCCGGGGCGCACGACGTTAAGTAGTTTGCGTTACTTTAATGTTGTTGCACTTGTTGCTGTTGGTTGTTGCGTTGTAATTAAATGAGGAGACGTAATTACGTGGTCACGTGACATCATTTATTAGCAGGTGGGTATGACATCATTTATTAGCAGGTGGGTATGATTATTGTGGCGCAGTGGGAAGAGCACCATGTACCTCGCGTTCCGCCACAGGTAGTGAATGCGTTGTATCAGCAGCTTCTTGACGTAGTTTGAATGAGTCAAGGATATAAGGCGCGTTCGTAGCCCTCCATTCTGTGTCGGCTTTGTGGCGCTTTGCCTCTATGCACCAGTTAATTGTCGAAACCGTGATACCTTTTTTCTTGTCCGCTGGGGCAGTTCCTCCGAACACAAAGAAAACTTTTCTTTATGGGCGATTTCAACTGTGTCTGCAGTGAGAATGATCGTTCATGGCCAGCTGCGCGCTATGACCGCAGTGCTGCCACACTGGCCGATTTAGTGCACGAGCATGGTCTTGTTGATGTCGGTCAGATGAAAGGGGGTGCAGTGTAGTTTACTCATTTTCAGTGCAGTTCAAATGCCCGCCTTGACAGGATGTATATATCAGCAGAGGAAGTTTCTGGCGTTTTCGGACTATAATGTACGTCCAATATTTTTTAACTGACCACTGTATGGTCTCAATCTACTTCGGTAGGGGTCAGACCACGCAAACAAGCCGACTCATGGGATCTGTGGAAACTTAATACTCTCTAACTGGCTGACGAAATTTTTTAAGGGGCGACCCCAAACCATCCACCGCCGGCGTCGGCGGCGTCGGCGTCCGCAGTGCTCCTCTATAAAGAAACAGCATCCGGCGCCAGGTTTCGATCCGCGTACTTTGCGGCCGCAGCGCGACGCTCTACCGACCAAGCCACGGACGCGACGTGAATATCAGCGTTAGTGACGCGCCTTATATCTTTAACGCATTCAAACTACGTCGTCAGCGGCGTGCGTTGGCGACGCAGCGGCGTTATAGAGGCTTGATAACTGCGTGTGTACACGTGATACTACAAACCCGATGGAAGAGATGGAAGAGAAGGCGGCGAGGCGGTGGGCTGTGCGGGGGCCGAGCGCAAGCGCCGCAGCGGGCCGACAACCGTGCATTCGCACTTTCACATTCTCCCCCTCGGGGAAATGCGGGGGAATTTTCGCAAAAGGGTATCTGACTGCTTACACCATATTCTAACAACTACCGAACTATCTCTTTATCAGAAATGGGATCTCTTTAAACAGGAAATTAGGAACGACGCAATAGAGGAGTCAGCTCGGCTTTCGTTTTTAAAACGCTTTCATGTACGTAAACTTTCCCGTACATTGGTGGCGCTTCACGAACGGGAAGCAGTCAATGCGGGATCAACTTTGGAAGAAATTGGCATTGTTAAAGGACAATTGCAAAAATATGTAACCGAAAAGTATCATGGTGCCTTAATTCGCTCCAGAACTGAAAGGTTCTTTGATAGGTTATCCTTCTCGCCGGTGTCTTAGTGATGAGCGCCAATCCGCACTTGCAAATGAGATAGTCGAATTTTACAATAACGGTGTTAGGTATACTGAAGCTAATGAAATAGTCAGTGCTTACCACACACCTTACAGCACGTTATTTGGGGGGTCCAGTATTAATACTCCGCAATTAAAGTTCCATTCCCTTATTGACTTACTTCCCAGGCTTACAGAGGACGAGTGCATGATGGTCTCAGGGCCTATTACACTGGAAGAAGTTAAGGATGCTATCTCCGCGCTTAAGACTAACAAGACCACAGGGCCAGATGGCCTTGGTGGGGACTTCTATCAAACGTTTTCTTGGTATCCTCGCTCCAGTTCTCTGGACGTGTTTACAGCTGCCTATGATCACAATATCTTGCCGCCAACCTTTTATTCAGGACACACGGTGCTAATCCCCAAAACTGCGGATGCAGAAATACTAACGTGTGTAGAGGGTTACCGAACAATCTCCCTCTGCAACGTTGACTACAAAATTTTTGCAAAAATTTTATCTAGGCGCCTTCAATTGGTAATCACTAGTTTAGTGGGGTCCCACCAAACGTGCGGTATTCGGGGCAGGAGTATTCCCACAAATATTCCTATCGCTCGTTCTGTGTTGGAGTGCGTGTCAGATTCGGTAGATCAGGTGGCCCTAATACAAATTGACCTTGCAAAAGCATTTGATCGGGTTTCTCATGATTTCTTATTCGCACTTCTGGCAGCAGTCAACTTAGGTGATGTGTTATATAAGGGCATCAAGCTGTGCTATGATCGGTGCAGTACACAGCTTTTCGTCAATCGCATTCTGTCTGAGCCGATTGCGATCAAGTCGTCTGTCAGACAAGGCTGCCCCATGTCACCGTTGCTGTTTGCATTGTACCTCGAGCCTCTTTGTCTCAGCATTCAGCAGAGTCAAAGAGTGAAATGTTTTTGCTTACAATCGTGCGAAGTTAAGGTGCTTGCTTATGCAGATGATATAGCGTATTTTTGCGCTGACAAAAGGAGTGTCCAGGAAGCCCTTACAGTGACTAAGCATTTCTGCGATGTGTCTGGAGCGGATGTCAATATGGAAAAAACTAAGGGATTTTGGATCGGACAATGGGGAACAAAACCATCCAGATTCGCTGGTATTATTTGGGATAGCGCCCCACTTCAGTACCTCGGCGTGCCGTTACATCAAATACGGAACACAGGGCCTCATTGGTCATCAGCGCTAACGCAAGTTAAGCGCGCATCGCAGGCATGGAATGGGCGAGACCTCTCTGTGTTTGCACGTGCAAGAGTGTGTAACGTCTTCCTTGCCACAAAGCTCCTTTATGTGCGTCAAGTGCTTCACTGTGCGCGAGCAAAAGTTCAGGCCCTACATAGAGTTTTTGCAACATTTGTGTGGGGCTCTCAATGGGAACCTATGCGCAGGGACAACTTGTTTCTTCCTTTAAAGGCAGGGGGTGTTGGGCTCATGCATTTGTTTGTGCACCAAATTGTGTCTTGTTTTTTCTTCTACAAATTGGTTGATCACCCACTTTTACTAACTGTACTTCAGCAGCGCATAAGTTTCTATTTGCCTTTTTTGCTTGTACGTACGGGCGAAGTCAATACGAAGCTTCCATGGGGATTTCTCAAAGAGGTTGTGGAGTCATTTAACTTTCTTACCGCGCGGTTTTCCTTGGAATATCTGTTCAGCATGTCACGGAAAACTATGACGAACACTCTTATTGAAAGTCTATTCCCGATGCCTGTTTATCGACACGCCTTACTTAGGCCACCAGAAAAGCAATGTTTTAAAACGCGTAATGAGCATGTGTATCCCGCCAAATGCAAAAACATTTTTCTTCAAGCTTCATCTTCCACACTCCCACTCCCAGTTAAGACATGGCTGCGCGAAAAAGGAATGTCTATTCCTTGGTCGGACAATTGTCGCCTCTGTAATCAACCAGAGACAATTGATCATTGTTTTGTGTTGTGCCGGGACGCTGTGTTCTTCTGGGACGTTTTGCAGCGGACACTAAAAAAGGACATTGACATAACCCCGTACACCATTCGCTTCCTGCCATTTGAAGATGTTATTCGGGTGCCATATGACGTTTTCGTTCTCTTAGGATTGTTTCGCTTGTGGAAGTGCCGCATGACTGATCGGCAATGCGGAACCCCCTAGGCCGACCAAGTGCATTTTTCGGGAACAGGCGGCGTTGGTGCGGAGCGTTTATGCTGCGTAGAGTGATCCACCAGAGTGGCTGCCTCTTTTGGATGCGTGTGTTTGCTTGCCTGAGTTTTGATCTTTGTTCGACTGATGTCCTGGCCCTTTGCTGTCTGTTAAGGTTTATATTGTGTGTTAAATGTCTTGTCTGTTGAAGTTTTCTAAAATTTCCATGCATTAAAGAAAAAAAAAGTCGGCTTTGTGGCGCAGTGGGTAGAGCACCATGTACCTTGCGTTCCGCCCGCAGGGTAGTGGGATCGAAACCAGGCGCCGGTAAGTATTATTTTTTTTATATAGTGTAGGGGGAGGGGTGCGGACGACGATGGACAACTAAAACGGGTGACATCGTGAGTTAAAGAAATGCTCTGCATTTAAAACAAAAAACAAGCCAGGTGTAAAAATGGTCAAAAATAAATCAATGGCGGACAACAGTCCGAGGCTCCGTATGATAGCGCCATCTGACAGGAGTGGCGGTAGGCAATACTGCAGAGCCTAATGGCTCACTGAAAGTTCGTTTCAATACCAACACTTATACCTTCATAGCTGACGCCCCGAAAACACACAAACACCCTATTTGGCTGGAGAATAAAAATGCTAACATAAATTAAGTTCTTGGTGAATACGGTATCGTTTGCGGCTGGACAAGTGCTGGGGGCACAATAAAACACGAAAGCTTTCGAATAAAACAAACTTGAATCCTGTCTGCACTGCCCCTTTAACGGGCCTCAAAATCTTGGCACACGGGCGCTTTCGCTTTCCGCCTCCATCAGAAAAGCAGCCACGGCAGCCGGGATTCAACCCAAGTCCTTGGGCTCAGCAGCACAACGCCTCCAATAATCCACCGTGGCGGGTAACCCTTGAAAACAGGACAGCAAAAGGAGCACCCGCACGTGATAAAAAAATGGGATCGTTGATGGCCCTTTGCGTCTCAATTCTGCCCTGGAGCGTCTTACCTAGAGCGCGTCAAGTGAGATGAATGTCCGCTTTGGCATGGAGCGGGTCATAGTAGCCTGCAACACATCCTTCCGAATTCGCAATGTGGAACATTCAGTTTGAAATGCCGAAAGGAGACAGCTAAGGGATTACCTCGTGTATAGCAGTTTCGAAGCCTACACTAATGCGTTTGTTATCTAGGATTTTTGAGTGCGCCAGATTGCAGATTTGTTACAGCAGATTATTACTTGTAATGTTACAACGAGTATCGGATATAACGAACTACTTTTTTTTTACGTGTAACTTTCTTTATTCTTTCTTTAATAGTGTACATGTATAACAGGAGACCAGGGCTAAAGGCGAAAACCGCCTGACGGGGTCCCGGCCCCCTTTCCACGTTAATACATCAATTCACATCAATACATTAATGGATACATTAAAACAGTTCTATCAGAGTCACTCGGAGCATAATGCAGAAAGGAAAACATTGAAACAGTGCACTTATCACTTTCAACAAAGTAACAGAAACATGAACATGAGCATTTATCAGTTTATACATTACCAGCCTTACCCTCACGCCGAAATTTTCATTAGCGTACAAGTAACAAACACAAAAGCAAATACAAAAATGTAAGCCATATTGATGAACACAAACAACCGAAAAGATAAAATTTGTACTGAGGTTCATTCAGGGCGATGGATTTTGGCAGCCATAAAAGCATTTCAAAGTTGTTTCTATCCCCTTTTTCTAGTCCCAAAAACACCACAAGTACATTGCATAGAGATACAGGTTACCGAGTTATCACAGAAACATTTGTGTTTACTAAAAGCGTCCTGCACTTCGTTTTAAAGGTGGATGGGACGTCGTAAACACTCATGCTCAGTTCTTGCATAATTAGCACTTTTTGTTGACTGAAAATCAATAGTCTGCTGGCCGTAATTCGTCCTTATAAGCAATGGCCTTCGTTTTGGATTCCGGATATTATATTCGCCTGCACTTTCAGATGGTAATTTATATATCCCATTTACTGCCCCTATGCTACTTTGTTATAACGAGGTTCGACTGTATGCGAATTAGACAAGGTACCTCTTTTAACGGTATACAGCGGAATTGCGTTTTCACCCATAATTGCTCCCGACCACTTCCAGCTTTTATTTTTTGCTCGCACCAATAAATGACAACACAGATAAGCTCGCACACAGTTTTTCTCAATTTCTTTGGTCTCTCCTAAAAACATCTAAGCTTGAAATTCTCTGCCACGTCGGAATGGCTTACTTCACAAGAGGTTAATAAAAAAAATAATTCCGTTTTACTCAATATGAAAGCTTTTGGAAGTTCAGAACAGTGACTCGCCATAATGGGCTGCAGCGCCATTACCCGCTCACTGCTGCCGCCTCATGTATTTCAAATTTCCCGCCTTCGCAGTGTTCGCGCGCCCCCTGCCTGATACTGGGCCAGCAGGAGTTGTGTTTTTTTTTCCTTGCTTTAATTTCGTGTGGTCAAACTCTTTTGCGCAATTTGGAACGCGTAATTAGTTTCTTGCGCGACTGAAGCCTTTCTGCGTTCTTTCGAACGCGTCATTTTTTTTTATTGAGCGGCTTAGCCTTTCCGCGGCATTTGGAACGCGCCCTAAGTTTTTTTTTTTTTTTTGCGCGGCCGCTTTTTTCGATTACTACCGTAAAAACCAACCCAACTAGCATTCCTAACTAAATGAACGCGGGGACTGCCGCTTATATACAAATTTTTTTGCCTGAAATGTGCTTTCAGTTTTGTTTGCGTTGAAAACTGAAGCGCCAGAGGTTCACGATGTTCGAACGCTTATGACTATTTAAACCGCGTGGTTTTCGGGGCCTTAGCATGACGCCCTGACGCCAACACAGGAGTTCTACGTGAGTCCGTTATCTCGCTGCGCCGCCTGATTCCGGCAGTTGCATCGACTGTTGAGCTAGCTACGACGACAAGACGAGCCAATAAAGTGCTCTGAACTTAAAAATTCGCAGATTTCCGTAGGCTAGGCCTGAAAGTTTTGCGAGGTATTCAGTGTACAAATAAGGCTGTTCGGAATACGGTTTGCAACCTTTGGCGTTTCTACGAAAGCCGTTCTGTCGGAACTCAAAAAGAGCGCCATATTGTTAAGCAAAGTTTCACAGCAACGTCACGAGATGGCGCCCCCCACTCCAAGCTCCGGTTAGCTCGGTCGCACAGCTGTTTCCGCCAGAGCTTTCCGCAACTTTCATTGCATCAAGCGTTTCGCATCGTCGTCACGGGAAGCGTGGCCCCGCCCTTAGGCCGTAAACATTCCCCACAAAAGCATCAAACAGTAAATGAAAGCCGCGGCCAACTTTTGTTGGGGTCGTCCGAATCGTCTGCGGCAACTTAACGCCTGCAGCGTAGCGGGAGACGGGCAGGCAGGCATACAGCTGTTTTGCGGTGTCCCCCGTCGCGATATTCGGGGGAGGGAAAGGGCACGAAGCCGGGTCATCGCATGCAGCGCGCCCAACGCCGCTCCGTCTGCTGAGCCAGACGAGCTGGCGTTCGTTTGTTGTCGTGACGTTCGTTGTGCGATGCTTGAAAAGTCCTTGGAGAGGCTGCTCGTCACGTGACGTCTCCTACGACCGCTAGCACGTGCGCGGAGCAGTGAAACGGCGAAACCTCGTGCGTTTGCACTCCTGGATGGACGAACGCAACTTGCATTACAGGGGCGGCGGTGGGCGGTGAGTCGGCTCCGTCGGTTTCATCTGCTGGCGGGTAGTGTTGTTTCGGCTTCTTGTTAATACCGGCTTATCTTGTCTAGACGGCCGCGGTCGGTTAGAGGATGCGGTCGCCCTCGCCATACTCTAATCAGCACTCAAACTTTCCGCTTATTTCTTCTGCGAAGTTTCACCCCTGTGGTTCTCAACCGCAGGATTTGTTTCCGTTTTATTAGTTTCGGATGTAGTGCATCAGTTTCGGTAGTATGTATGCGTAATGTTCTGCGCGCGGCAGAGGTGACCCAGCTCTGCCCGCCAGACTCAAACCCGGTGAAACTGAGCTTTAAATGACTGCCGTGGTGCTATGTGGATAAGGCGTTGTTCTCAGACCGAGTACGTGACATCTGTCTCTGCCTCGAGACTGTTTTTTTTTTATTGAGGGGAAAACCGAAAACGCCTGTGCGCCTGGATTCCAGCCCACGTCAAAGATGCCCAAGTGGAGTAAAATCATTTGTAGCCGCCCACTACATGGTTCTTCAGAGCCCGCGAAGAGTTCCGTTGCGCCAAATCTTCCGAATTGAAAGAACACCTCTATCGTAGTCCCTTCCAGATTAACCAATATAGCAATATTTTTCTCCTGTCGGTAACATGGGTAGCAGAGCAATTATGGTAATTTGGGTATCTATGGCTCTTTGATGTGGACGGTCGAATAGGGTGCATACGATTGTGCCAGCGTGTTTGAAATGACTGTTGAAGTCTAGGTTTTAACGTGTTACAGCTGCGTTCATGTAAAGTGGTTCCTCGGTGTTGCACCGGATATAAGCATTGGCTTCTATATCCCTTCTTTTCCAACACAAAAAAGTGTGTTGTCATTCCAGCACAGCGAATTTTGTCGAATAGTACGGACGTCGAAGAAGAAACAGACAACACAGGGTAGATAGGTAGAGGAAGGGGGGGGGGGGGGTATTTTAGCCAATGTGAGATTGGATGCGGCAGGACAGGGACACGTTTATTGTAACAGCGTTTATATAAAGCTTTTCCCGGAACAGTGCTATATATAGCCGTAAATGGACACAGGCAGTCTGAATTGAGCGCACTGCTTACTTATTTTGTTACTCCGGCTAAAGTATAGGACAGCATTAAAGTACAAAGTAGCGATTAAAGCGGCTGATGATATAACTTAGGCACGTAGTAAGGTTTCAGAGCTCCGGTGTAAAATAATAGTATAGCAAATGAGGATCTAGTCAAATGGCAATAAAGGACCATACTTTAATAATTCTTCAGAGATCGCATATCACAGTTACTTTGACTGGCGTCAGAAGAAGTTCCAATAGCATTACCGAAGGGAAAGACAAGTTAAAGAAGGAAAATGTCTTCCTAAAGTTACCCTAAATGAATACGTGATTGATAAGAATTGTATTGAGTCCTAAACGAGCGCCCTTCATTTATGAAAATTTCATCGAGGCTTAATCGCGCTTTTTATTGCTTCTACACGTACGTCTGCTGCGGCACAAATAAATATTTCGGGACGGTCGGAACGAAAACGAGTACGCACTCTTCCACACAGTCTTCATACCAAGGACACGCGACGCTGCCTCGATAACAACGCTGCGTGAGATGACATCCGCTACCTTATCTCCGCAAAAGATCGGTCAGACGCGCCGCCCTATTCTGGCCACCGCATACCGGCGGTGGTTTCTAAACTTGTCCTCGTACCCCCGTAGAGTCGCCGCAGAATAACGATCCCGGCTGAAGCTTTTCTCGCCAACTTGAAGGCGTTCTCTCACTATAACCCTCTCCGGCGGCAGGGCAGGAATGAGCAGCTCAATTCAGCGCGATCGCCACGGAAGCCGGTTCCATCTTATCGTCCTTCGCACCAACGGCCGGGATAGAAACGCTGGCGGGGACAAATTGAAAGCTTGAGAAATGCACGGACGCTGAAAGGGCAGGGGCGTATCTTCTTTCGGCACGCCGCAGCTTCAAATATCTGCAACCAGCGCGGTCCCATGACGCACATAGCTTGTGGGCAACTTATTTGAACACGTTACCCGCTCAACCACACTAATCCATCCTATGCCCGGACACTAAAAATAAATGTCCGGTTTAGGTAGTGAATTTCGCGTAGAAAAGGTTTCAACGACAGTGTGTGGTCACAAATAGCGAGGGAGCGATAATAAGAAACTCCAGGGGCGGCATTCTGGTGTTTTGTTCCATTTGTGTCCGTTTCAAAAGTGTCAGTTTTGAGCGAGTCCTGACTGGCCAAAAGCGAACAACCGGATGAGACGTAACGAAAGCGCGGCGGAGCTAGTTCCAGGCTCCTTGGAGCAGACGATTTGAATTTGAAAAAATTTACATCTTTCCGCGGGGGGAAACCATGGGGTGATGCGACGCATCTGGGCGGTGCTTGTTACGGTTGCGCCGACCATCGCGGTATCCATTCAAATCATCGATGGTCATCGGATGTCATCGGAGCGGCGGCGGTGGAGCGACTGAGCGGAGCGGCGCAGTTATCGCGTTTATATATACCGCGCGCTAACGGTTAGGAGAATGAGAGAGAGTAGCGCATGCGCATGTGTTAACCGAGTGCTAACGCGCGCTGACGCACAGCTGGCATGGCGAGGGGAGCGAGCGCTAACGCAAGATGGCGCTGCGGTGAGAGCGGCGTTACCGCGCAGCTGGCGTGGCGGGGAGAATGGGGAGAGGCGTGCGGATGGGCGCCGGACGCATGCATGGAGGGACAAGGCGAGTTAAAGAGATGCGTCGCATCTAAAAGACCACGATCAATCATGAGTTTTCTCGTTATCGCCTTGTGTTGGCTCGCCGGCATAGCATGCGGTCGAGAAGTAATGTAGACGCATTCGAAATGCCTACACAAGCGTTTCCGCATCTCGAAGAGGACTGTGTGGTGTCTTTGCTTCGAGCTCTGGGACGAACTTGACCGGCTGCAGCGCGGGCTCAGTGTCGAGGACCGAGTACCAAGTGAAATGCGCCCTTTGCTTCTTCGCTACCGGTGGCTTTCATTGAGCAGTCGCTAGTGAGGAAACGATATTGCTGTCTCAGCTCCCTCCGTGAGCCGGTGTATCCACGCCGTCGCCATCACGCAGAGAGATAAACGATTGTCTGCGAGCTCGACAGCTGTCGAGCAGAGGACCACAATTACACAAGCAGTCGGCATGAAATTTAGAACCGTTTGTTTGTACTTGACGATTACATACACCGTCTTAACGTTCGTAGGCATCACGCAAGAAACGAAAATTCTCACCACTTACACATTTTTTTCACTTGTAGAGTAGAACGAAAATGCCAACGTCGTAACGCACCATTCGAGGTTCTTGGAAAAGCACGCGTCAGCATGCCGAAAGTGCGTCGATGCCGAAATACGTAACCGGAGGGTTATTTTGATCCGCGGTCATTGTAACCAGCCTGAAAATGGTCGCATAACGCAAAAAAAAAACCAGAAAGAAAACATAACAGCCGTAGCATTGTTTACACTTTACTGTAACAGGAAACAGCTGGCTGCAGCTGCCATCTTTTGACGTTCGTCCCCTAGCAGTTTAAACTTTCAACTCTTTCACAATTTCTCTGAACGTCAACAGTACGAGCAGAAAAAATTAATCATATTTTCTTTTCCTTGATCGGTGTTCTTTTCAACCTGCAAATAAAAAATGCCCGAATTGTTCCCTATATGCTCCACTGCTTTGTAAAGAAAGTTTGTCCCCGTCAAGCTGGCGGCGATCAGCTTTTTGCCCTCCTTTCTGGATTTTCTGTTGTTAAGAAACATAAAATGAATGAATGATTGAAGTGATGATCGATGTCATAAAAAAATCTCGTGGCGATTAGATTTTCAAACACGTTCAAATAAACACATAAAAGAAATACGTTTGCAAAAAACAGTTACGGTATTATCAAAGGCCCCCTGCTTAACCGGAAGTACGTCACGATAAAAGGGACGCAAAATGGACGTTTTCACAACGGACAATTACGACAATAGCGCCCCAGCACAAAAGGGTGGCAGTTCCAGTTTCCAGGTTTAAAGATTCTAACTGCCGGTATAATTTATGCGCTTGCGCTGCTTCCGACCATTAATACCCCGGTCGTCATGTGTGGGGTGGCTTTTAGTATTTTATTTCCGTCGCATATCCAATGCAGGAGCAATGACAGCGTACGAAACGTGAGATTCTCGTGCCGTATAGCTGAAGACGTAGCCGCGCGACGAACCGTGGTCATTTTAGTTCTTATTACTATGGCTGAACATCGGTTAAAAATTTTAATCCGACTAATCGGCAGGCTTTAATCGGTCAATTGAGCCATTAATCGGGGGCGTTAGTTTAGGAAGACAAACTATAAATTAATTACTGTGTCGTAGCAATCAGTAAAACATGAAAGTGAAATGTGCAGCAAAATCCACGGCTGAGCATGATTTGCGGGTTGGCGGCTGTCTTGTGGGCGTACTTGGCGAGCGACGTCCTGCTGACGGGTCGCTTCGGCAAAGGTGTACTGGCGTCCCTGTCGTGACGGATATGACGTTAGTGAAATCTCGGGGTGGGTATCGTGGCATAAAACACTTTCGTGTTAAAATATAAAACCAGAAAACGAACAACTCCAGGTATAAGATACTCTTTAGTACTAGAGGTTGCTTCCTGCAAGGAAACCCTGTGTGCAGGGGTGGACCAATTACAGGCCGCTTGCTTCGTTGAACTGGCTCCACTTTCGTGACGGATATGGCGGCAGCGAAATCTTAGTGTGTCTGGGAATAAAACACTTTTGTGCTAATACTTAAAGAAATAATCATGAGAATATAATAATAAAATATATGAAAATGCTCCCCCGGCTTGTTCATAGGTTTTGGTCGTGGTTGCAAAGAAAGCGAAGGAAAGGAAGTGCACTGGCGATAACAATGAGTCGGCAGGGAGCTCACCCGCTTAAAACCCAGTTAAGGGGAGTGGTAGTACGGGGAAGTTGAGAGATAGAACAGAGTGTTAAAAAGATAGAGACAGAAGACCGAATAAAATATGGGGCTAAGTCAGGCTAGAACGTCACAGACATCCCAGGCGAGCTAAGCAGATCATCAGCATGGCGCTGATAAGGGCGGGTCACTTATCCCTCCGTTCGTCACTCGCACCATGGCAGGAAGGCAACTCTTCTCAATGTTATGGAGGCTGGGTTCTCGGCAGCCGTTCTTTGAGGAGAAAATCCTGGGCCACTGGCCTTCTCGGTCATCTACGCCCAAGGCGATGAAAGCGCTCCTATGCTGCCGAAAATCTTCAAACTTGCACAGAGACTGCAGCAGAAACAACTACTTTCCATGAAGTAAACCAACTGTACAGTCTGTAGTGCCGTAACACTGGGTACATCACTTTGCGCTCTCTCCTTACCTTCCCCTTCTTTTACTGTTTTCATTTTTAAATGCGGAGCATTTCTTAGGCTCGCCTTGTCCTGCGTCGTTGATGGCGGCGCCGTCCACACGCTCACTGCGCATGCGCAACTCTCCTTACACCCACAGCTCCGCGATACTACACTATAAAAAAAGAAATAGTTAGCGGCGCCCGGTTTCGATCCCACGACTCTCTGGCCGCAACGGGAGGTACGCGGTGCTCTTCCCACTACGCTACAAATCCGGGACAGGAGCAAGTGCTACGAATGCGCCTTATGTCCTTGACTCATTCAAACTACGTCAAGAAGCTACTGATACAACGAAGGCACGCGAAGCTGAACGTCAACGGAAACGACGAACTGAAAACTTTAGAGGGGGATGCTGAATTTCCCGTGGGAAAGCGGTGGCGGGAAGCGCCACGCGCCTTGCAGCTCAACCAGCCCCGTCCGCAGCGCCTCTACCGGGTTTACGCAGGCCTGAATAAATGTTGTTTCTCTGTCTCTCTCTGATGCTGATTGTGGCAGGATGCCCCTAGGGATTGGCCAACCAAAGAATCCATCACGAGCTAGGTTCGCGTTCAACCACCGTCGTCATCTTCCCGTAGGGGAACCGCCGAAGAAGAAGAACGAGAAGACAAAGCTGCGAAGAGGAGGGCGTGTACATTGCTCTCAGCCGGTGCACCAATGTCAACAACCTTTACCTCACCAAGCTGACGGAGACTACCGATTCTACCACAGAGACAACATCGACAAAAACATGATGGACGAGTTTCGGCGCCTCGAGAACCACCGCCTACTCACCGTAACACAACAGCACTTACGTGCCTTTGCCACCGGTGTGGACCCGGACGCGGAATTCCCTCTGGCGCTAGTAAAAACCAGCTCACTCAACATAACGGCAACACAATGGAACCACACGGAACCGCCACGATGCTTCGCATCCCCATCAGGGTTCCCCACGGGAAGATGGTGTAATTTTTTTCCAATTTGTCCCGTTCCCCACGTGTCGGATCGCAAATTAGACCGCAGCCTCGTTGACATTCCTGCCTTACGTGTACCTTTATTCCTTCATTCTAGTATCAGGAACATTGGCACGCGCCATAATTTCAGGGGGGCCGATCAATCGTGGTTTACGTACACCATATTATGTTTATATAACTGTAAAACGGTAGGCGTGCCCGCTCGCTTTTTGTACTGAGTATATCTGTATTTAGAATAGACGTTTTCCCGTCTGTCTTCTCTGAGGGCGGGATGTTTGAACACAAATATAATCCTCAACATGCTTGCGAACAATCTAACCATGGCACCCTTGTTTCGTTTCGCTCGCGTTACTACAACCGATTAACAGATTAAAAAAATAATCCTGGCTAAAGCATTAATCGATAATTCGGAATCAGTCGCCCACCCCTACTCTTTACGAGACGACCTTATACATGAAGTCTCCTTTATTTGCCATTTGGAATGCTCAGAACTGTTCACGATCCGTTCAGTATCTACTTGGATTGCAAGAGCAGTTTGATTGCTTGATTGTAGGGTTTAACGCGCCGACGCAACGCA
The DNA here is from genome assembly GCA_013339765.2 of Haemaphysalis longicornis. Lineage (NCBI taxonomy): Eukaryota > Metazoa > Arthropoda > Arachnida > Ixodida > Ixodidae > Haemaphysalis > Haemaphysalis longicornis. The sequence goes on along the minus strand of CM023452.1, from coordinate 37,341,378 downwards.
GGCGATGAGGCTCGCCGTAGTGGAGGGCTCCGGATTAATTTTGACCACCTGGGGATCTTTAACATGCGCCGAAATCTCGCACACACGGGCGTTTTTGCTTTTCGCCTCAATCAGAAAATCGGCCGCCGCAGCCGGGAATCGAACCCGAGACCTCGTGCTCAGCAGCGCAACGCCTTAGCCACTGAGCCACCGCGGCAGGTAAAGAGCACTTTCGGGTGGTCCACTAACTTCTGAGGCCTGTTCAGACACAAAAGAGAGAGCAATACTGTCTCTAACAGAAGGAGGAAGGGGGGGGGGGGAAGACAATTAGGACGCATAAAGCGCTTTTATATTTGGGCACGGCTACGGTAAGCGAAAGTCGGAAGGGGCGTTTGCACACTGTATCATAGTGAAGGTGCGTTGGACTGTAAGCAATAATCTCAACGTTAATCACACTGTACATTGCCGAGGTATTACGTGTTCTTTACACGCTTGCGCATAACAGTTGCGCAGACAAGACGAATATATGTGTCATTAGAACGTATGCGGAGACCATAAGAGCTTCCTGGGTGAAAAATACGAATTTTTGTTTAGTAACAGCGCTGGTGCGCGCGTCTTCAGATACTGAACGTCAGTCTAGGAGATTTCGGCAGAGAAAAGGTACGAGCGACAAGGGAGGTGAGTTAATCTTATCGCATGAGAAAGGCTGGCGCTCTCTCCTACAACTATGTCAAGTGCACTGGAACCGGACAAGATGTGGACAGGAACCGGACAAGATGTCTGCTACGTAAAAGCATACGCTATAGGGCAGTCATGTAGACGGGCGAGGTGTTGCCTTTGAGTGACCGCTTGCAAAATTATCCATTTGTGAACGTTCAAAACCAGGTTATACGGCGAAACAAGACACCGAATCCGGCGAGGACCTGATGCCTCGCTTATCACCTGGCACGAGTCGAAACATAAGAGCAGATATATTATCTGTCCAAACAATGTTTTTCTAAGCAGTCCGGCGAGTGATTCATTGAAAAGGTAACCTAGTGAAAAGCGGATGCCCGTAAGAGTCAGATAAAATCTCAAGCTTTGCTTTCCAGCCACCTTCAATTCGGCTGACATGTGCCGAAATTTTCTTGCGAAAACATTACCAAGATTCGTTAATCCTGTAAATCCGGGGTAGTTTTACCAGACTGCGTTCTAATCTGGGCCCCTCGGAGTGGTGCCTCACCCCAGCTATCCGACAGAGGATTATATTTCCTCGGTAGAAACAATGCTCCTAGTAGGTGTGTTTTTATAGGGGTCACGGAGTGCAAACAAAACAGGAGGGGAACAGATGACGTCACAAGCAGCGCATGGCCTAGGTTAAGCTATCGACATCTGTCGCGGGAGAAGAAACTACGCGGATACCGGGATCGACAGTTCAATGCGCCGCACCGGAATGAATTTGGTCCCTGTCACTTCGTCCACCGGGCGCCGCTACCCCCTCCTTTGCCGTCGCGGCTACAGAACTTTGTAGTCAGCGTTCGTTTTAACTGTGACATTATCTGGTAGCTCACCCGCGCCCCTTGAAATGGCATACCCAGCGGTCTCTCTCGAACTTCCGACCTCTCGGGAAACTAGCAAAACCACTTCAGGAAAGCGATATTTGGCATAAATCAAGAAGGCAACGTGAAGATTACAACTCTAAAGGAACTTTCCAGGATTTTGAATATCTTGCGTGTAATTCGTGGTCAAACCTTACTCCCCATACAATTCTATAAGATAGTTTTCATGGCTCAGAAACCCAGTCGCGCAACGTGCGAGAATTGCAACTGTGCACAAAGCGAGTTTTCACCCCCAATATTAGCTGCGCAAAAGAATATTACATTTCGCTAAATAACTACAGAGTAATCACTGTTGAAAGGACGGCCACGAGAGGGAAAGCAGCACATGGCCGTTTTGCCTCTTATTCTTGCTCCGCGACAGGGCCGAACCTGTACCCACGAGCAAGCTTTCATGTCCTGCAGCTTGAACCGATCTTTTTTCCACTTCGTCATCTAGAAAGGGCGGAATGCCACGACGTAGGACGCTTTAAACCTTACAGCCATTTCTATTGGCAAGCACGCGAAAGCTACACTGGTTACAGCCCAAGCCCAACTTTATGGAATAGCCAGATAAATGGCTCACGTAAAGGCAATTTAGGAGCGCAGTGAAAAACACTTGAACAATGAAGAGGCACGTTTGTCTGATATCACTACGTAAGTCAAAAAAATCCAGCCGCATTCCCCGAGGGGAGATGGAGTGCGATCACGGTATCTAAGGGGATCTTCTTGGGCCATCGCCGTGTTACAATTTCGTGTCGCTTTCGCTTAACCGCCCCCCTCTGGAATGTTCGGACCGGATGCGGTGACGTGTGAAGCCGCACCGCAAGCTGATCAGCGCTGCTGAAAGAACGCCACCGGAGTGATACTTACTAATAAGCACACTGAACATGGAGGCCGTTTGGATAAAGAGCAGGGCAGTAGTGAAAGAATAAAATCCGGGCGTATTCACTAAGAAACCCTGGGGAGCCAGCAAAGCGCAGTATGATATCTGGCGGTGTTTTGCGGAATAAATGTTGCGGGTAAACGATCAAGCGGTTAGAACTTAGCGTAAGTTGGCCTGAACACACGCGTTCTAACCGCGTTGGAAACGAATTCCGTATTCTAGAGCGTGCTCTGAAGTACATCAGACGACGACGAGTGGGATGCCGACATCCCGAGCCCCTCAGGGGCTTCTCCCCTAAAGAGTGTTACGGCGGTATCTCGCCATGCACTATATGCGGCACCAAGATTTTCGGCGTAAAAACATTAACAAGCAAAATGCCTAAACGTTAGGTATTCCTAAAGTTGAACCTTACGACCTGCCAATTCAACGTCATTCTCATCCGCGCGTGCCGGTTGACGACGTTTATTACGTCCCTGAATGTCCAGAGAGACTAAAAATCCAGGGAAGCGAAAGACCCAACGGTGGATTTCCCGTTTCGGTGGATCTTTTACCTCCTTGAACATTCAGGCGTCATTAAATCTTCTGCATCGGTGGATCTTCCGTCCCGGTGGATATTCAGCCCCGACTGGAGCTGCTGTTCCGGTAGAAGGCACGTCTCAATGGATATTCACGTCTGGTCGGATCTTCTATCCCAGTGGATCATTAGTCGTGTTGCAATTTCAAGACACAGGGGGATAACGTATAAGGCCTCGAAGAAAAAAACGTTTGGCTGAAAGTTGGGCCGGCGAATTCTCTTGTCACCCTTCACTCAGCTGCGCACCAGCCTTTTCGCTAACTAGTTATAAACGGGAAAATATGGGTGGCTTCAAGAATTAGGCCTCACAAATCAGGCCTCATTCGTACGGAATCGGCTGTGGTGGGCGCACCGTAGTTTCAGGTTAATCAACGATGAAAATTTTGTCAATGCTGGCCTAATTTAAATCAATGTCATGGTTTGGTTTGGAGGTGATTACGCAAAAAAAAAATTAACAGAAACATTACCCATTTTACTCCGTGAAAATAAATTCCCAGCGAAGCCCTTTTAAGAACCTGGCACCGGAATGAACAGAGCATTTTGTAATAAAGTTATATGATTAGGATCCTAAGGAAAACAACAACAACAACAACAAAAAAAAACTAAGGGTTTTTTGCGACTAAAAAAGCACCGTGTTCGATATATTTCATTATATTCATACGACAAACTGCAGTAAGGGTGCAATATTCCCTTCATTCTGTCCTGTTGCGAAAATACGCACTTCAAACTCGCATTGAAGCGTCCAGTGTTGCCGCTACGGCCACCGTCCATTAGTTCTGTGGCCGTAGTTTGGCATTTTCTTTTTGCTTCAGTGGGTTTGGACTCTTCGTTGTACTGACAATTTCGTTTCCCGTCTAGGCCCCATAAGTTCCCATTTTCATAGTTTAATTTCATGTTCGCGCACAGCGCCTGCCTTTCATTTTTGAATGCAAGTAAAGCATTAGTGTCTGACACTACCGGCAAAACAACCGATCGGGCATATTTATTAATAAGCGAAGTTCCTGGTTCATCCATTGCTCTTCTTTGCAGTGGTTGGCTGTGATAACGCAGGACAGTTGAAAGGGTTTCATTAAGAGCATAATTTTTGTTTTGGACAGATTCTCCACTTTATAATTGTAAGAAGTGTAAAAATGCGTCCATGTGGCAGTGATATCTTATTTTTTTTTTTACTTTAACGTGCCAAAGATGCACCTGGGTAGGAGGAGCACCGTTGTGGAGGGCTCGGGAAGAAGTTTCACCATATGGTTATTTCTAACGGGCGTCAAAATCTCGACGCACGGGCGTTTTCGTTTTTCGCTTCCATCAGAAAAGCAGTCAGCGTGGCCGGGATCAAACCCGCGACATTGGGCTGAGCAGCACAACGCCTTAGTCACTGAGCCACAACAGCAGCTGAACAAGCGATGTGTAGACAGTGCTACCACCGACGAAATATGAAATCCAAAGGCGAGGAACTCCTAAAAAGCCACACGTCATGTGAAGTTAATTTTGAGAGAACTACTTCGGGTTTACGTATTCTGGAAACGACCCAGTTGACTCGGTGGCTAAGGGGCTGGGCTGGTGAGCCGAAGAACGCAGATTCTATCCTGGATGCGGCGCCTGTTCCTCTGCTGAGGCACAAAACTAATGCGGCGGTGAGGAAAACGTTGGGTGCGCGTTAGCGCCCCTGATTGAACCTTCCAGTATTGTCGTAACGTTAACATGTAATAGCTCGCATGATTGTGGATTGGGATGCCCTACCATCTCACATTGTAACTCTAACCGATCCGACCAAATTCCAAGAACTTTTGCACACTTACTTTGTATGTTAACTTTACTAAATAGTGCTTTTGTAGGTTTGTTTAAGAGTCCTTTCCAGATTTTTTGTTTGTTTTTCTTCTTTCTTCGCTGTCTTTTATTTTTTTTGCCTCGCACCCGCTTGTATTTACTTGTTTGTCTATTAACGTCGTGTTAGTGCTCTTTTTTGTTCGTTTTCAATGCATGCCGCCCCTTATGTAATACCCTCCTAGTGAGAGCCTTTAGGGGTATTTTTGACTAAATAAATAAAATAATAAATTATTCCCAAGCCCATGAGAAAAGCACGGCTCATAGCCAAGGTGCAGCTCCGGCGTGTAATACTACCCAAATGAAAACAATCACATCCGGCGATGCTGGGTCTGTCGGGCCGTGCTTCCTTGGTTTGCTGAGCTTGCGCCATGCGACGTTCGCACAATGAGCACTAGAATGGCGCGACGGTCTTCCAGCGCTTCCCTGTGACGCTAAACCCCACTACCCGTTTAGTAAACTAGACAACAAAGGAAAGGAGGAAGAGGGAGCGGCACTGCGCGAGACATGCCCCGAGGCTGCGCCAATTCCTCTTGCCTGGATACTACGTCCTTGATACAGATCATGTATCACAAGACAGACTGCTTTGACAAATACCGCGTGAATGTCACGCACTCAGGTGCTTTGCCGGTTGGGATCGATCCTGGGAGTGTGAGGCCTAAGTTGAGACACTTCCTCAACCATAGTCTTCTCGACTACTAGACTGAAAGGATTCATCGCGCCTGTGGCAATACCCTTTCTTCTTCACGTTATTAAGCGGCGCGTTCTGATCCCGGTGGCTTTGGTGGATAAAACAAACTGGACGTGGTTTTGGCAAATGCTGTATGGGTGGCGTCAGTTGGCTGGTTTCTGGGAAGTTGTTCATTTACTAGCGCCATGTACAGTACCTGCGTTCTGCCAAATTTGGAACAGAAGAAACGTAATGTGGGACAGAAGATGTGTGATTGGCTAGTGGCTGATTGGTTGAGAAGCTAGGCTGGTGGAGAGGCCAGCTTTTTTTTTTTCGCTGCAGCAAGCAGCCTGCGAGGGCCAATTTAGTCCAGGGCAATTAAAAGCTGAGCGTCATATCTGCAATTTCCACTGACCGTCTCGTGATCATCTTTATGTAGAGGCGTGTTTACGCAATAAATCAGACGGATACGCGCAACGTTTTCAAGGTTACGCCCCATAGTTTGTGGAGTAACTGCAGTTTATTGTCATTATCGTCGTCCGTTGCTCAATAGCGAAGCACGCCTTGCCGTTAGGGCATGTGTTCACGGCAAAGCCTCTTGCAACTGGTGTGGCTCACCGCTACCTACTTATGCATACGGCGTCCGTCGAGCGAAAGTAGGCGTAGAGCGAATGTGAACTGCATTGTTCCAGGAGGCGCATGCAAATTTATTTAAATTCTCTCGACATCTACATTTTCTTCTCATGCTCATTTTTGTAATTTATACCTCCTATCTACTTTATTTCCAGCAACGCCGAGGCAGAAACAGGCATGAGGTCCCTACAGATGAGTTCAGACTTCCATGACGACTTCCGGTACGGGTCAATGGTGACCCGGAAATACTGCTGCGCTTCCGGTCTGGCCATTTCCGTTTTGGGAATCATCTGCGGTGTCCTGCTGGGCCATTTCGCCATCAGGGGCGGCTCCCCCGCCACTGGTGAAACCACCAAATTGGACCATCTGGTTCTGCCAGGAGGAAACGGGGCTGACAGGGTCACCGTCGTGGAAGAAACCGTTATGAAATTCCTCGACTCCTATGACTACGAAAGCGTCCTGCGGTGAGCCCCTCTTTTTTCAATCCCGGTGCGTGGTGGCGTGGTGTGTCCAATCGGCCTGGGGAACCTACACGAACTGAGACGAATTCCCATGAACCACCGAAGCATTCACTGTGGCGCAAATTGAACGCACTTTGAATGTACGGACTTTGAATGAACGGACTTTGAACGGACTTTGAACGGACTTTGGCCATCATTCTCCCTGAAGGCAGCAAATGCATATTTTCAGCCAAGTCTACATGAGGAGCGACGTATTTCTTTCATGATCTGGGTCACAGTGCATGCGCTGTAGTGGGAACAATTGGTAAGTAATTGTTAGGAAAATGCTCCAAGCAAACGGGGAAGGCTGTACAGGGTGTGAATTCTGGCCGTTAGTGAATATAATGTCCCCACTCGATTACATAGTAGTGTAATTCAGTGTTGCTGCACAGCTTCACGAAGAGCCTATACGGAGCGCCATAGAAAGAGGACTTCGGGCCAGGAACGTTATTCAGGAGTATAGACGGCCCACTCACTTCGCTTGGTTTGGCGCTACTAACGTTTACAGCGTTTGTCGTTGCATTTGGTTGCCTCTTTGATGCTCCATTAACAAATATGGAGTATAGCTTGCACTTATCATAAGCGAGGTCGGTCGCACCATTTTCAGACTGTATGGGAGACGCAAAACTTCTCATTTGGCGGGAAGCTATATTTCCTAATCGCGAAACCACTATTGTGATTCATTCATTCATTCATTCATTCATTCATTCATTTACATTGTATTTCATGTTTAACTCAAAAACATAGCAAGAAAATAGGCCATTTCGTTCAAGGAGGAGAGCTGATTCACCAGCCGCCATAATTCAAACAAGTGTCCCTGCGATTGTCTTTCGCCGAAAAGACGCACTCCATATTTTTGTTTTTAGATAAACTCCAAACTTGAGATTATATTTCCGTTCATTCGTTGGCGGGCGGGGTGATGCAGCTTTACGACGAGAGCAAATTGCCATGCAAAGCGGTTCTCTTCGTGCTGTTGTTGTCCCAGACGAATCGATCACGTGTATGCTGCGTATTTTTGGCTTGTTCGCGCAATGGATCCCAGTTTTTAATAGCTTCCGACTAGCACAAGGGTGTGGAGGTGTTTGTGTCAGTGTACAATAAATAAGTGCCTCTGCCACTTCCTCAACCCTCTTCCGACCCTCAAGAACGCCGTTTTTTAAGGCGGAGGACGGACACAATCTCGTAAATGTCAACTAAAGGATAATATATGACCTAAATCTACCTAAAGGATAAATGAACCTCAAGGTACCTCGCCTTAAAAATAACATATGACTTCTGGAATATCTAATATAGTCAGAAAGTTGATGCTCACATTACAGGTTTGTCTGGACAAACCTTCGCTACATATTTGGCTCCGTATGGCCTGTGCGATTTTTAATGTGTCCGCGTCTGCGGGCTTTACTTGTTTCTCTTTCTCCAGTTAGCTCTTCCCTTTTATCGACCTTCTGACGCAGCTAGTTGTGGAACAATGACACCCTCCCTTATTGGTTTGTGTCTTCGTCCTCTAAACATTTCAGTCAGCACTGACTGAGGTATTGAAACGGTTTTGCCTCCGGTGTTCCTGCTAACGTCCAGGAATTAAATACATCTTTTTCTAAGACTAAGGTTTGTCTGTTTTGTCTCCTACCGCATATTTCGTCCTATTTAGTATTGAAGGTTCTCCTCGTCGCGTACATTTTCCCCTGCGGAATACAAACTCGTTTGTTTTAGTATTCTCCGCACAAAAATAAAAAAAATCACAGTAAACACCTTAAAATTCGGCTGCAAGAAAACTTTCAACTGCATGCTTACAGATCCATTTGCATGTTTTTGTTTGGTTCGCAGTGTACAGAATATTCAAATGAAAAACCATCTCGCCGGAATGATGAGGAGCACAAAATGACACTGCCTCCTAACGTCCTGTTTGTTTCCTTTTTATAAGAGTTTCTGACTAGCGGGCTTTGTCATTTTTTCATTCTGAATGAACCTTGCTCAACGTTAACAAGAACATAAGCTCAGAGATGCCGTACAGTTCGACGTTTTATGGCGGTGGCACCTTGATTACGTGTGGTGAGGGATATAGGTGTATTACGTGGTTTATTATATGGATTGTTCTGGATTAAGTTGATTGTTGCCGTCTGAGAATTTTCGATCACATCCATACCCGGAGCGCATCTGTGGATGACTCCATTTCATGTACCATTTCAGAAAATGCTTCACCATCCATTCTTAAAGGAAGTTGATAGAAGCACGAAAGCTTACTCACATCAAAACTGCGTCAAAAGTGCGTGAAAAACTCTGCTGAAAGTGCGACTAATCAACCGCCAAACGCTCGAAGACGAAAATCGCAAACGAAGAACCAACACATAGGGCATTTTTCGCGCACTAAGTAAGTGCAACTACGAACAATCTAAATGTATACCGATACGTGTTTTGTGAGGTCAACGTATAATACCATTGGTTCGCCTGAAGTAACAAAAAAGCTGGGCGAGTGGGTAGGCGTTCATGTTGACACGAAAGCGCGAAAAAACGACAACGAGGAGGAACGATTACAGCGCTCCGTCCCGTCGTAATCGTTCCTCCTTGTTGTCGTTGTTTTTTCGCGCTTTCGTGTTAACATTGTTCTCCTCCTCCATGAACAATGCGTGTATTGTCTCATCTGAACCAGTTCCTTTTTAGCGATTTTCAGGTAATCTTTTTGACACAATGGAAGCCTGGTTTCTCACGTACGCGCCGTGGGTCCACACATCTTATCAGTGCTCTTTGGTCGACCGACGGGTCTATGGAGAATGCATTGGTGTTTTGACAGGATGCCACCTGTCCCACTAAGAAAGCTTTCGCTTTGAAATTATTACGGGGCTCACGTGTACTTATCTTGTTAGGAGTGACAGGTCATCCAAGAGACAAATAGCGCCTCCATTATTTACAGCTTAACACTATTTACATGGCACTAGCAGACCGCGCATTTCATTCTAGGCAACAAGCTTATTCCCTGCGCAGTGGCGTACTCTCAGTTCAACGCCATTTATCTACTATTAAGGGAACTATGACACCGAGGCGCCTTCGTTGCGGGGATGCGTTGAGGAGCTAAACCGTTCAGATTAAATGGGCCACCATTAAAAAAAGTTTAGCCTGCCGAAAAGAGCGCCAAGGGTTCTTCCCTGCACCATGGTATCTGCGCTTGGTTGCAGGCGCAACCTAGCTGTAAAAAATGCGCCCACGCACTACGGACACCTGATTAACCAGTGGAGATGTAACGTGGGACCGACGTTTTGCGAAAGATGCGGCGCCTACCGATTTTAAAGTAACGTGCGGCCGGTTATTGCCGGTGTCACGTTTACACTGCCGCTCCCGCCACCGCCCTATCTTCCGTTGTCGGTCCACTGGGCCTCACTCAGAAGCTTGCTGCGCTGTCTGCTGCGATTAACCAAGTCAACCTCTTTTTTTCTGACAACTAACTCCTCTCCAACATAATTTCTTTCACGCATGCGCATGGGGTCGCGCAGAAAGAGTTTACTTCGTACATGGGACTGGCAGACTGTGCTGTCGTCCAGTCATCTGAAGCTTTGTATCGAAAACTTTTCTGTTGCGCTTACAGCAATAGGGAAGTAGCAAGACAACATGGAAGCACACTGCTGGGCGACATGCATGCGTAAATGGCGTTCTGTCTGTAGCGCAGTGTACAAATGTGAAATTTGCTCGAACGCGGGAAAACGCACAAGCACTTGAAAGTAAGTATACAAGATCCAGTTACTGACGGCTGGCCAGCACACGTAGTTCTCAAACTTAGAGCAAACAATATACTACAAGTAAATAGGAAAACAGGTGACTGAGCGTCGATAGGTTCCAGGTGCAGTTAATATGCGATGTGAAGGGCTGTACAGCGCTGGTGATAGCTAGCTCGCTGATCGACGGCACCCCGCAGAGTACGTTCCACTCCGGAATTGTACATAGTATTTACGAGAAATATTTACAACTCATGGTAGGTAATTTTAGAACTGACAGAGACCGCAGTAAGTGGGGCTCCATCACCCCGCCAAAAGAGCATACCCCGCTCTTTTATTACAAAACCACGGCACCGGAGCAGCACTCCTCCCGCAACTGCAGGCATCCATCACACAGCTGACTCTCCTTATACGCAGGATACGCAGTAAAAATCACGGCCTCACGGAACCAGACACATGCGTATTAGTGCAAGCTCTCCTACTGAGCAGAATGACATACGCCACGCCATACCTTAACCTTCAGCAGCAAGAAACCAACCAAGCTTGATTCCTTAATTCGCAAGGCCTACAAGGCGGCACTCAGCCTGCCCACCTATACATCAAATGATAAATTGCTAAAGCTGGGACTACATAACACCCTTGCTGAGCATATTGAGTCACAACGCGCCTCTCAACTGCGAAGGCTAGCACTCACCCCATCAGGCCGTGCAGTGCTCCAAGCGCTGGGTTGGCCATCACCGAATCATGCGGAGCGGCCCCAACGCCTCCCGCCCACCATCAGGACAAGACTGCGCGTGACTCCCATACCACAGCATATGCACCCCACCTACAACCGAGGGCGGCGGGAGGCACGAGTCCGTTACATCAATAAGAAATATGAAGCCGACCCTCAGGTTCGTTACACCTATGTCGCCCATGACCTAACATCAATCCGCACCACCCTTGTCGCTCTCAACTCCACAGGGCAGATTGCAACTGCGGCTACATACTGCTCATGCAAGGTCGACACTGCCGAAGCCCTAGCAATCGCCCACGCCGCAACAACCCACTCAAGCCTTCACTCCCTAACAATCATCTCCGACTCCCAGCAGGCCTGCCGCCTCTACCAAGCAGGCCTTGCCCCACCCCAGGCAATCCCTCTCCTACAACGGTTGCGAAGATCTTACCATCACACTCATTTGGGCACCTGGTCACGCTGGACTCCCAGGGAACGAAGCAGCGCATGCTGCCGCCCGAGCGCTTCACTCCCGGGCATTCCCATCCAAGGAGCCGGGGAGCCGGACACCTCAGTTATCCCCACCTGACTTACTCACACCCCTCGACACCACTTCCAATGCCCTTCTATCTCACTATAACCACACACGAAGAACATACCCTCCTCCTCATCACACGCTCACCAACTACGAATGTTACACATACCGCCGACTACAAACTGGCACATTCTTCAATCACGCCATCCTACACCATATCGCCTCCACTATCTACCCTTCCCACTGCCAGCACTGCAATACCCCTCTCACCACTTACCGTCTAGTATTCTCCTGCCCATACTCACCTAACCCCCTCCCCTCACCCTACCTGGAGCAGTGGGAGACTAAGCTGACCAGCCCGGACCCAGCCCGCCAGCAGGCCCTGGTCTCCCGGGCTCTCCAGTCAGCGTGGTCACGAGGCCTTCTGGACTAAGGAGGCCTCCCACACCCCTTCCCCTGTTGCTCAATAAACGTTCACCACCCCCACCACCACCACCGGCTTCCCAAAGGGGCGTCACAGCATTGAGGGGGGGGGGGGGCCTATCAATTAATGGACACGTGACCGCTCATTTTCCCCTGAAGGGAAAAGGTTTGGGCGTGTTGGTTCATCGTCAGACGGAAAACAAGCGCTAAATAAAAACACAGGACGGGGAGTGGACGGGACAAGCGCTTTCCCCAAAAGAACAACCAATCGTTCGAGTGCGCACAACCAGTGACGTCATACAACTCTCCCTTTCATGCGGATAATCAAAATGAATTCGTTGATCGCACCTTAGCGAACGAACGAGCCAAAACAACTGGTAAAAATTGAAGCCACGTTTTAAATGCAGAGCATTTCAGTAACTCACGATGTCACCCGCGTTGACTTCCGTAGTCGTATTGCGCACCCCTCCCCCTACACTATATAAAAAAAATACTATCCGACGCCTGGTTCCGATCCCTCGACCCTGCGGGTGGAACGCAATGTACCTGGTGCTCTACCCACTGCGCCACAAAGCCTACACAGAATGGGAGGCTACGAATGCGCCTAATATCCTTGACTCATTCAAACTACGTCAAGAAGCTGCTGATACAACGCATTCACTACCACCAAACCCCCAAACACTAAACGTTAACGCAATACAACCACCCCCTATGCGACGCATTCACTCGAGTCCTCCTCGCGGGGAGATGGGCCCAATTTTACTGCTGACGAGCGCTCTCTCGTCAGCAGTTGCCACAAGTGCAACATTAACGTAACGCAAACTACTTAACGTCGTGCGCCCCCGGAAATGCTCTGCATTTGATCGTGCCCCTCGCGAGGGGGATGTTTCACTGCGTCGCCATGCGAACAGTTTGCCACGCTTTAGTGTTCTTTTTTTTTGAAAGAAACGTGGTTAAAACGAACATCTTCCTCCCATGAAGACAGAGTTAGCTCGATGTTCTATAATCCAAATTGTTTCGACCGTGTCGGAATGGCAAAATCGCTTCCCGCCTGATAGCTTGGCTTTCCTGCTGTCTGATTTGTGCGTAACAATTTGTTACTCGAGTTTCACTTTGTAAATTGAACACACTGGCTTTTGAAACGGGGAAAGCTTTGCATTTGAAGCATCTTGCACTTGACGCACGCTCATCATTATCTTCAGAAAAAGTTGGGTTTTTTGCAGTGCGCTTTGGGGCACTATCGACATCAGTGACACATAAGACGCTTGGCTTTAACACTCCCAGCGCCCAACAACAGACCTAGATTTGCCTTCTCTGCCATCCACGAATGTAATTCCGATAGTCACACTCAGCGCAGGAGATTAGTTTTTTGTAAGTATACTCCCCGCCTTCCGGTAATGGCGTCGCGCACGAGTTAAGGGCTGTCGCTTTCTCATCACTACCTACCTTACTACTGTCCTGGCAACGGCCGTAGGTGCGTCGCGCATCGAAATGCAACCCCAGTGAGGACAGCATGTTAAGCTCGGCAGGCCTAACGCCGGGGTCTCTCTACGAATAGACCGTGGGTACTATCGACGTCAAATTAAACGGGAACACAAAAATATGAACCTGAACACACAAACAGCGCGATTTTTTCCATGCAAGCCAAAATGGCGCGTAGATTAGTTACAATAACAAAGTTGAGAAAAGTGGATTTCCACACATACCAATAGCATGCCATTATATGAACTCTACGAACAGTATTTTTCAATTTCGCACGTTCTGGTTCATATTTAACATGTTCGCGTTTCATATGACGCCGATAGTACTTTTTTCGGGCAACTGACCCCGGAGTCCTCCATTCATGATGAAAACAGCGCAAGGAAAGGCGAGGACAGAGGTAGGGTAAACATAAACTCCGCGCTGACTCGGAACAGAAGATTTTAATGAAGGCAAACAGACATACATATAAGGTACATCACCGGAAACACAAAGAACAATGGGAAAACATAAAAGCACTTAAAACCGACTACTAGACACACGGCAGTCATGCGCGATCCAGCTATCCCTTTTTGAAAAGTTGAGACAGGGACATCTGATGCCCAACTTTTATATTTTGATTGCGCATGACTGCCGTGTGACTCGGCTTACGCAGTAGTCGGTTTTACTGCTTTTATATCTTCTCATTCTTGTTTGTGTTTCCGGTGATATACCCTATATGTATGGCTTTTACCTTCATTAAAATCTTCCCTTCCGAGTCAGCGCCTTGTTCGTATTTACCCTACCTCTGTCTTCGCCTTTCCTTGCGCTGTTTTCATCACGAAGGTACACCAACTTGCCCAGTTCGCCGCGCTCACCTGGAGCCATCCATCCACTCCCGTCTCCTTGCCGACCAAGACGTACACGTACCTCGCGTGCTCTAATACGGTTGTTGCTTTCGTTCAGCAGGTTAGAAACACAGACCCCTGGTTTTACAAACGAAATGGGGTGAACCTACCGCAGAAAGCGGGAATCGCTTCTGACAACTATTGTGGTAGGTCTCCTCCGAGCTTACTCGCTGAGGAAGCCACAACGAAAAGGAAAAAGGAGCACTGACGGCTACACTGATGAGCCAATAAAAGCTTTTATTTAAGAGGCTCCCATGGCTGCACTTGGCGTCCCACTTACGTTAGGTCCACACGGACGGCATGAAAACAAATAAACAAACCAAAGCTAACATGCCAAACAACGATAAATGAGTTGCCGGCGGTGTTTCTTAATTAAGGGAGTTGCGCGAACTTAGCAGGTGTGAATGTCTCTCAATCCGGCCAGCGGCCCGAGCCCTCAGTCACCTTCCGGTATTGTGAATGCCCGCGGGCACAAACGCATTTTTCTCTGCAATTTGTACAAGCAATCTGAATGCGATTTGGTAGCATCAAGGCTGCTAAAGCTTGCGTGCCTGCGTGCGTGCCGTGCGTGTCTGAGTGTGTGTGTGTGTGCGTATATATATATCAGTGTGTCAAACCGAAAAAAATACCGGTTCGGTTACGGTTCGGGTTCAGGCGAAATCATTTCGTTCCGGTTCAGTTCCGGTTCGACAAAATCACGTACCGAACCGGTTCGCGAACCGGTTCAGGAGCTTGAACCGGTTCGCGAACCGGTTCGATGAGTTGAATTATGACTGAAATTTAAAAAAAAAACATTTATTAGTTTAAAACGACAGTCAAAACAAAATACAAACAAAAATTCAAAAAGCTGTTGTTCCACAAGGTCAGTGGCGCAATTTCAAAGTAAAGTTGAAACAATTATGAGATGTTAGAAAAACAGATGAAGTGCCGACGATTTACCGCCTACTTTCCCGCCCAGACTTTATGTTGTCCTAGCGACTATTCATAAAGCCACCACGAAGAGGTATGACGGTGGGATATATTTTCTGCCCTTTCCTTTTTTGTTGAAATCGCAATCGTCGCTATGGAATCGCCCATCACGATAACCTTGAAGCCTTAAATTTAGGCCTGCATAAACCATTGGCGTACATTTTTTATATTTGTAACAAAACTGTAAAATCATACTACAGGCACATAAATACTACCAATGGAATATATTATGTGGTCACCCTGAATAATTTGTTAGCTGTCACCTTATCGAATGTGTTAGCCTTATCGAAAATAAGCTTCAGTTAACGCTCTCTCACTGCATTATTGCTCTGACCACTGCAATACCTTTTGCGGTAGCTATACCGGATGAGTGCAGTACAAGCACTATGTCATCGTACCGCCTGACCCCTTGCCATCGTTCCGTGTGCTACATTGCGGAATCTTATAAGAGATTATGCTGTTACAAAATGAAAGGGAAATTTGACACGCGGAGCATATGAGATGGGACTTTTTTTGGCTAGACGCTCTTTAATTCGTCCACAGCAGTACTCCCCTCCGGAACGAGTAGCAGTAGAAGTAATGTAGCGAGTTGGGCAGTCGGTTACAAGTGCACCTTCGAAAAAAAGCAGATCTTAAGAGGGAAAACTGCATCAGCAGCACGGCTTAGCCCCTGAGCAGCTTCTGCGGTCACACTTGTCAAGTATTAACAATTTGCAGGCTGTCGGACCTTTTAAACAAATTATGAAGTGCAAAAAGTTTGCACAGATCGGGTGTGGGCTTTCGCTGTTGCGCAGTAGAGGACTCCTGCAGCCTGATTGCCCCAATAAAGTCGCAGCTAGGAAAGGGCAAAGTCGTTTTTTATCCCCTGCAAGCTGCCGAGAATGACATTTCGTTTGGTCAGCTTGCACTACGCTCGCGCTTCCAGCAGCAACAGACCATTGCTGAATTGTTGCTCATTCATTTCCCCTGTTGTTACATAAAGCGTGATAGTAGAGAGTTTTCGCTGACCGTTTTTGACGCTCCGCTTTGCTCCCGACGTCCCGCTCAGCACAACCGGAGCGTCAGCAGCCGAAAGGCTTTTAGCTAAGCGATAACCGTATCTCCCTCGACGGGGAATGATTCGCGTGACTGGTCGTTTCGCGTGCCCTGTAAACCAAAACTTCAACCTAAAGAAAACATAAGAATTGGTATTTGGTCATCCAAAAAAAGCAAAATAACGTGTTTCTTGCCCTCATGTAACCTTGTTTTTGTATTATGTAGTCACTGACATGGTATAATTTTTCTAAATATCAATAAACAAGCCGATAAACTTTGGAATAGCCAAGACAAGGCTGTCTTTCTCGGCGCTGCATAGAAGCAGCCCCGCGCTTCGGTCGACGTTTTTCGCTTCCGTTCTAAAGATCTTTGAGGTGTGTGGCACCAATGCCTAATCGGAAGCGCTTTCGCGGCTTCGTCGGTCGTGTTTCAACTGAAGAAACGAAGTTCGCCGGAGCGCGATCGCATTGCGGGGGCAGCCATGTTAAAATTCCGCCCGGTAGCGTCAGCTGCCGCGACGGTCCGCTAAGAGGCCCCGGTTAGTGGAGCGGGGCCCCGCTCCGGTATCGCCAATAGCGCGCTAGCGTACCACGCATGCGCAATGGCGCTCCCACTTGCTATCGGAGAAGCGGACCGTCAGAAACGGTCAGCTAAAACTCTCTAGTGTTCAATTGTCTGGAGGGGAAAGTGCGCGAGCGGGTACGAAGTTGATGGTACGTGAAAGAAAAAAAAAGCCTGAATTGCATTGACTGTGCAATATCAACCGCGGAAGGTCAAACCGTTTCGGCATAAACCGGTAACCGTTATTTCTTTTTTCGGTTCAGTTCCGGTTCGGGTTCAGCCTGCTCAAAAAATAACGGTTTGGGTTCGGGTTCAGTTCCGGCAAAAATACCGGTTCAGTTCCGGTTTTCGGTTCGGTTCCGGTTCGACACCCTGATATATATATATATATATATATATATATATATATATATATATATATATATACAACATACATACATACACCCTCAATTAGATATGACGTTCGGAAAGCCACGACGATCTCTTGAATGAAAACTGACCGTGAGTTCACAACACATATGGCGAACGAATGCCGCGGAAGGAGTGTTGTGTAAAAGCTTCTACAAAGCGTACAGGTTGGTGTAGGGTAGACAAGCATAAATACACGTAAACAGCAGGTCGGAATATAGGCTGCTAAAAAAAGGATTGTTTTGATTGATTTTAGGGTTTAACGCGCTGACGCAATGCAGGCGATGGGGCACGCGTAGTGAAGGACTCCGGCTTAATTTTCACCACCTGGGGATCTTCAATGTGAGGCGAAATCTCACGGGCGTTTTAAATGCGAATACATTTCTTAGTCGAGCCATGTCAGGCGCCGTGCGGCGTCCACGCGCCCGCAGGTGTTATCTCTCCGCTCTCACCCCCTCTCCCATAGCAACTGCTGCGAGCGCGCGCGCTCCTCCTCTCCCCCTAGCAACCGGAGCAGGTGGTGCGGGCGGATCAGCGGCGAGTGAGTGGAGAGGAGGAGCGCGCTCGGGCGTGTGAGGGCGCTCGCATCGCGGAAGCTCGCCGGAGCTCCCGCGCGTGTGGGAGAGTGTAGCCGAGGGTAGGCGCGGTGCTTCGGTGCTTCTCCTCTCGACGCTCGCCACACTCTCCCGTTCGCTCGGTCGCAAGTATATATAAATGGAATGTCTGCCGGCAACGGTACCTCGAGCAAGAAGTGTAATACAATCCAGTTCGAGCATTACACAATTCCGCGGACTGTCGCGCAAAAGAAATGCATTCGCATTTCCTTACGATTCCCTTCGGGGAGGTGGGGTGAACTTTTTTTGCTTTTCGCCTCCATCAGAAAAGCGGACGCCGCCGGTGCTAAACAAAGGATGCCGTCGGGGGTCCTTTGAAGGCTGTGCGTAGCACATTGCTGAAGCAATCAAAGGAGGGCGAATGGGATCTGTACGGATCAACTCAAAAGAATGATTCCTTGTGCTAAAGTATTATCAGTTCGTAATAGCTCTTACCTTTTCTGCATTGACACCCGCACATCAGCGAAGCATCGCCGACAAGGCTTCGGTCCAGGATTTTTTTCCTGGGACGCTTTGCTGGTCCATCCCATGTTCTTTGCAGTGCCCCGCGGGGGGCTTCTGCACGCCATAACGGTATTTTCGTCTTAAAAGCCTAATAAGCAATACGGCCATGCCGAGGCGAGTTCGCCCCTTTCGTATGTGAACTTCTTTAAAACCACTACGTTGCTTCATGTGCAGTGCAGTTAACTCCATTTAAGTTTTGCGTTTCGTGCCCAGGACCTTCGTCGAGATGCCGAAGCTGGGCGGCACCGATGGCGACAGAGCTTCAGCGGAGTACGTGGCCAAACAATGGAGGAACCAAGGACTGGAAGACGTCCACTTGACACCCTACAAGGCGTACTTTTCGCACCCGGACCCGGACCACCTCAGTGGGGTACGCATGGCATTTCATCGGGTCCGCTATCTCTGAAAAACGTTAGGTGGCCGTAACACCTCTGCAGCGGCAGCGCTGGTGTGCACGCATTTTTCATTTAAAGCACTCACAATTAAATGGCTCTTTTTGCGTGAACTGTACATGTTTCCAAGGCGGTCTGTGCAAAGCGCTACTTATTTTAAGAATGTTTGGACTTGGTCGGTGTAAACGTGACCCACTGTGTTACTGTCAGGTTCGGGACAATAATAATAAATACAAGTATAAACTGTGAACGAGACTATGTTTAGGTTCTATCCAAAACCCAAATAAATACACACAGTATGGACAGAGAAATTAAAGAGCACTGAGGAACCGAAGGATAGAAGGGGAAAATGCTAAAGAGATCAAAAAAACGTTAAAGGGTCAAAGTCAGGGAATGAAGGCAAACAGAACAGTTCGAAAAAGCGGGAAAGAGTTCGAGGTGAACGACAAGGTCACGGTAGGTGTTCGCTGCGGTAACGGGGTTGTCCTACACTCTTAGGCAAAAAGGACTAAAATAGGGACTAGAATACAGCCGTTAGTCTTCGCGGGCGACCGTTCATCTTCAAGGGGATTATCTGCGGCAGAGTACGTGCCGTGTGCCTAAATACGGACTAACTGTTCGTCCCCGCCGATCTATAAAGAGTAACGGGAAGACGAAACGCATGCAGTTAGTCTCTTTGCTGCGTCGTTAATCCCCTAATGGCGTCGTCGTTGCCCTTTCGGGACTCGCCACCAGGTGGCCCAGCTGTTCGAACGCCCTTTGCATCAGCTCCGAACAAAACCATGGTTCTTCAATTAGTGCGCCTCTACACCGGGCAACTGAACCGCCTCAACGAATTTTAACCTTCCGGGACCCTGAAAAGTGAGTTCCCTGACTCTCCCGTGATTTTTACGCCCGAGAGAAACATCTTTCTCTCGCGACCACGCCGCCGCGGAGCTAAGCCTGACCTTCAGCGCCAGCTCGGTTCCACCAGCTCCTCGCCTCACCGGCCTGATCACGTGCGCCTGGCTGTGCACGGGCGCGTGCTACTAGCACGCGCACCTCCGGCTCCGGCGCCCAGCTCCTCATCGTCGGCCTACATGGCAGACGCTTCAAATTCGTTGGCCTACCTTCCTGCTATGGCCGAAGCCACCGACCCCAATGCTGCTGCTAACGCTACAACAGCTGCCTTGCCTTCCCACCACATGGAGTGCGTGGTTGAGGGGGAGGACATCGACCCCCAAGTCCTCGAAGAGCCTGGCTGGCTGACCATCCGCCGCAAGATCGCCTTGAACTCCGCAACCACTGCACCTGACGCCGCGACGGCGGCACACCCCGACAGCAAGCAGACCTCCGGTCGCAAACGCCGGCCTCAGCGCCGACGGCGCAAAACTCCTCCGCCCGAAGACCCGCTACCTGAAGACGATGTCAAGGTGGTCCTCCGCCCTCAAGGAGGCCTTGACCTCACCACAGTCAACGCCGCGACTCTCGCAGACGTACTTCAGGACCAAGCCAAGCTCCCTCGCCATGCCGGAGACCAGGTTCGTCTCCATTATCGGTCCAACTTTATTGTGGTGAGCACCCCCAATGAAAACCGAGCCCAACGCTACCTGGAGCTCCCTGCCTTGAACTGGAAAGGCACTGTGTACGCACTTGCTAACCACATCCCCCCACCAAGCGCCACAGCGGTCGGCGCCCTATTCACTGTGCCCCCCGAGGAAGACACCATTCTTCAAAGCATCATACAGTACAATCCCTCGCTACGCATCATTGACGCCAAAAGACTTCATGGCTCCACGATAGTGCAGGTCCTATTTCAAGGTACCATCGTGCCGTATTGGATCCGCTACCGAGCCGCAACCATGAGATGCTACCCCTTTAGGAGGAAGCAAGAGGCCTGCTACGCCTGTTGGCGGCCTGGACACCGCAAGGATGTCTGCCCGCACCCACCCCCCACCGACCGCTGCACCACCTGCGGCACCACATCTCCTCAACCCAACCACCCCTGCACCCCGTCCTGCATCTTATGCGGGGCGGCCCACCTCACCGGAGCGGCTGGTTGTCGCAAATCGCTTCCAGCCCCGGCGGAAGACTAGCACACCTGCCGTGACTCGACAGCACCTGGGATGCCCTTCGCCCCATGGACACGCACCGAAGTCGCACCCACTCTACCTGACCACCACCTGCCACCACACTTCCGCCACAAACACAAGCTCACGTCACCCATGTCGGCCCTTCTTCCTACAGCCAAGTGGCCCAAGGACTTCCCCGACGACCACACGTCAGTCACCAAGCGCAGGTGAGCCCCCAGAGCCTCCCAGTGACCCAAACCTCCCCTCCCACCTACTCCACACCTCACCCAGCACCACCTATGATCACGTAATTCGTGAAATGAAAGCTCTGCGCGAAACAGCAATTCGCCTCCAACAAGACAACGCCCGCTTGGTGCAGGAGAACCAATCGCTGCGCCAACGTCTTACCACCTCCCCCCCGCCATCCCCTGCTACCCCCTCCGCAGCGCCCTCGCCTACTCAGTCATTGTCACCCGCTTCCTTAAATTTAGGGGTGCACTGCCAGAAGATATGGGGAGTCGACTCAAGAGAGCCAACAAACCCCACCGAATCTACAGGGCACAGGTGACAAAGGGGGTGGCCGTCTGATGTGCGGCTTTCGCCGACTAGAGCGGCAAGAATGAGCAAGAGCCTTGAACGAAAAAAAACACACACAAAGACTTATATTCAGACAGGCAAGTTACAAATACAAGCACGAGGTAACGGATCGATAATTACAGACAACTTAGATGGAATTCAAATACAAGAAACAGTCCAATTAGACAAAATGATACAAACAGGAGCGTTAACAATGGAATATTACTAAGCGGAGCAGTTAACTAAAAGAAAATCAACAGTTCGATGCTTATGAGAGACAGAGTCCCTGCATATTCACCGACCGGGCCGGACGATGCACCGCTGTCGGAGGCGAGTCGGCTACCTGGGAAGCGTGGCTTCGCTGTAGGCCAGGCCGTCCGAGACGATCACGGTCATTCGAGGCCCGGGAGCACGTTGGAGTCCTCCAGGGCGCGGGTCGCCGATGGTGTGATGTACAAACTGGCGGGTGCAGTTGTCAATCACGACGTCCAAACGTAGCTGGTGGGTTTAGGTGCGGCTTCTCTTTTTATAGGCGCGCCGGCGCGCCGGCGCGGAGAGGGAGAGCACAACACACCACGCGCCCGCCGCCGTCAGCGAATAACTTCACTCTTCTCCCTTCTAGAATCTTCGACGCTCTTTAGAGCTGGCAAGGCCACGCGCACCTCCTCGAAAGTACTGGAAGCTTCGACGAAACTGGAGCGACGGAGGTTTTATTTTTGTTGTTTTCTCGCCGGCGAGCAGGCGGGTGATCGTGTTACCGTCTCTTCGTTCGAGAAAGCTCCATATTGTCTCGGGGCGAATGGAACCGAACTGAATGAATCGAACGACTGCAAGAAGAATTAGGCGCTGTACAATGAAATGGAAAATTTATAAAGTACTTTTAGACGTCGTACGCTCGAGTTTGTGACACAGCCCCCCAGTTTCAGAATATTATGCAATAATATTCCCAAAACTCACAAAGTCGTGCGTACGCGTCGTTCACACTTAGTGAACCAAAGAGGCTGTGCCTACTAACACATAATCGAGTACAGCCCAATGTTCTTCATAAGAATAATGACAGGTAAAGAATTCGCGTACAGAACAGCGGTTTGGCGCAGATTTCTCAACAATTACACATCTTAGGGATAACTCATAAGTTTGAGCACAATAAAGTTCTAGCATTCGAATTAAGCCCGTGCCCATAATAAATGTCTGGCCAGTAGCCATCACAAGTGCGAAACTCATGAAAATACAGCGTGCGCTCCAGTGCGAAAGTCTCGTAGTCTCAATGAGTGTACGTCAGTAACTCAGAAATACATACAATGTACTGATACAATGAAACGCATAAGAAACATAACTAATATGTTGTTCACAAACAATAACATCCAAACGCAAACGTTCACTCATGTCACCACTAGTAACGCCAACTATACACGGCATGGGTGCTGTAGAACAGTGAAAGGTAAAAGTGATAAAATAAGTACATGCTTCGCGTACAGTACGACAGGGAAACAATGAATACAACGTTCAAGCATACAGTACTCGACGTGAAAATACAATTCCGTCTTACACAATTCCACTGATCTCACACGTGCATACCTAAATTGGCATTCTTCATGTTTATCCCGTGTCTATCGGGCGCTTGCGCAACTGCAGCCTGCGGAATTCTGTTCGGACAAGTTCCTTTACAAATGTCGCGCGGATTCGCGACAAACCCTTTCGTGTCCGCCGGGATACCGGGCCCGCGAAAAAGCTTCGGTGTCTGGGCCTTCGTCTGGCGAACATCGGGGCACCTAGCGACTTGTCCTTCCCCCACTTTTCCTCGTGTAGTAACTGACCGGTGCTTCTTTACACCTGTCCGCTGTCTGCAATGCCGGCGCACACGTTTGCTCCTAAGCTTGCGCCCAAACCTGCACTCTTTGTTTCGGCAGCCCGGCTGTTTTCCGAGTTTCTGAAGGCCGGTTTTCATTGACTTGCTTTTTACAGGCCCTTCGGCACTCCTTTCTCTTCTAAGCGGCACAGTCGCAGCGGCCGCAGATTTTGAGAGCCGGAACTGTGCTGGCTTCCCTTTTGCCGGTGCCCGCGTTACGACGAGCACGGCTTCGCCTCGATCCGAGGCATCGCATCGGGGTTCTTCTTTCGAAACAGCGGGTGGTTTCTCTCCCACCGCTGAAGTCACAGGATCGTCGCCGACGCTTATGTACGGCGCGTTCCCTCCGCGGAGTGCGGCTCCGCTTCGCACGGGGGTTTCAAACTTGACCTTAGAGTCAGTCTCTTTGCTCCTCGAGCTGTCCGTTTCAAAAGCGACGCTAGTCTGCCCAGCGAGTTCGCAGTCTCGAACTGGGTCTTCTTGCACAATGAGCGTGCAATTACCCGTGTCTTTTGGAAAGACAACGGTTTTCTCGGGCACTCTCCCCGCAATATCGGGTACCCCTTCGTCTAGAGGGTTCGGCCCCGACGTAGTGATGACATCCACAACCGGGATGTTATCTCCATCCTGAAGCTCCGCATCACGTGTAGGATCATCGACCTTCCAGTTCCAGGTCGGAAGTGGTGCGCTTTCGCACATATCTGGAGGTATTTCCTCCTTTCTGATTGCGGATACTTCCGCCTCTTCGCTTCTAGAGATATCCTGGCGTTCCTTTATCGTTTCAGGGTTAGCACTTAGGTCACTATACCCTTCTCTCGCATTTTCCTCATCTGATGAGGATTCCGCCTTCAACCGTTGTATCTCGAGTCGCCTTTTTAGAATCTCGAGTTCAGCTTTGCGTGCTTTCTCTTCGCGCTCCGCTTTCGCTCGCTCCCTTTCTGCCTCTGCCTGGCGGGCTTTCTCTTCTAGCTCCGCTTTCGCTCGCTCCCTTTCTGCCTCTGCCTGGCGGGCTTTCTTTTCTAGCTTCGCTTTCTCTCGCTCCAACTGAAGTTGTCTCTGAAATTCTTTCTCTCTTTCTTTTTCAGCCCTCTCAGCCTCTTCTCGTGCTGCCTGTCTTGCTCTCTCAGTTTTCTCGTTTTCCTCTTTTTCTTTCTGCGCGACCCATTTTCGTAATTCGGCCCCTGACAGGCCCAGCTGACAGCCCAACGCTACGATTTTCTCTAAATCCATGATTGCAAATGTATCGCAATCTAGCCACAATACTCTAGCCTCTAGCTAGGTATATCTACACAGAGAAAGTGAGCAAGAGCACCAACTTATAAGGATAGTAGCAACCTATGCCAAAAAAAAGTTCGCGGCTCTTTCTCCTCCCTACCGCTCACATCAGACGTCCTGTCGCGGACGCCAGAAATTGTCACCCGTTTCCTTAAATTAGGGTGCACTGTCAGAAGATATGGGGAGTCGACTCAAGAGAGCCAACAAACCCCACCGAATCTACAGGGCACAGGTGACAAAGGGGGTGGCCGTCTGATGTGCGGCTTTCGCCGACTAGAGCGGCAAGAATGAGCAAGAGCCTTGAACGAAAAAAAACACACACAAAGACTTATATTCAGACAGGCAAGTTACAAATACAAGCACGAGGTAACGGATCGATAATTACAGACAACTTAGATGGAATTCAAATACAAGAAACAGTCCAATTAGACAAAATGATACAAACAGGAGCGTTAACAAAGGAATATTACTAAGCGGAGCAGTTAACTAAAAAGAAAACAAACAGTTCGATGCTTATGAGAGACAGAGTCCCTGCATATTCACCGACCGGGCCGGACGATGCACCGCTGTCGGAGGCGAGTCGGCTACCTGGGAAGCGTGGCTTCGCTGTAGGCCAGGCCGTCCGAGACGATCACGGTCATTCGAGGCCCGGGAGCACGTTGGAGTCCTCCAGGGCGCGGGTCGCCGATGGTGTGATGTACAAACTGGCAGGTGCAGTTGTCAATCACGACGTCCAAACGTAGCTGGTGGGTTTAGGTGCGGCTTCTCTTTTTATAGGCGCGCCGGCGCGCCGGCGCGGAGAGGGAGAGCACAACACACCACGCGCCCGCCGCCGTCAGCGAATAACTTCACTCTTCTCCCTTCTAGAATCTTCGACGCTCTTTAGAGCTGGCAAGGCCACGCGCACCTCCTCGAAAGTACTGGAAGCTTCGACGAAACTGGAGCGACGGAGGTTTTATTTTTGTTGTTTTCTCGCCGGCGAGCCGGCGGGTGATCGTGTTACCGTCTCTTCGTTCGAGAAAGCTCCATATTGTCTCGGGGCGAATGGAACCGAACTGAATGAATCGAACGACTGCAAGAAGAATTAGGCGCTGTACAATGAAATGGAAAATTTATAAAGTACTTTTAGACGTCGTACGCTCGAGTTTGTGACAGTCATCCACTCCTCCTAATCCCGCCCAACCACCCCCCTTGAAACGCAAAGCGGAAAGCGATACTCAGCCAGCCTCTACGAACGCGCCCCTTACTCCGCATGAGCTCCGCGCTGAATATCAATCTATTTTCGCGTCGCTTCAGGGCCAGTTGACGGCACTACAACTGTCCACACAAGAATTACATTCGGAAATGCTAGAATGGATGCGCTCGTTCGCTCAGAACCCACCGCCCTCTGCGAACCTAACTCCTGCGGACGCCCCCATACCCATAGACGCCGACAATGACCTCTAAAGACGTTATAGCCTGGCAATGGAACTGCCGCAGCTTCAAGACGAAGCGGGCATCGCTTCAAGCTTTCATCACCACACTGTCTCACACGCCTACAGTCATTGCATTTTCAGGAAACGGGCCCTAATGTCAAAATGTTAAATTACAAAGCATACCGACACTCCGATTTTCCTCAGCTGGCAACTCTAATACACCGCAACTACAGTGTAGAGCAGCGCAGCCTGCCTTTCGACATTCCACACATATTCACGACCATCCTCCCCAACGTATAGGACACAGACAACTTAACGTACTTAATATCTACAGCTCTCCCGAAACACGCAACACACATTCCATGACATCTTCCAATCGGCTCTCCAGCACGCAGGCCACCAACCCCTCCTCATGTGGGCGATTTAATGCCCCGCATATTGCGTGGGGCTACTCCCGCACAACTCGTAAAGGGCGCCTGCTGTGGAGGCGATCCAACAACTCTACCTCACCACTCACAACGACCCTGACCTCGCCACACGCATAGGAAATAGTGTACAGCGCGACACAGCCCCCGATATCACTTGCTCACATCGTCTCG
Organism: Haemaphysalis longicornis; assembly: GCA_013339765.2. Classification (NCBI taxonomy): domain Eukaryota; kingdom Metazoa; phylum Arthropoda; class Arachnida; order Ixodida; family Ixodidae; genus Haemaphysalis; species Haemaphysalis longicornis. Next base: position 37,314,750 of record CM023452.1, on the reverse strand, counting down.
GCCCTGCCACTTGGCATCCTCTTCCACATACCTTGGGCAGCGATCACTTCATTACCGAGTTGCACACCACGATACACATCTCTTCAGACGAGCACCCACAGCACACGCATATAACGGACTGGGATGCATTTCGCATACACAGTCAACATATTGCTCCCCCTGACCCTGACAAAGACACTGACCTCGAGCAGTGGGTCGCCAACCTGTTGCACGCTAAACAACAACACGAGAAACTCGTAGACCCGAAAATCTCCTCCGCCTACGTGACTCCAAAATGATGCATCTATGGGAGGCTTACAGTAGCCTCGAGCGACGGTGGCGCAAAACACAAGCACCGCCGAGCCCTGCGCCGCCGACTCGAACTCCTCCGCACCGAAATTACACGACACGCCGAATACCTTAGGCGGGCCAACTGGCACCAACTCTGCGACGAAATGCGGGGTACCCTCAACATGCGTCGCACCTGGGCTCTATTACGACACCTGCTTGACCCTTCCAAATCCAAATCCAGCCAATCCTTACGTATCACACAGCTTCTCCAAAGCAAGATGGCACCAAGCAAGATATCATATCCCGCCTTAAAGCCCTATACATACCGACCTCTAATTCCTCCGAGCCACCAATTGCACGCTACGCCGGAGCTCCCAACCTCACCCCTCGATGCTGAAATTTCCCGCGAGGAAATCATACAGGCCTTACGTTCCCTGTGCCGCCAAACCGCACCAGGCGCGGACGCCATAACTAACAAGCTACTCCGACATCTTGACGATACTTGTATTGATCACATCACCCACTTTGTTTAACTACCACTGGGAGCACGGCACTCTTCCCAGCTCGTGGAAACACGCAAACATCTCTCTAATCCCTAAACCCAACAAAACTCTTGCACTTGAACATCTCCGGCCTATATCGCTCACTTCATGCCTAGGCAAGCTCTTAGAGCATGTCATCAACACCCGCCTTACTGCCTACCTCGAAGAGAATCAGCTCCTCCCACCCAATATGATTGGTTTCGTCCTAGCCTTTCGACCCAGGATGCTATGCTCCAGATTCACGCTGACATCCTCGCCCAGCCACCTAATCTGACAACGCCGCCATCCTCGCACTTGATCTACATAAAGCTTTCGATCATGTTTCCCACCACGCCATCCTCGACTCCGTCAACCACCACAATCTTGGCCAGTCGCACACACACCTACATAACAAACTTCCTTTCTACCGCACCGCTACACTGCGCCTCGGCTCACTCCACACCACAACTTTCCCTATGCCCTCTCGCGGCACGCCCCAGGGCACCGTCCTTTCTCCGCTTCTCTTTAAACCTGGCTATGACGCCTCTCGCTCGCGCACTTGAGCACACCCCCAACCTCCGATCTGTGATCTATGCTGACGACATCACATTATGGGTGCCCAGCGGTAGTGATGCCATGATCGAAGAGACCCTCAATCAGGGAGCCTCTATCGTACACCAGCATGCCCAAGCTGCCGGTCTCTCTTGCTCTGTCTCCAAATCAGACTTACTTATATTACCTCCACGGCCGATCCCGGTCCACCTCCCTACACGGTGCCGCGATTCCATCCAGGTCTCGCTCGATGGCACAATTATTCCCCATGTCTCACAAGTCCGCATCCTTGGCTTTATCATAAAATCTACTCGCAGGCAGCACACCACACCATCGCCCAGCTTCGCACTTACACCACGCAGATCATTGCCCTCATTAACGCATCACGACCCGTAAAAATGGCCTCGTTGAATCTGAGCGCCTTCGCCTCCTTCATAGCTTCCTCAATCTCTCGCTTCTGCTACCACCTACCGTATGCCACCCTCACCCTCACTCAGAAGCAGTCCTTGGGACGCTCTTTTAAGACGTGCCTATCGTGCAGCGCTTTCTCTTGCCTACACACGCCCCTACCGAACGGACTTCTAGCCCTAGGTCTACACAACACGGTGACGGAGCTACTCGAAGCGCACCGCACTGCCCAAATCACTCGCCTATCCCAAACGCCCACCGGCCGCTGCATTCTTGAACGAGCGCATCTCGACCCACCCATTTCTACTCGATCCTATGGCTACCATCCCTCTCTCAATCCGCTCCAGCATCCACATCAACCCCCTTCCTCGCAATATGAATCCCGCCTTCCACATGGTCGCCGTTTAGCCCGTGCCCGGGATCATCTCAGACGCTACTCCCCTTCCCCGAGCGTCGTATATGTAGACGCGGCTGAGTATCCGAGCAAGCCCGCTTTTGGCATTGCGGTCATAGGAACACCTGGTGCCGACCCGCAAGCTTCAGCCACGGTGCTCACCTCCGACCTCAGTTACCGCGGAGGAGGCGGCAATTGCCCTCGCTCTTACCCAAAACACCCACCCTCTCATTATATTATCAGATTCGCAAACCCGCCATCCGAAAGTACCTCAAGGGCACCATTTCATCACTGGCCCTCCAATTCTTCGCACTCGACCCCCTTCCAAACCCGTGACGCTGCCCACACCGGCATAGGCGGTAATGAGGCTGCCCACCACCAAGCCCAAGCTTTGACACACCGGGCAGGCGCTTCTTTTACACCTACACCCGGCGTTCCCGAGATGTCCCATTCGGTACTGCTCACATACCGGGACATCACCAACATTACCGCTCCTTCGCAGACAACTTCCCCCTCCCCCCCCCTCCCTCACCGCCGAGGCTGCCCACATGTGGCGCCTTCTTCAGACTCACTCGTTTCCTCACCGCACTCTATTAATGCATACGCACCCTCACCTCTTTTCCTCTCCCAACTGCCCCTTGTGTGACGCACCGGACACGCTCTATCACTCGCTCTGCGAATGTCCGCGCGATCCTTTCCCACCTCTACCCTCCCCCACCCTCTGGGAACAGGCTCTGGGGTGCTTCGGACCGCGACCTCCAAGAACTGGTCACCGGTCGTGCCCTCGACCGTCGCGGCGAGCCCTATGGGCCACCGCCACTCCCCCACCCTAAAACCAGAGTTTCATATAAGTGGATTCTATCCCTCTCTCTCTCTCTCTCTCTCTCTCTCTCTCTCTCTCTCTTGCCCTTTCGCGTATATGTCTGCGAACAGTTTTATATTTCCAAAACACAAGCCATTGCAGTCACTGGGTGCTTTAGGTGGTGCCACCGGAGCAAATATTGAGTTAGTTATAAGAAAATCGCCTAGGGTTAGTAGAGGCGGCAGGTAATGGCAAGGAGCGGCGAAGCGCGATTGCCATACGCTTCTCGGCGAGGTTTTGTTGATACGCTGTGTTGCATACGATTCGTGCGAGGTAAAAACGGCCAATGAAAGCTTTCAAGCGCCTTAACACTAACGGAAAAATTAGTGACAATAGCAAAAGTGGATTCCTGAGCCTAATGAATATGTAAATGTTTAACAGACGAGACAAAACGCACGTTGCTGATGACAACTGCAAAACAAAAATGCTCGCTACAGGTAAGCGTCTCGAAGTTATTTTTTACACTCGGTACATAATTGCCTTGGGCACCAAAGCTATGACAATGCTGCAACTGCTGTAAAACCCGCTGCATTTCCCAGTCGCAATCGTGTAGCGACGCGAATTTGAAGAATTCAGGCTAAGAACACCGAATTCGCTTTCGCCGATGCAGGAAAAATATGGCATGTTTCCTCACTCTGACACTCACACAGACGACACCTTTCACATACGTTCCATAGAGCACTTAACATATGTATCGAACACTAAGAAAGCACTTAGCTTGCGCTAATTTGTGCGGAAACAAATGAGTCGTCCGATCGCCCAGCTACCTATCTCAACTAGGCGACGACGAGTTGACTGTTATTTACGAAAAAAACTATGGTTGTGAGGCTCTACTTCGAATCGAACTGAGCAATAGTCCCTAAACCTAGCAAAGCGCTAAGCGCAAGGCGCAAAATGCGGTCACGTTCGCTTGCACAGATAGAAATTCTGGCAGCAGTTGCAATGGATCTGTTGCGTTATGCACAGAAACTACATGCTATACACTGGAGTATTATCTACCGCTGTACAACCCGGCGGCGTGATCCAGCGGATAGTGCGTCGGGTTCCTTGTGTGTTTTTCCGGGCGTCAGGGGTTCGATCCCTGCCGGTGCTGGAGTTTTTTTCTTTTTTCTGCTCTCTACGCAGTTCGTCCTTGGGGAGTATCGGAACGGACCATCCGGGTGGGGGACTAACCGTTCGTCCCCTCGCAGTTAGTCCCCAAAGGGACTAATGATTGTGGCAGAGGCCGTTAGTCCCCCTTTTAGCCCTTTTTGCCTAAGAGTGTACCTCACGTCCCTGAGGCGCAGTCGTGGGGATGCGGTGTTGCATGGTCTAGCGGATGTCGTTGCCGAGGTGGTAGAGCGCGCTCCCAGCTCCCGTTGCGGAGAGGCCAACGGAGCTGTCTTGGAGAGTCGCTGTCTCTCACCAACGCACGGCGAGACGACTTCCTTGCGGAGGAGAAGTCTTGGAGGCTGCAGTCGTGGATGACCTCTTGGGGCACGGCACGGGTCCGGTCGCCCGATCGCCGCGCATCCCGGTCACGCTCCACGCTTCTCAGTCTCCCTTCTCTCGGTGTTCATCTCTGGCTCGTCTCTGCCCGCCGGCCGCTGTCGCTGGCAGCTTCTCATTCGGCGGTTTCCGGCGCGAGCTCGTGCCGTGGTCGCAAGCACATCGCGCCGTGGACGGTGTCGATGATGGTTGGTTGGTTGCCTCCCACCATGGCACATACCCACGCGGGAGATTGGCCAAGAAGTTTTGTGCCTAATGAGGATGTAACCTATATTATTTTAGATCCCAAAATTTAGAAAAGGAAATACCCAACAAAATTTTTTAAATATGTATAAAAGAAAATGAGCTATGTGTGAATGTTTAGCTGGCTAGCAGGAAAACCTGCCTGTCGCCACAACATAAGAATGGAGGGCAGACACAACATCCCTGTGGCAGGCTCCTAGGGCGGAAGCGCCTAGTGACAGGACCTCGGAACTAGATAGCGGAAGGTTAAGGCGTCTAAAGGTTGACTCCAGATGCGTGCGTCGCATTGGGGAGAAGCTGCGGCAATTAAATTGGAAATGTTCTATATTTTCCAGTTCGTCGCAGAAAGGACATTGCGGAGATGGAGCCAGACGAGATTTATAAAGATAAAAATTTAGTGGGGGAATTTTGCACCGACGTTTAGTGATTGCTACCTCGCATATCCTTGTTTCACAAAACATTGGCTTCATGAATGACGAAGGTGGCTATAATCTCTAGAAGATAGAAGGGCGTCTTGCTTATAAACCTGGAGTAGCTGTAGACGTTTAAATCTCGCCCCCAACAGAAAACTGTCATTTGGACATTGCACGACTACAGGGCCACCAAGAGACATGCTGGCTAATTGATCAGCCACTTCATTGTATGAGATTCCTGCATGTCCTGGAACCCACACTAGCCGAACCTCACAAAGCTGATGCGGAACAAATGATCGGAATGTGCGGATAATTGGAGAATCTTTTTCGGATGTTAATGCGGAACACACAGGGAGGCAGTCAGAAAGTATAACTACATGGGAAAATGTATGCTGAAGTTTTTGAAGAGCCAAAATTATTGCCAATAATTCCGCCTGGAAAATAGGTGTGAAATCAGGTAACCTGATCGAAAAGGACCAATCGAGGTACTGGGAGAATATTCCGACTCCAGCTTTCTCATCTACTAGTGAGGCATCGGTAGCGATGACGATATGGGAATGAAGGGTTTGACAAATGATCCTCCAGCAATCCATTAGAATTCGGGCTGGCAACATCTTGGCGTTCGGGGGGAAGATATCGCCGCGTGTATTGCGTCTTCTTCTTTGTCGTCGTTTTTTTACGTTTTTTCGTCTCGTGCTGGTCCTTTATGTCGATGCGATTTCTTCGCATGACAGTTAATCACCCTACGCAAGCGTGCCCATAAGTCTAGTAAGGCTGGTTTCTGTTGTAGGAATTTTTTCTTAGTGTTGGACTCCGTGAGCGCAGGCAAAGCATTGACTGACCAATCCTTTCTTCTTTTTCCGCCTTAATGCTCTCAGCGCCCAGGACCCCAGTTGGCAGCTGAATAAGTTACATGCATGTTTGGGATCACTGGCATATGCAACAGTAATATATTTCGAATGCTATTATTTTCACAAAATGTCTTCAAAACGTTCGCAAAACTGTTGCAGCAAGGTGTGAACCCGAACCCTACTATATGATGTAGCTGGCGCAGCCTTCTAACAATACCGTTCTCTCAAAACTGCGGTAACAAAAATCAAGCTGTGCTCCTGTTTAAAAAAAAAACGGCTCTAGACGCCCCCGTTTGCAGTGTACGCACTTTCTTATAGGCTTCTGGCCGGTGCATGCTAATGTCTACAAGTAGCTCGTATTTTACTGTCGCGAGTGTATAATAAAGCGGCGACACAGCATGACGATATACAGTTCAGGAAGCACAGGCGCAGTCGTGCAGCCTGCGGGGCAATTGATCTGAATGAGATGTTACTCGGCAGTTTTACGGATGGAATGCGCACGATTTGAGGCAGAAATAAATGACTAGCATTCGCCGTGGTAGAGTTTATTCCCTTTAACTCTGGGCTAAGAGTCGCTGGGGCCAAAAGCACGTTTCTGTACCAACAACCGGGTGCTTTGCAACGTTCCGCGGCAGAGAAAGTTGTGCCACGCCTGAGCTCGAATTCATACGTATTTTATGTTGCGAGAAATTATATTCAAAGCAGCGCGGAATTCCCTTTAGGACCCTTGAGTTTTTAGCAAGGGCCCAAGCAAATTCCTCGCGCAAATGCGCTTGTTGCCTTGCTTTACCGAAGCGATTGTTGTTTGTGTATTACACTATACTTAGAGACACTATACGCTTTTGAAGACGCAACAACGTTTACGTGCTTTACGAAATTTCTGGCGTTGACGTGACTTTAAAATTCTGTGCATAAGTGCTGGGCATCTTTCTGTAGACCTAAAAGTGAGGCTGTTTCATGGCATGTGCACACTTCTTTTTCACATGGGTGTGCATACGTCTGCAGAGTCGTCTGGCGCACTTGCGGGCCTTTTTAAGCGAATCTTTCATTGCTAGAGTGTCATGTTTTTATGTCGGCATACAAACACTGCTCATGCTTCGTGTTTCTTTCAAGCGCGATGCGTTCAATAGTGTGAGGCGTTAAAACGCGAACATCCTGGTGTATGTGCCGCAGCACAACGAGACTAGCAGAAAAAGCAAGCTTTCTGAAACATTTATTTCGGCCTCAAAAATACATGTCTCACCACATGGATGTGCATTTTGCGTAGATTAGTTATCAATAGGCACTATTTCCAAGTTGAGTAGAGTCGCATGTAGACAGTAGCGGATTCTCAAAGGTTGGCCGCTATGTAACTCGCGTCAGCTATTCCTGCGTCTCAACTGATCTCTTCGTCGGCGTTCCGAACGTTTTTTTTTTGTTTATTATTTCCTTCGGCTCCTCGGGACAGTGTTTTTGTTGTCAAGACAAGATGCTGTTCTCCAATTTTACGTTCAGTTCCCTAATATCGTCTTAATGGGACGCCGAGTATAGTGCGAACCATACTTGGTTGGTGATCCATCTTTAAAGAGCGGAATGTCTCACGATAACGCGATGGTGTTTTTAACTCGTATGATGAGGAAGATCTGCAGTGCGCCTCCCGGCAAAAATATACGCCAGCGCACCCATTCCATATTTTCCAAGAGCAGGTGCGCGCTATGGCGCGTTACAGCGCCTTAGTGCTGACGTGATCGTAGCCAAGAGTCACCCGTGAGTGCTGATAACTTTCCGCTCCTTGTTGCACACCATCTGTTGGGGCAGCGCCTTGCCCTTCCGAGGATTTCAGTGGACACCGCCAAGTGGCGCTACGGGATTTTTCTCTCACGGTCAACGCCTCCGACGACGCCGACGTGTCTACGTCACGGGTCACCTAATATTATTCATTGAAATTTTGGTTGGGGCGATTTCCGGATGGGTATCTCTCGTGCTCGCAACCATTGCTGTCAGACACGTGCAAAGACCTAACCGATTTTCAGGTCCTCCTTCCCATGCCCTCCACGGCTGCTGCGCGAGCTAGCCCCATAGGTGAGGACAGAAAGCTTGATTTTAGTTCCCGGTGTGATTTTTTCACACTTCTCTGTCCCCCCAAAAGTCGGGAGGTGGTTTCATCAGAATATGTGCACTAGGCATAACATATAATAATTACGAGAGGCTTAGAGGCGTTGCAACTTATCGGCGAAGTAGCTGAGTTGCTGAAGGGTTCTGCTGCGGAGCACGACGACTCGGGTTTATACGTGGAAGCAGAGACCGTGTGCACTGCAAATAGCTAAAAACAACCGTTTAAGGAGATTTGGGTGCACGTCAAGAATACCCAGGTCTAAATTAATTCCTACAACTCCCCCACAGAGCGGTCCGAAGCCCGGGACGTATGCGTCAAGCGCGCAGAGCCAAAGAAATGTCAGGCCTTTGCAACAAGTTTTCAGCCCTCACACTTTTAAGGGGCAATGAGGACGAAATAAATTCTGAGTACATAAAAAAGACTTTTGTATCCCCATCACAATGGTACCATTTGTATCGCAAACTTTAAACAAATACCTAGACATCATGGAAAACACATAAGGCAGCTGCTTGGTTTTTCGTAATTCCCACGACATGCCCACGAAAAGTGAAAGCAATTTCACTCAGCATGAAAGTGTCAAGTGCGGAACAGTGGTTCACCAGATGGGATGTGGCGCCCTCTCTTGAGCAGTTCCAGCATGAGCCTGGCGTTGATACCGAAATCAGTATAAGGGAGTCGCCGCAGCCCCCGAAATGGCCTATAAAGGGACACCGGATTGACTATTTGTTAATACCGGTTACCTAATGCATGAATTGAAGATTTCTCTAATTTCATATTATTGCAGCCTTCGTGGCAACGACGCGGCGCGACTAACACCCCCAACACTTTGCGTAAAAGTATTGTGTGCCTGCGTGCTGCACGCGATTGAACTCGGCTTCGCAACAAGAGGGCCACAAGCTCGATCCCGGCCTGGGGACGAGGTGATCTTTTCAAAGCCGCTGTTTTGGGTGCGTGATGCGCGTCACTTTAACGGTGGCTAGGAACTGTCACCCCGACGAGCTACATACGACCAGCCGGACCCCTGAATGCTCCTGCACTTAAAAGCCCCATCTTGACCTCATACTTATTTTCCGCCCTCCTTTTTTGCAGATATCTATTCTTGACGAGACGGGATCGGTCGTGTACTCAGCCACGAGGCAGAAAACCAACTCTACTGAGCCATACTTAGCCTACTCTGCCGGCACTGGAAGCAACCCTGTTCGGGTGAGGATGCAAGCTCAAATTATTTACGGCTCATGTCGCTTTCACCCTCCACTTCTACGCCTCCCACTTAGCATACCTGTTTACAGAGTGAACATACCTGTTTACAAGAAATCTACCTCAAAAAAGACGACGTAATATTACCGCCACTGCGAGCACTTTAGCAGCAAAACTATGGAGATGTTCTGGTTTTACATGTCGAGGGGTGTAAGCCAGAGGTAAAGCGAGAGATTAAGAGAAGCGAGAAGAGGTGCTCCGGAATGACGACAACGAGGATGCGGCGAACACTGACAAGTGACGGTCAGTTTTGGCGACGATTGTGATGAGAGCTGCGACATAAGGGGTGACAGGGAAAGTCCCCTCGTATGTTACAGAACGCCGGGGATCATAATTGTGCAATGTTGTAGATGTGGGAGGGAAGAATGACGATGGGTGTGAGGACATCAGCAGCTAGAAGGACGACTAGGATTAAGGCGAAATGTATGATGAAGACGGGAACATCGACACCTTTAAGTCAGCGATCGGGACCATTAAAGTCGAGACCTCGAACATCGACAGTTCTAAACTCGAACACCCATAAGTAACCGGCAAGTTCAAAGATGTTTAGTAAGGACCACGACGACGGTATTCATAAAGGGAACGATGAGTACGAGAGGGGCGAAGGCGGCGATGAAGCGGAAGATGCAGTGATAGAGACGATTCAAAACGGGAACAAATACAACAACGAGAATGCTGTGGCACCCCATACTCTTTCCCCTATCATTACTTTTCTCGTCGACTAATAGGATGTTACATATGATTGACAAGTGATGAGCCAGGGGAGTTGTTAGGGTGACAGGACACCCTTCCCCCTCTAATAAATCCATGCACAGAAATGACTTATTCCTCTTTAGGGAATCCAGCGCAGTCTCTCTTTTATGTTATTTTGTAATATTTTTCAGTATCGTATAACATCCCCCGAAAGATATTTCTGGCTATGCCAGTCGTGTAGTGCGCACATGCGGTCACAAAGAAAGGAGTTCGCTGGTTTGTCGGCAGCGGCGTTGTAAATCATTGGTAGCTCAATAATATGGACTAAACTAATTGACTAGAAAAACTTGGCTTTTTGAATCTAATCTCTATAGCTGGGGTTCTGTGCTTTTGTTTCTGCGTGTGCGAAAATTGCGGTTACAAATTTCTTGCCAAGTCGTGCAATTCTATCAAGATAATACGTATCTCATTACTTGGATATAAATTTGGAAAAGATTAGTGGAAACAGGCAGCATTTTTAACATGAGTAGACTATCAGCTAGATGAAAAAGATTTTTCGGAGTTTGTTGCAGTGCGACTCACATTTGCCGTGTCTGCGTAAGCACCGCCCTCTCTTCGTCCTTGTTCCAAGGGCCTCCGTGTCTAGTATCCTCCGGCTCCTCGGTGAGCGGTACCTTCGTGAAGAAAAGTTGCCGTAATGTATGGTGAATGTTACTCCTGCTCTGTCGTAGCTGGCAAGCCCCGTAGAGTCCGGGCTACATCTTCACTGGTCATCCCTTTTGAAGCGAGTGAAATGTGTTATAATTTTTTTTATTGCACAACGAACAAATGCAAAATACGCATATATCGACAGAAATAAACTGAAATAATCTGGTTCCCCATCCTGCCCCAAGTATTATACCCAGTTTAGAGTGGCATAATTGTTCAAGTTGAGAAGCGCTGACTGAACCGTTACGCTTAAGCTTTTTTGTTATTTTTTGCAGGCCGAGGTCGTCTACGCCAACTACGGGCGCCCTAAAGACTTCGATCACCTCCGGGAGTCCGGCGTCAGTGTCAGCGGAAAAATTGCAGTGATTCGCTTTGGTCGTGTGTTTCGCGGCAACAAGGTGAGACGCGTTCCAGTAGACGCATCTATCATTAACGGGGCTTTAAGGGGACGCAAAGACAAAATAAAACTGCTTAAATTAAGGGTGCTCGGCTTTGACAATTCACGCAGCTGCAGTACAGCCACGGAAGACGTCTTTTAACCGAAACAAAACTGGCGAAGCCTGCCCCTAGTCAGGCAAGACATGAATCAGTGAAGCTGCCGGATTTCTTTTTACGTGAGCACTGAAAGACACACCACTCCGCAAGTGTACCCGTTTCAAATTGCTTAGTTACATGTTAGTCGTCGCTTTGCACTGTGCCAGTAGTAGTTGATTGATTGATTTGTAGGTTTTAACGCGCCGACGCAACGCAGGCGATGAGGCGCGCCGTAGTGGAGGGCTCCGGATTAATTTTGGCCACCTGGGGATCTCTAACGTGCGCCGAAATCTCGTACACACGGGCGTTTTTGCTTTTCGCCTCCACCAGAAAAGCGGCCGCCACGGCCGGGAATCGAACCCCCGACCTCGTGCTCAGCAGCGCAACGCCTTAGCCACTGAGCCACCGCGGCGGGTGCCAGTAGTAGTCATCATCATGTGCATAACTAATATCGAGTTCCCCATGCCTACTATTACATGCGCGGTACTGCTGGGGGAAAGCTGGGGCTCTGCGGCGGCGGGTACCTGCACGACGCATGCACGCCCTTCCTGCAGTCACCTGGAAATTTCGTGGAGCGGGTGTTGCTACAGCTGTGGCGTGTTTGCTTGCTAGGCAACGCGAGGCGCTTCTCGGGGTTTGCGACTGTGTTTTTAGGGGTGAAGCCCCTTAGGGGCTAAGGCTATTGGCGTCTCCTGTCGTCGTGGTCGTCGTCGTCATAATCGTGGTCTCATGTAGTCACGGTACAAAAACATCGGGAAACGTGTTTATGCCTCGCGCTAGAATATCACGCGTACTAAAAAAAAAACATCGGGACACTCATTTACGCCTCGCGCTAGAGAGGTTCGGGCTACAAAGACAAGAGACTTTTCAGCAAATCTTTATACTCTACTCCCTAACAGTTTCATTTCCGTTGGCAAAAACGCCAAGGCACCCAGAATACACTTGTACATCGTATGCTTCGCCTCTTCCCATGTTTCACTTAGTCGAGATGACCCGGGAGTTGGTTTTTCTAAAGCCACTGCCCGAGCTGGGGACGATTGGCGGTGGCCGCGAGACACGCGCTTCCGGGTACTCTCGTCATTTTGCCGCTCCTGGGTGATTTCGCCAATTTTTGCTTTGCTAAATCCACTGCGCCTGCTGGGGGACCCTTGGCGGTCGCCAGGAAGCACGCCCTCACATGCGCTCGCCATTTTCTTGATATTTGTGACGCAATACCAGACGAACATTACGGCCAGCTACAACAGCTCCGCTGTAAAAATAAAAAAACAAATACCTGCAAACTTTGTTATTTCACCCTTCGGAAATATATTATGACAAAGATAGAGTGATTTAATATCAGCCAGCTCTAAAGTCATAACTATCAGTGTGGTGACTGAACGTGAGGATTAAAGTGGTACAATCAAACTGAACTACTGAACCCACTACAATCGCTCAGTAATGTTTCTTGGTGGCAGCTTAGGCCGGTGGCCTGTAATAGCGCCAACAATATTCGGTGTCTTGACTTAAAAGTCGCCGGAGAGTGGCTGTTAGATGGCATCTGGCTCGCCTGTTTTCCGTATGCCTTCATTATTTTCTCGAAATTTGTGATAAAACTGGTGTTGTTCTTACCCGGAAAAAGTAGATAATGAGCAAAATTTGTATTTTGTCTTTATGATATCTTTAATGTACCGTTTGTGTGAGCGAAGTGTATACCAGAAATGTTTGCTTGCAACGCGGTTGATCTCGGGGACATTCTGTTATGCACAAATATCTACAAGCCGGTGTCATGTTTTAAGAAACAAATTTACGAACGGTGCCAGGTGTTCGCCTAGTACAATGAATTTAAAAAGAAATTTAAGTTGGGTGCTGTGAGGAGAAATTCGTAAATTTACAGGACACAACACACACAAAAGGTTCGACCCATATGTAAAAAATATCTTTAAATACATCAGTATGACTTCCTACATCCGTCATTTATAGCCAATTTTTTTCAATTATACGTAGAATGCACGTATATTCGGAATCATTGGTTGCAGTTCAGTCTGTCGAAACACAGGCATTTCCGGGGTTGCTTCTATTTGGTTCCGAAGGACTACGCGGTGATTTCTCAAATTAAACTAAGTAAAACTACTTCACAGGAGGAGAAAGGGACCTTCATCAAGCAAACCATCGCACTATATTGAGATTAGGGAACCTTTACAGGAGGAGCAGGACCGCTGGTCAAGGTGGAAGAAAGGGATTGGCATGGAAGAAGGGAAAGAAAGATAATTGCTGCTACCTTTTAAAGGCTCAGTTTCTGCATATGTGATCGAGTTCTTCGCATGCGCACCTCGCAAATTCGTAATAACAGCAGGAAAGTTACTAGCACGGCATAGGTTCGGTAGTTCACTAGAGCTACATACGGTGGAAAGCCCACTCAACCATCACGTGGTAGGCCACTTTTGATGGTGTAAACTGGAATTTCAGATATTACTTGTGTATCGATTTGTAGTGTATAGGGGTATGGGTAAGAGGGTATGATTCTGCGGTGCTGGGTAAAGGCCGCGCACCACCAAGCAATGTGTGCAAGGTCCAATGGAGTGTTAGAATAGCAGTAAAGACATCGGCGGGGTGGGGGGGGGGTGCAGGTGTTGAGTGTAGAACTTACGATCTATTAGGGTGTGATGACTGTTTTGCAAAAAACTAGGTCAGCAAGATTTCACTTGATCGGGGAAGAGGTGGTAGGCTACTGAGGTTGCCAGCTGAAGTTTATGTTTATGGATACGCGCGTCGATCCTTCTTGCGCTGGGAAATGCTCATCGCTGGATAGGGCGAAGGGGACTGCGAGGGCCTTACCACAGGCACCCGTGGAGCTTGGGAGGGAGTAGTACTCTCCTGAGCGACATAATGGACTCCTGGGTTTCTGGAGAAAATGGTTCGTCATCGGGTACCCAGTCGATGCACATGTTTGTATTGTTGCGGTGCAGCAGTTAGATTTCATACAGAATGTCATGGACATCAAAATGGGAAGCATTGTGAGATATACAATCAGCTTCGGCTTCGTAAGTCTGTGTAGATACTGTCTCTAATAGTCTGTACGAGCTGTGTTATAACGGCAGGTGATAGATTGTTTCAAGTCCAGTCCCAGTTACCTCCCAGGCGCGCTTAGTGCCATTCTGGATGGCTTCCTGGCCTAACAGTTGCATTAGGAACCTTTACAGGGGCCCACATGCTGTTGTACGTGACAGCAGGCAATGCAGGAATTCAGACAACAGTCTATAAAAATAAGCAACAGGTGTAAGATCAATTGCTGTGCTCTGACATCTCACTCAAAGTAATACGCAAAAGTCCCCTCCGTCTAACGGCCACAATGGTTGAACGCGAAGCTTTGTCGAGACGGAGGCTTTGGTTGTCATCGGAGTTTTCCAAACTGCTTCGACTATGTGGAAATGGAGCAATCGGATACACGCCGGCTTCATAACGCGAGGTACTCAGGTTCAATTCCGGCCACCGCAAGCGCATTTTTGTTCGCTTCACCCGTGATCATTCACCCTCATCGTCAAAGTTGGCTTTTCTGCAGGGTGTTTTCGTGTTACAGACGCATCAGTGACAACACTAAAGCTTCGCTTTAAAACACAGAAAAATTCTCACTGCTCTCAGCAACATGTATTTATTCAATGTACACCACGTATTGTTCCGCATCGAGGCTTGAAGTGCTCTGTTAAGTATGGTGGTGTACCTTGAAAGAACGTGTCTGAGCAAACGCCGTATTCATTTACACTAGCTTCCGTAGAAATGTCGATTCCGTGCTCGAGGCGATCTCATTGAAGGCGTAGAATTCTCTGCTGTCGCAATGATGTATTAGCACGCTCTATAGGTTTATTGTGCCTTGAGGTGTCAAGTGCTATGGGGACTGGGTAGCCGGGTGGTACAAATAGTGTCCTCGCGTCCCACGCGGCTAAGCCGTGTCGTGGTCACCGGTAATACGCATTAGTTGTATATATTTCCTTATGGAGCCCTCACACACTATAAGGAAAGGCATGCAATGAATGCATATTCCCGGTGATGCCTAATAGGGAGTCACTTGGGTTCTTACTCAACACTGAAAAGAAACTTAGGTCACAAGCCGTTTGACTAAAAATAATCGGAGCATGCTTAAAGATAGAAAACGGGTGTCTTGGATTTGTAAAAAAGAAGGCTGGAAGGCAACCTCACTCAAACTGTTTTAACAAGTATTTTTATCCCGGGAATGCAGTACGGTGGAGTTAGAAATGCTTATTCGTTTTAAGTGAAGTCTTCCGACAGACAAGGGTTGAAATAAAGGGAGGAAGCTTCATCTAATGCTCCTTCTTCGTCATCTTCATCAGCACCATCATCACTTATATTACTGGATGTAAGACAGAACGAACAAAATGGGGGCGAAAATTGCATCTGGACTGCGGTGGATAGGGACAGTTGGAAGTGTGTTGGAAAGCCCTTCGCCCTGCAAAAGACCTCAATAGGCTAATCAGGACGATGTACAAGGACATTTTGGTGTGTTGCTTAACCCACCTGATTAAGCTAGCTCAGTTACGCTTTCGCGAGATTTTAACCAACCGTAAATATTTGCCTGCAGCGGATATTAAAAAATAGGGGTGAAGTGTTTGCCATACTTCCCTAACATGTGCAATATTATCTAAGTACTGACATAAACAGATTCATCATATTTCCGATCATCAAAAAAAAACACGGCCAGTAATCGCAACAAAAGGATGGCTGATATGATTACTTTTAGGTTGATCCTCTGGTCGTTTAGAATAATTACGCTTCATACCCTTTTACATGAGCGACAATTACACATTCTATTACTGTACCTACTTTGTCAGAGTGACCAAACAGATTCGAATATTTTGCACGAAAGGACACTTCGTGGAAGGTACATCTTATGAGGGCCTCAGTGGCGACACGTGCGTTACGCATACATCGCTACGGTCCTCATTATCATAATCATCATCATCATCATGAGCGTCACTTGTACCCGTGTAGGTGTGGGAAAAGAAATTGCAGAAATAACAAATGATATGAAGGCATTTTTACAACACCCGGGCTTCAACTGTTTTAGTGCTTTTTTGCCAAACATAAACCAACTAGCCCACCATTCACTATTCCGTAATTTTTGCAAATACCCTATAATTTGTTTGTTAAACCATTTTACGATTGAATGCTTCTCTTTCGGGTCTACGCTTTTGAGTGCAATGCCAGCTGTCGTTATTCGTGACGGCGCCTTTCCCGGGCCACTGAAAACGGTGAGGTTGACTTCTGACCCGTGCATACATATTATCACGTAGCCCTAGACGACGCAGTTGTGTTGAAGGAAAGACAAGTTTATTGGAGCTAGATAGTACTCCCCCTAACAACTCAAATAATACACAGCTGGTGAAGCAGCAGTCAACAAAGTGACGTGCGCAAGCGAGTGACGGTGAGGCGAATGCGGCGGCGTCTGCTCTGCAGGCATTTATCAATTACACCGAGAACACTGTAGATAAAAGAAGACTATTCTAGGCTAGTAGCGTTAGAGCGAAACATTCTCTCTATCAAATGAGATAATCCGTGCGGCATAAGAAAGAAACAAAGGAACATGCGGTTCACTCGGGACTCAGAGAACACACCCCGGCGCAGCCGTGTGGTAAAAGCGTAAACGTAAACAAATCCAACGCATGGTTCGCGGAAATATGGTGCTTTGGAACAGTACAGTATCCGCAGTGCTACAATGCCGAAATCTGTATCCAAAAATAATACACCAATCGCATTCCCATGCTGCTGTAATTGATAGGTCGTGCTTGTGCGCTGTGGTGACTACACTTGATTTAAAGAATCTGTGCCAGGCGTAACGAGATTCCGTTCCCGTGTTAGTACAAGCCTGCCACTTCCTGCACGACCCCGGTGCCATCCACTCGTTTGCATCGAACACATTTATTGTTGTGAGCAGCTTGTGCTATAGTCTGTGCTATTGAAACAAAAGTCCTTGTTTCGAACAACAGCGGTGCCGGAATTTCGCAAAGGCACGTAATTTGTTCACAGTAAAATCTTCTGTTAGGTCCCCTATACGCGTTTTCTTCAAAAATAATGGCGGTTTAATATTTGTTAGATTGTTAGGGGGCGGGGCAGGGCCCATTAACATATTTAATTAACTTTCTGCATTGCACCTGAAATGGCTTACTTGTACCTATCTCGGAGCGAAATGTCGCCGCGGCGTATGCGACGAGATGCTAATTGCACGAACTGTATCTGCTCTGGAAGATTTGATCTTGTGTGTCAGAATAAGCACGCCCATGGTTATTTCAAGTGTTTGATGATCTCGCAAATAGCACGGACTAGGCTCCACATTGATGTATTGTATTCGGCCATAAATGAAATCCTTACTTTTTGTCAACTGTATCATGTATGGTGGCCTGATTGATTCGTTGACTCGCCCAGGTGAAAGAGGCGGAATTGCGAGGGGCTTCTGCGGTTATTCTCTATCCCGATCCGGCCGACTACGCCTTGCAGCCACAGAGGCCCTTCCCGGAGTCTATGTCTCTGCCCGCCTCCGCCGTCAGCTCAGGAACGCTGGCTGTCCTCAACGGCGACCCGCTGACGCCCATTTACCCAGCTACAGGTAACAACACGCCGTTATTTAGAGAGCAAACATACGACGTCAACAGCTAACGAATCCTTAACGTTTTGGGGGCTGGCCGCTTAGCCAACGAACTGATGCAGTATTGCGTAACGTACGTTCAAATTACCGTTCGTGTTAAAATATTTGAGGTACTAGCTGGGACTTCGACTTTCGGCCATTTGAATAAAGTGAGAACAAATCAGTAATCTTATTTTGAATATCGAACTGACGGCAACCATGTAATTTGATTTTCCGGTCATCATCACTAAAGTGCTTCGCAACGCTAGTTTATTCCATTACAAAAGATATCTTGTGTCGCATAGCGGAAAAAGGGTAGCGCTTTATCGCGTCCGTCTGTACCCTACATCTAGTGTCAGAATGGCCTCCGAGGACAAAGGTACTTCCTCTGTGGCGTCGAATGGTGGCTTCTTTGGCTGGTACTGTCGAAGTCAATACAAGCCTCTTCCATTATGCTTCTCAAGTTTCTTTCGATGCACCCTGCGCAGTGGCTCTACCACATACACCCGCGTTGCTCCTTGCCTTTGCTCAGTGCAGTTGTATAGAAGTTTGTGCTGATGCGTTGTGTGTATAACTCTTCGCGCACCTGTGGGGCACGCAACCAGCAACACAGCAGGGTGATTCCTTCCCGTCGTCGTGAGGAGTACAGTGCGCAACACACTGGTCATTAACATTGAGTTCCACTTCGAGTACTGGCATCTGAAAAACTGCTAGCCAAACTATTTACAAAAATGTTGGAGGCAAAGTTGGTAACCTTGGACTCCAGGACGGTGCATTATTTTTCCTCACATCCCGTTGGGCGAAGGAGGGTAAATCCTGAAATCATGTATGCTAGGCTACAGACAAGTATGTTGCTATGTGTACACCTAGGAAGGCATCCTACTCCCTTGTATGTTGCAAAAGGGGGTGGGAAATTTAGTCCCCAACGTTTGTCCATGGAACATTGGTGTTGCATTGTTGCTAGGGCTGACTTCCGACAAATTTCGTGGTCTCCCCCGGTTTCTTCTGAGTTCGCGTGCCGAGACATGCCAGGTCCGCTGCTATGTGAACGGAAGTAGTGACAGTCGACGTAAGACGCAATAGAGGAAGCGTGAGACAGGGTAGCATGTTCTGTGAACATTCTAGGTGGTGGAGTGACTTCGCAGAAATTCAAACTGGCTGTATTTCCTTTCGCTAATACCCTAGAATCTGCCACAGCGCGTTTGAACAGCACAGTATGAAAATATTACACCAGAAGCAGTTACTTATTCAATTTCATGTGACTACAGGGATGTGCGCTCAGAATTATCGTTACGGAAAATACCGCAAACGTTTAAAGGATGTCAGTATTGCAAAGAAACTAATCAAATTTCTGATAGTGATAGTATTTCATGGTTACACTAACAACTTTTGCAGGTTTCTTTATTCATGTAATTTTAATAGCTTCCATTACTTTCAAAACATGATTACGTGGAGCAAATATTGATGTCATCACATAATGAGCGAAATTCGCGCAGTGAGTAATGCCGCCTAGGATTCAGTTCTATCACGTTTACTGCTCAGACATTCTTAAATGGTAATCCCAGCGGCCCGACATTGCGTCATGATTTCATACAGGAGATCATTAGAAGGAGAGCGGCAGTTGTGCTTAGCTATTTGCAAATTATTCTTCCTACCCTCCGTACGGGCCGAGATTAGGCAGCTACTTTTTATCCTTGCCGTGCTCTGGTTCTCATAAATTCAGCTGCTTTGCTGGGTACGGTAGTATATAAAATTAAATAAAGAAGTAGCGAACCTTGCACTAAATGGCGCAACGCTTCAACCATAGCGAAGCTCCACGACTTTTTTCTACATGAGCACTGAAGGACACACCACCACGCATTTGTACAAGTATGAAATTATTTAAATATTGCCACCTCTCTTTGCACTCTGATAGTAGTAGTCATTGTGATAAACATCGATATGGTCGTGTTCCGCATGCCAAGCATTACATGCAGGGTAGCGCTTCACCACAGCTGGGGCGCAGCGGCGGCGCGTACGTGCACCACGCATTCGCGGCGTTTCTGGAGTCGCGTTCAGGTTTCGTGCAGCAGGTGTTGTGCGAGCTGTGGCGTTGTTGGTTGCTAGGCGATGAGAAGCGCTCTTCAGCCGTAAGTTCGTCGTTGTAGAAAAAAATAATACCGAGAAAATTCCGGGCGCCGACTATGGGTCCGGCAACGCTCACTTACAGCAGCGTCGCCATTCAAGTATTGAGCGTAAATTTATGCTCTCCTGATTTTGTTTGCTTAAGCCACTTTCCGAGTCTATTTTCGTGCTCCTGGGCATTTTAGCCTGTTTTTTTTTGGTTGCTTAAGCCACCGCGCTTGTCGGAAAGGTGGAAAGGTCGATGCGAGGTACGCGCTCATGAGCGCGCGGTGTTTTGTTGGTATTTTTAACTTGTTACGCATTACGCGTACGTTCCACACAATAGCCAGCTGCAGCCGCTACGGTTTAAAATGAGATGTTTTACACAACTGCGTATTCGATTGAGTAGCAGTTTGGACCCCAGATCTAGAATAGTAACTATGGCATTCAGACAAAATTGAGAGCCTTATGAATCGGCGCCTTTTTCTTGCTTAGGTTGGCTTAGAAAGTGGCTGCAGGGTCTCTTTTTCAAGCATCTATCTTTCGGTTGGAGTAAAGCAGTGCTGGGAGGGATGTCATCGTAGATAAAAGAACTCAATGTGTTTTGTAAAGAATCCCAAGCAATAATTATGCCACAGACATTTAGGATTAGCTTGAAACTTCGGTCATCTGATTTCTAATAATTATCAGTTCCTCGCGTCTTGGCTTCAGGGGAATGGACTGCTTCGACTTGCACTCACGGGAAGCAAGCAAATTTACTTATTTGCTTGGTCATTGATTTTAGTGTGTGTTGTAGCCTAATATCGGGGCGTTTGAGGGCAACTTCTGCTACTTTAAGCAGGTGTGTTTATGGCGAGCTGTATTCTTTTACACAGAGTATTTGCCTATATTAAACTCAAACATAGTTTAGATTTTCTTGCAAACACCAGACCCATTACAAAGCTACGTCTTTTACAATTCACTCTTAACATTGCATTGGTGCTAATACAATCCTATAATGGTGACATGTCTATTGCATGCGATCACCAGATGACCTAGTTACTTAACTTAAATGCTTCACCACTAAAGTCTACAGTGTACCTGAATATACATTGGTTTCCTTACTCGCGGTGGCAAATCTCGAACGTCGCATAACGTTGTTGAACAGCAATAGTCAATAAAAGGATAAGTGAAAGCGTCAGCTTGTGTTCCAGCCGGCGTGCTCGTTTTCCGATCTCTCAAGAGGACGCTTACAGGATGCCCGTGCGAGAGGCCAAGCTACCGGGGATCCCGGTCTTCACGGCGTCGTCTGAAGAAGCTGCCGAAATCCTGCGGTAAGTATACGGGGAAGTCGCTTGCGTCAAATGCAAAGGCGCGCTTGCCCTCAGTTCATAATACTCGTATACAGAATGACGGAATCACACCGCTGTGCAGACGTATTGATGTTTTAAGCAGTTATGGAAACCGTCAAGCCATGGTTTTATTCCTACATTTCCAATGGAAAATGAACATCAGCAACATAGCTTGAATTGGAGGCCTCACAGTGAACCAGGCCGTGCATGCGCACTCAATTTTATTGCACCCCAATCCTCTAAAAATGTGTGGAATGCGTACAAATGATTCGTTGAGAGGTGATCGCGCCTATTCAATTCTACATCCAAGAACTCTTCACACCCTTTCTGGCTAAACAAAATGGTGGTAAAAAACTGCACAATTGACCTTCTTGTGGTATGTTGGAAACGCGCAGAAGCGTTTATATGAATTATTGAAGATCTACGTCAATATTATAGCACTTTTCAACCAACCTATTACAAAAAGAAGTTTGTGTTCGTCTGCACGGTCTGTTCTATGTGTTGGAGTTGTATGCCTAGTATAAACCTTCGCTGAAATTCTTCATTTCTACAATAACCCAGGCGATTCTCATGAATGATAGTTTTCTGCTCGCTATACAAAGGAGAAAATGAAACATCTGCCAAGTATTTTAAGTACAGTAATCCTTCATTATAACGAAATCGCTTTACTCGAAATATCGCTTTATTCTAAATGTCATCTGGTCCCGACCCAAACGCATGCATTTTAGGCCTCATTACTCGAAGCGCGGGAAGAGCTGGACCTGCTTAGAGCACAGTGGCGAGCGGAGGCGTCGCCGAGCGCCGGCGAGCCAGCGGTGAGTCAGACTGTCAAAATGGCGGGTCAACGCAAGCTGGTGTTTCCCGGGCGATTTTCTCGAGCTGGTCACGCTCGATTCGTGCCACCCGGCTTCAGAAAAACGGCCCGAATGCGTGGTAGGGTGATTGATTGTAGGGTATAACGCGCCGACGCAACGCAGGCGATGAGGCGCGCCGTAGTGGATGACTCCGGAATAATTTTGACCACCTAGGGATCTTTAACGTGCCGCAAAATCTCGTACACACGGGCGTTTTTGCTGTTCGCCTACATCAGCGAACCGGCCACCGCGGCCGGGAATCGAACCCGCAACCTCGTGCTGAGCAGCGCAACGCCTTATCCAATGAGCCACCGCGGCGGGTGCGTGATAGGGTGATTCAATTTTGTTTCTAGACATTGGTCAATGGCGTGGACGCGACGTTGCGCGTACACTGACTGTCGAAGCGCAGAATTAGTAGTGTCGTCGAAAGCGGGGCGAGGAAAAACGCTTGTTTTGCAAACCTCACGGCTGCGCACCTCATGAAAGAATTGCTCAGGGATCATGTAAAGCCGCTAGTGCAAAATTGGTCAGCTTTGCTTCACTTGATACATTGTGTTGTTGTTCTTGTCAGTTGTGGCGCAATTAGAGCTCAAATACGTTAGCTTTTATCGAGTGGTAGCTTACATCAAAATACCGCTTATAACAAAAATGTTTTGCCACCCCGCTGACTTCGTTATAACAGAGCATTTCTGTATATACTCATTGCAATTCCGGCTTGCGTGCAGCGAGAAGGCGTCGGAATGGCAAGCCCCTGCAGGGGCTCTTCAGTAGGAATATTTAGTAGCCGAGGTGACCGGAACTGAAGCGATCCCTCTGGTTACGCTGGCCTTCTGAAAACGTTCCGTTCACGTGAGGGCAGTTCCTTTTTTGGCACAGAGGTGTCACGGGTCAGTCTCATCCCGTAGAGAAGTTTCCGTCGCCTTTCCTCCAGCCCGGAGTGTTGGAGGAAAACGGTGGTGTTGGGGAGTATAAAACGAATCCCGTATGGCTCGTAAAGCTTTTATTTGCCATTGAGAATGGTCTGCGTTTACTTGTCAACTAAACCGCAAGAACGAATACACTTTAGCAGAAAGTGGCAAAATTATTTAAAGGATGAGCTTGGCGCTGTGGATTGGATACTCCATTGCGTAGGCTACTCAAGCAAGAGTGGGGAGGGGGATGCTGGCTCTTATTCTTGACCCCTTTTCGAAGACGTTCTCTTGATCATGCTTTCTCCTTGTCTCGCTTCCTATCCTCCGTGATATTCACGCCTATTGCATTTAACTGAAGCACATATGCATTTGAAAAAGAACACCTGGACATTTCATCTATCCCACCTAAGAAAAACTTTCCTGTGTGACAAACTGGCATGCGACAAATGTTTCCCCGTTAGAAACCGGCCTGTTGCCAATACGCCTATGCGAAATGCCATCTTACGAGCGGTCCGGTTACCGTGCGATGCATGCGAGCGTTTTAAAAGCTAAAATGGGGATTATCAAGAGAGTCATCCAGGTAAAACACCAAAGAAGAAAAAAATTAAAAGCGTTCGCCCACTTTTGTCATAATTATCTTGAGGGAACAAAAAATGTGGGAATTATTGATAATGGTCTAAACAAAGTTGCGTCATGGCGGCTGCATCGTATGGGAACACCGTTTTATTTCAACACAACCGGCCAAACTGTGTCCCCTCACGAACTAGCCAAGGCATTTAATAGTTCTTCGCAGTTGCTAGTCACTGAGCGGAAACGGTTTCTCGAATTTGCTAAAAATCAACCAGATCGCTACCGCGCGCAACGGCATGTTGATGCAACTATATATAATTGAACCGTTAGCAGCATAGTTTAACCACACACCTTCCGTAAAAAGGAATGTAAAACTGAGAGAAGCCGCGGCAAGGGCCGGTGCAAAAGGTTCTTCTCTGAGATGAAAAAAGCAGGCCCACAAGCAGGCCCACAAGCGAGGCCCACAAGCAGGCCCACAATCTAGTACAACAAAAACAACAACAACAACAAAGAACACACACACACAAAACGGAACAATCGGGATTAAAAATAGTCGCGGTGTTTTCTGCAAGAGGATTTCATATAGAAGGGCGCAGTCGAAGGAAACCGCAACTGAAATATTGGAGCTGGATACCATGATGTACCCACTAGAAAAGGCCATTGGTGATCTAAGCGCAGGGAAATCTCCAGTACTACAGATTATTGGCTTAAGTTCTTCTGGTTAGAAAACGTTTAAAGAAGAATTTTCCGCTACTTGAGCTAGAATAAGCTTTTGATAGTCTCTGACATGATATTGTCTTTCAGTCTTGGAGAATACTAAGGTAATAGGTAATACCATGATCCGGGCAGTAATTAACATTGTATATATAGATTAAACTACTAATACAGTAATGAGCAAGAAGACCACACGTAATACGGAATTGCTATTATCCCTTTAGTAAGAATCTCCAGCTTCACACTTGCTCTTCGCTGTGTCAATTAGTCCCGCTGTGTGTATACAACGGCATCAGACATCTCTTTTAGAGCAGGTGAAGTGGAAGCAAGGCAATACACGGATGACGTAGTTTGACCTAGTACTGTCCATACAAGTGCTACTGATGCCACAGCCGTCCTAAAGAAGTTTTTAATGTAACACAGAATAAAGTACGTTAGTTTTGAGAAGTGCTGGGGCCTTTGTCATGGAGAGTGGGAAGTGATAGCGAGTAACAACGATCAGACTGACTAGTCGGCCGCGTCGTTCACCTACTTCGGAGAGACTTTGGTAAGGCAGAGAAAGAACATGCTGTATTGGGGATAAAAACAAAGGGGATTCCCGTTAAAGCAGAGGCAATTTCCGATCCCCGCGCGTGCGACGTATGCTACACATTTCTGCTCGTAAAATTGTGGTATGGCATGGAAGGAGTGTAATGTTTGCGGATTTACCTGGAAAGCTTGGTCCTTGTACGTGATTTCAGTGTTAAATAATCAGCTAAAAACTCCAAAGCATAGAATGTCTGTGTTGCCCAGAAAACTGGAAGTTTCAGTTTCGGTTTTTTAGAAGCCGGGTGGGTTTACATTTCTTTTCTGTATCTTCCGAAAGAAACTGTGTAGGAAGAAACTTTTTTAACAAACTTATGTCCAATACATTCCACATCTAACAAACAACAGTAACAATACTAGGCAGGAACGGCCCGCAGCGCGTGGAAGCCAAGGGGCTAAAATAGTTTTTTCTCAACCACAGAACTGCTTTAGTTTCCCTTTCAAAGTTTGTCAGAAGCGAATACGCGGACAGGGCTTATTCTGATAAATTAACCGCTTATTTCGTTATCTCAAAGGTTCGAGCGGGTGTTCATAAAGACAGGCAAAAAGGGCCCATCTCCCCGCGACGGGGACTCGAGTAAATGCGTCGCATTGGGGGTGGGTGTATTGCGTTAACGTTTAGTGTTTGGGGAGTTGGTGGTAGTGAATGCGTTGTATCAGCAGCTTCTTGACGTAGTTTGAATGAGTCAAGGATATAAGGCGCGTTGTAGCCTTCCATTCTGTGTCGGCTTTGTGGCGCAGTGGGTAGAGGCACCATGTACCTGCCTTCCGCCCGCAGGGTCGTGGGATCGAAACCAGGCGCCGGTAAGTATTATTTTTTTATATAGTGTAGGGGGAGGGGTGCGGACCTGTTGTTCAGAGCGAGGAGGGTAGTGTGATGCGGGAGAGGAGGAGTGGGGGAGAGGGCGCGCCTGGAACGGCTGTTGCGGACGCCGAGGCACGCCGACAACACCGGGTGACATCGTGAGTTAAAGAAATGCTCTGCATTTAAAAAATTGACATTTTGTAAAACATTTGCCATTTTGGTTTGGCCTCTCACCTGAACCAGCGCTGGTGATACCCGCAAACCTCCTCATGGACACGGACGCCGCAAGTCATTGAATCCACCCTGCACGCAGGCATTCGCGTCCCCTCTGGCGGCCGTTTTGGATTCGACGGGAACATGTGTCCTACCGCTAACGATGAACGCATTGCTCCGTGGGCTGTCCCTCTCTTGGCGCGGTTTTTTGTGGTATGGGACCGCCCTTGACTTCTGGAGGGGTCGTCGAGAATTAATCGGAAGTAAACTCGTCACAGCCACCTGACATAGGTGAACTTGTCAAAAAAGGCGTCATTAGCCATGTATGACTAGGAATATTCATACACAGGGAAACTGGGCACGCGTTCACTGCCTCACTGTCTAGCTCTTTAATCAATCATCCGCGCGTAGTTCAAGTTAAAATATTACAAGAATTCTGAGAATTTCTCACTTATGTTTAAGCTTTCGCTCAAGGCTTCATTGTTGCATCAACTTGGGTGGTTGAAGCAACATTAACCGCTTCCTGGGTGACCTTGAAAAAGCACGCCAGGTGAGACAGAGGATTTTTTACTGTTCTTTTCGCTAAATATTTCAGTGCGCTATGTTGTACATTAGGTTGACATTCGTGATTACATGACCTAATTTTCATATTTTAGCATATAATTTTACATTGATTTATTCAGGGGAAGGCGCTACATCCACTGACTTTTGTGAATTTGTTAGTTCATTTCTGTATTTTGGTCTTCAGATATTTTTCTTTTTTGCCCTATGGCGCGAAGGCGAATGATTGCTTGATTTCTGCGATCTCTTTATTTCACATCACCTTTTTAATATGACCTCGTTATCTCTCCTTGCTTAGTTTTCTGTGACCGTCGATGATTTCCAGAGTTTGCTATCAACCACAGATTTGGATATTGCAATATTTTATTTAGCTTTGTTACAATGTGCGCCCTTTGACAAAATTTTGTGGGCCAATCCCGAACCTTCTCGACCACAAAGAATTCAAATATTCGGCTTAACCCTTCAATGTGACAAAAACATTTTAAGGCAATAAGAAAGAAAATGTGTTCTCTTTACCTTTTGCTGCATAAATCGTTTCAGCCTTGTTCGGGACGCAATCTTGTACATTCAATTTTTGTAGCCAGCGCGTTTCCGGCTTGGCCCAGATAATTTAGACAAGGACTGTACATTTCCACTAATTAAACGTCTCTTTGTCTTATATTCGCAAATTACGCATTTTTGAGCAGCTACAGGGCCTTCCACGGCCAATGTTGGGGTACTCGACAAAAAATGATTGCGCATTATTAACTGATAATAGAGTAAAACTCCAGTTTTTAAAATATCAAGGGGTCCTGTCGTCGGCCAGCAGCTACTACGTGGTACAACCCCACTTCCATTGCGCATCCACAAACATTCGCCATCCTTGAGTTGTGTGTGGGCCCTGATGCTAGGTGGGCCCACGCTATTATAATTACCTATCATCAAATGTAGCAAGCTCTCGGAAACGTGGAAATATGACTTCGTTTTACTCCACAATAGTGGTTGGAGCGGTACACGTGGATTGCTGCAAATTCTGTGTCCATGTGAGGAACCACCGGCTACAAGAATTTTAAGAAATTAATGAAGAAGTGTGTGCGTGAATAAAGGGGGCTGTAAACGTGTACGCCGATAAAAATATTGCAGGCAATAGAAACAGTACTGATGATGATGTTGATTGGTCTTTGACGAGAAGGGGTCTTGCACTGTAGTGGTCAGCGGACATCCGCAAGATGCGATGAATGACAGCCCCTAGTATACCTCGATACCTCGCTGTGTTCGACTGACTGCAACACATTAGCCCTTGAGATATATATATATATACATACATACATACATATATATATATATATATATATATATATATATATATATATATATATATATATATATATACATACATTACATATATATATATATATATATATATATATATATATATAGAAATATAGAAATAAGGGCCGGCAGCCGAGAAAACCTCGGAAAGCAAAGGGGAGGATGTGGTAGATCATTGAAACAGATTAAGAATTTGGAAAGAAAGAAAGAAAGTGAAGAAAAAATGCCCGCCAGGTGGGATCCGAACCCACGACCTCCAGAATACCGGTCTGGTGCGATAACCACTACGCTACCGGCGGGGCGATTTTCCCATTCACTTTCTGGGGTATTTATGTTAGGTATGTTTGTTTCCTGTGCTTGGGGGTGGTAGCCAGCGCCATTCGGACTAATCGGGGTGAAGGGGACCTTCTTTTTAACCCCCGGGTCGTGACTCGAGTGTCTACGACATGTCCAGAGCGGTCGACCAGCTTTGAACCCTCTTAAGCTCCCTCCGGCAACAAGACTGCCAGAACAGAGGCCCTCGCTATGCATGTAGCGAATCAGAATAGGAAATGAGGGGCTCGTTGAAAATAACACAGAAATAAGGGCCGGCAGCCGAGAAAACCTCGGAAAGCAAAGGGGAGGATGTGGTAGATCATTGAAACAGATTAAGAATTTGGAAAGAAAGAAAGAAAGTGAAGAAAAATGCCCGCCAGGTGGGATCCGAACCCACGACGCAAAGAGCAGAACAGGGCTCCAGCATGTGGAATCGAAAAAATGAGGGGCTTTGAAAATAAACAGAAATAAGGCCGGCGCCGAGAACCTCGGAAACAAAGGGGGTGTGTGATCATGAACAATTAAATTTAAAAAGAAAGAAAGTGGAAATGCCCGCCAGGTGGGACCGAACACGACCTCCAAATCCGGTCTGTGGAAACCACCGCTACCGGATTTTAAGGATTTATGTAGGAGTTTGTTCGTGTTGGGGGTGTACGCGCCATTCGGATAACGGGGTGAAGGGGATTCTTTTTGGGTCTGACTGAGTGTCGCATGCAGAGCGGTGACAGCTTTGAATCTAAGCTCCTGGCAACAAACTCCAGAACAACCCCCTATGATGTAGCAATCTAGTGGGGCTCGTTAAAATACACAATAACGGCAGCGAGAAACCTCGGAAACAAGGAGGAGTGGTAGATCATTGAACAGATTAAGTTTGGAAGAAAGAAAGAAAGTGAAGAAAAATGCCGCAGGTGGGTGAACCCACGACCTGAACCCCAAAAGACAAGGGAGGTGTGTTTTGATAGATTGGAAAGGAAGATTAACCCGTCGTGGCAACCAGATAGATTGCTCACACGCACGGCCGGGCGATTACACAGACGGGGGTTCTTAATTCGGTATTGTGGATCGGTCCTTCGGGGTAGCGGCCATTCGGCTAATCGGGGTGAAGGGGACCTTCTTTTTAACCCCCAGTCGGACTGAGTCTACGACATGTCCAACGTCGACCAGCTTTGAACCCTCTTAACTCCCCCGGCAACAAGATTGCCAGAACAGAGGCCTGCTATGCATGTAGGAATCATATAGGATGGGGAGGCTCGTTGAAAATAACGAAGGACAGGGCACCCGAGAAACCGGGAAGAATGGGGAGGGTGAATTGAAACAGATTAAGAATGAAGAAAAAAGAAAGTGAGAACAAGCCCGCCAGTGGATCCGACCCCGCCTACAAATACCGGCTGGTTCGAAAATACTACCGGCGGGGCTTTCATTCGGTATCTGGGGTATTTATGTTGGTAGTTGTTTCCAGGCTTGGGATGTGCGGCGATTGATAACGGGGTCGGGACTCGTTTTACCCGGTCCAGACTGGTGTCGATGCCAGCGTCGACCAGCTTTGAACTTTACCTCCTCGGCATTAGATCCAGAAAGAGCCTCCTGTGCTGTGGAATCAAATAGGAAATGAGGGCGGAATAAAAAACTCGGGCGGAGCGTGAAAACTGAAAGCAAGAGGATTGGCATTGAAACAATTAAGAATTTGGAAAGAAAAAGAGGAGAACAAAGCCCCCAGATGGGACGAACCAGACACCAAGACCGGTCGGTGCGATAACCACTACACCGGCGGGGATTTTCCATGCATGTTGGGGTATTGTGTTAGGATGTTTGTACGTTGGGGGAATGGTAGCAGGCCATTCGGATAATCCGGGTGGGGACCGTTAACCCACGGCGACAGTGTCTCGACATCCAAGGTCACCGGCTGGAACCCTCCAACCCCTCGGCATGCTGTAGAAAGAGCTCGATGCGGGGCGTAGAAACAAAGAGGGGTCGTGAGAAAACCGAAAAAGCCGGGCCGGAACTGAAAAGAGATGTGGTAGACATTGAAACATTTAAAATTCAAGACAGAAGACGAAGAAAAAGCCCCCAGGTGGGGACCGACACCAAATACCGGCTGGTGATAACCACATACCGGCGGGCGATTTTCCATAGTTGGGGTATTTTGTGGTAGTTGTTTCCATTGGGAGTGGAGCAGGCATTGTTAAGGGGTGACGGGACTGTTTTTAACCCACGGTCGACTACGTCTGAATCCAAGCGTCACCGGCTTGACCCTCCTAACTCCCTCCGGCAATAGATGCGAAGAGGCCCTCGTTGGTAGAACAGAATAGGAAAGGGGGCTGTGAAAAAACAAAAAGGGGGCTGCGAAAACCTCAAAAAGGAGATGTGGAGATAGAAACTTAAGAATGGAAAAAAGACGCCAGAGAAAAGCCCTCCAGGTGGTCGAACCACGACCTCCAGATCGGTCTGTAACCACACGACCGGCGGGGCGATTTACCCTTCGACTTTCTGGGGTATTATGTTAGGTATGTTTGTTTCCTGTGCTTGGGGGTGGTAGCCAGCCCATTCGGTAACTCGGGGTGAAGGGGACCTTCTTTTTAACCCCCGGGTCGTGACTCGAGTGTACGACATGTCCAGAGCGGCGACCAGCTTTGACCCTTAAGCCCCTCCGGCAACAAGACTGCCAGAAAGAGGCCCTCGCTTGCATGTAGCGAACAGAATAGGAAATGAGGGGCTCGTTGAAAATAACACAGAAATAAGGGCCGGCAGCCGAGAAAACCTCGGAAAGCAAAGGGGAGGATGTGGTAGATCATTGAAACAGATAAAATTTGGAAAGAAAGAAAGAAAGTGAAGAAAAAACCCGCCAGGTGGGATCCGAACCACGACCTCCAGAACCGGTCTGGTGCGATAACCACTACGCTACCGGCGGGGCGATTTTCCCTTCACTTTCTGGGGTATTTTGTTAGGTATGTTTGTTTCCTGTGCTTGGGGGTGGTAGCCAGCGCCATTCGGACTAACGGGTGTGAAGGGGACCTTCTTTTTAACCCCGGGTCGTGACTCGAGTGTCTACGACATGTCAGCGGTCGACCAGTTTACCCTTAGCTCCCTGGGCAAAGACTGCCAGAACAGAGGCCCGCTATGCAGTAGCGAATCAGAATAGGAAATGAGGGGCTCGTTGAAAATAACACAGAAATAAGGGGTGGCAGCCAGAAAACCCGGAAAGAAGGGAGGATGTGGTAGATCATTGAAACAGATTAAGAATTTGGAAAGAAAGAAAGAAGTGAAGAAAAAATGCCCGCCAGGTGGGATCCGAACCCACGACCTCCAGAATACCGGTCTGGTGCGATAACCACTACGCTACCGGCGGGGCGATTTTCCCATTCACTTTCTGGGGTATTTATGTTAGGTATGTTTGTTCCTGTGCTTGGGGGGTGGTAGCCAGCGCCATCGGACTAATCGGGGTGAAGGGGACCTTCTTTTAAACCCCGGTCGTGACTCGAGGTCTTACGACATGTCCAGAGCGGTCGACCAGCTTTGAACCCTCTTAGCTCCCTCCGCAACAAGACTGCCAGAACAGAGGCCCTCGCTATGCATGTAGCGAATCAGAATAGGAAATGAGGGGCTCGTTGAAAATTAACACAGAAATAAGGGCCGGCAGCCGAGAAAACCTCGGAAAGCAAAGGGGAGGATTGTGGTAGATCATGAAACAGATTAAGAATTTGGAAAGAAAGAAAGAAAGTGAAGAAAAATGCCCGCCAGGTGGGATCCGAACCCACGACCTCCAGAATACCGGTCTGGTGCGATAACACACTACGCTACCGGCGGGGCGATTTTCCCATTCACTTTCTGGGGTATTTATGTTAGGTATGTTTGTTTCCTGTGCTTGGGGGTGGTAGCCAGCGCCATTCGGACTAATCGGGGTGAAGGGGACCTTCTTTTTAACCCCCGGGTCGTGACTCGAGTGTCTACGACATGTCCAGAGCGGTCGACCAGCTTTGAACCCTCTTAAGCTCCCTCCGGCAACAAGACTGCCAGAACAGAGGCCCTCGCTATGCATGTAGCGAATCAGAATAGGAAATGAGGGGCTCGTTGAAAATAACACAGAAATAAGGGCCGGCAGCCGAGAAAACCTCGGAAAGCAAAGGGGAGGATGTGGTAGATCATTGAAACAGATTAAGAATTTGGAAGAAGAAAGAAAGTGAAGAAAAAATGCCCGCCAGGTGGGATCCGAACCCACGACCTCCAGAATACCGGTCTGGTGCGATAACCACTACGCTACCGGCGGGGCGATTTTCCCATTCACTTTCTGGGGTATTTATGTTAGGTATGTTTGTTTCCTGTGCTTGGGGGTGGTAGCCAGCGCCATTCGGACTAATCGGGGTGAAGGGGACCTTCTTTTTAACCCCCGGGTCGTGACTCGAGTGTCTACGACATGTCCAGAGCGGGTCGACCAGCTTGAACCCTCTTAAGCTCCCTCCGGCAACAAGACTGCCAGAACAGAGGCCCTCGCTATGCATGTAGCGAATCAGAATAGGAAATGAGGGGCCGTTGAAAATAACACAGAAATAAGGGCCGGCAGCCGAGAAAACTCGGGAAAGCAAAGGGGAGGATGTGGTAGATCATTGAAACAGATTAAGAATTTGGAAAGAAAGAAAGAAAGTGAAGAAAAAATGCCCGCCAGGTGGGATCCGACAACCACGACCTCCAGAATACCGGTCTGGTGCGATAACCACTACGCTAACGGCGGGGCGATTTTCCCATTCACTTTCTGGGGGTATTTATGTTAGGTATGTTTGTTTCCTGTGCTTGGGGGTGGTAGCCAGCGCATTCGGACTAATCGGGGTGAAGGGGACCTTCTTTTTAACCCCCGGGTCGTGACTCGAGTTGCTCTACGACATGTCCAGAGGCGGTCGACAGCTTTGAACCCTCTTAAGCTCCTCAGGCAACCAAGACTGCCAGAACAGAGGCCCTCGCTATGCATGTAGCGAATCAGAATAGGAAATGAGTGGGCTCGTTGAAAATAACACAGAAATAAGGGCCGGCAGCCGAGAAAACCTCGGAAAGCAAATGGGAGGATGTGGTAGATCATTGAAACAGATTAAGAATTTGGAAAGAAAGAAAGAAGTGAAGAAAAATGCCCGCCAGGTGGGATCCGAACCCACGACCTCCAGAATACCGGTCTGGTGCGATAACCACTACGCTACCGGCGGGGCGATTTTCCCATTCACTTTCTGGGTATTTATGTTAGGTATGTTTGTTTCCTGTGCTTGGGGGTGGTAGCCAGCGCCATTCGGACTAATCGGGGTGAAGGGGACCTTCTTTTAACCCCCGGGTCGTGACTCGAGTGTCTACGACATGTCCAGAGCGGTCGACCAGCTTTGAACCCTCTTAAGCTCCCTCCGGCAACAAGACTGCCAGAACAGAGGCCCTCGCTATGCATGTAGCGAATCAGAATAGGAAATGAGGGGCTCGTTGAAAATAACACAGAAATAAGGGCCGGCAGCCGAGAAAACCTCGGAAAGCAAGGGGAGGATGTGGTAGATCATTGAAACAGATTAAGAATTTGGAAAGAAAGAAAGAAAGTGAAGGAAAATGTCCCCGCCAGGTGGGATCCTAACCCACGACCTCAGAATACCCGGTCTGGTGCGATAACCAATTACGCTACCGGCGGGGCGATTTTCCCATTCACTTTCTGGGGTATTTATGTTAGGTATGTTTGTTTCCTGTGGCTTGGGGGTGGTAGCCAGCGCCATTCGGACTAATCGGGGTGAAGGGGACCTTCTTTTTAACCCCGGGTCGTGACTCGAGTGTCTACGACATGTCCAGAGCGGTCGACCAGCTTTGAACCCTCTTAAGCTCCCTCCGGCAACAAGACTGCCAGAACAGAGGCCCTCGCTATGATTGTAGCGAATCAGAATAGGAAGGAAATTTGTAGGGGCTCGTTGAAAATAACACCAGAAATAAGGGCCGGCAGCCGAGAAAACCTCGGAAAGCAAAGGGAGGATGTGGAGATCATTGAAACAGATTAGAATTGGAAAGAAAGAAGAAGTGAAGAAAAAAATGCCCGCCAGGTGGGATCCGAAACCCACGACCTCCAGAATACCGGTCTGGTGCGATAACCACTACCGCTACCGCGGGGCGATTTTCCCATTCAACTTCTGGGGGTAATTATGTTAGGTATGTTTGTTTCCTGTGCTTGGGGTTGGTAGCCAGCCGCCATTCGGACTACTCCGGGGTGAAGGGGACCTTCTTTTAACCCCCGGGTCGTGACTCGAGTGTCTACGGACCTGTCCTAGAAGCGGTCGACCCGATGCTTTGAACCCTCTTCTTAAGCTCCCTCCGGCAATATATAATATATATATATATATATATATATATATATATATATATGACTCAAAAAATTCTTTATCTCTTTCTATGACCCTCGAAAACCTCCCCTTTGCTTCCCGAGGTTTTCTTGACTGCCAATCCTTATTTTCTGTCTTAAGTTCACACGGAAGCCCCTCATTTCCCATTTTCTTGATTCGCTACATGCTTAGCGAGGGCCTCTGTTCTGGCAGTCTTCGTGCCAAAGGGAGTTTAAGAGGGTCAAGGGTGGTTGAACCACTCTCGCAATGTCGTAGACACTCGAGTCACGGCCCGGGGGTTAAAAAGAAGGTCCCTTCACCCCGAGTAGTCCGAGTGGCGCTGGCTACCACCCCCAAGTGCAGGAAACAAAAATACCTTAACATAAATACCCGAGAAACGGCTGGGGAAACAGCCCCGCTGGTAGCGTAGTGGTTGTCGCACCAGACCGCTATTCTGGAGGTAGTGGGTTCGGATCCCACCGGCGGGCATTTTTTAACCACTTTCTTTTCGACTAAAAAAATTCTTTCATCTCTTTCTATGACCCTTCGAACAACCTACCCTTTGCTTTCCCGAGGTTTTCTTGACTGCCAATCCTATGTTTTCTGTCTTATTTTCACGGAGCCCCTCATTTCCCATTTTCTGATTCGCTACATGCTTAGCGAGGGCCTCTGTTCTGGCAGTCTTGGTGCCAAAGGGAGCTTAAGAGGGTTCATCGCTGGTCGACCACCATCGACATGTCGTAGACACTCGAGGTACGGCCCGGGGGTTAGAAAGAAGGTCCCCTTCACCCCGAGTAGTCTGAGTGGTGCTGGCTACCACCCCCAAGTGCAGGAAACAAAAATACCTTAACATAAATACCCGACAAAGTGCTGGGGAAACAGCCCCGCGGGTAGCGTAGTGGTTATCGCACCAGACCGGCATTCTGGAGGTCGTGGGTTCGGATCCCACCCGGCGGGCATTTTTTCACAACTTTCTTTTCGATTCAAAAAATTCTTAATCTCTTTCTATGACCCTCGACAACCCCGCCTTTGCGTTCCGAGGTTTTCTTGACTGCCAAATTAACCCTTGTTTTCTGTCTTATTTCACGGAGCCCTCATTTTCCCTTTTTCTCATTCGCTAAAATATTATATATATATATATATTATATATTATATATATATATATATATATATACATACATACATACATGAGAGGGTGGGCGCACGTAGGTAAACGATGGTAAAACTCACGTTTCGACCGGGTGCGGTATTCGTCAGAGTAAACTTTGGTAATTGAGCGCGCGGAATATATAGGCACGAAATGATAAAAGCTTAAAGGCTCACGAATAAAGTCTTGCCAGTTGGCAGGTTCACATCAACACACACAGGAAATGTAATAATAAAATAAGAAAATGAGAAAACCACACATGTGTGTTTGCACACTTGTGAATTAGCAGGAAGTTTACAAATAGAGAACTTATGCGGAATATGAGATCAAGGGGGATCAACAACGGCCGTTTTCACGCAAAATGATAACGTTCGGGGATGGCATCTGAACACTTTATAGGCAAACACATCAGGAGCGATATATAAAAACTGAAAGTAAAAATGCATTCGTTACTGGAAACGTTGCATATCGGTTTCATAGCGCAATCAAACAAGTCGGTAAAGCCGCATTAGAATTGGTTGCTCTGCTTCTACGGTTCCAATAGGAATAATGCAATTACGGGGGCATATCAGGACTAGAAACAGGCTAGCTTTCCTGCACTTTCATTGATACCGTGTTTAACTGCAATAAATTTATGAATTAAAAATACTCACGTACTTCCCTTTGGTTATGCGAACGAAATAGGCACTGTGACAAAGAATATTTTGCAATTTGTTGATAACCCCTTTAACAAAATAGCTCCAAATCTGGCGTCTTTCGTTAAAGACACGAATCACTTCCTATTTTATATAGCCGATCTTAACATTCCCCGTGGTTCGCTTCTTGTACCTCTTGATGTGGCATCGCTTTACACTAGCATCCCGCCCCCAGGCGGTATAAAGGCTTTTTTCACTTACATGAACGCTCAGATGATTACAAGCCAATTGACAGTTACGCGCTAGCAACCATGATCAATTTAATTTTCCGATGAACATTACCTGCAAGTAAGTTGAACTGCTACGGGCACAAGAATAGACTCTAATTGCGCAAATACCTTTTTGGGTGTCCTAGGAGACAAATTTCTTGCTGAACGCTCCCTTAAATAATTTTTCTGCGTTTTATCGATGACATCTTCTTAATTTGGCAACACAGGGAATCTGGACTTTATTCCTCTATTGCTGATTTTAATAACGCTCACTTGTCTATTCACTTGTCGCACAATATCTCAGAATCTACAATTGACTTTCTCGATGTCACCGTGTCCCTAGTTGATGGAAACGTTTCGACAAACCTCTATAGAAAGCCCACTGACAGGCATCAGTATGTACACTTTGAAAGCTGCCATGTTAAACACAATAAAACTACTATACCATACAGGCAAACCCTTCGCTTCAAAAGAATACGCTCTGAGCAATCAGATTTTGTTGATAACCATGACAAACTCTGGGAATCTCAAATCAAGCAAAACTACCCACAAGAATTAACTGACGATGCTCGGAAGCGTGCAGATTACCTGTACCACAAAACGCTGCTTGAACCGCGGTATAACACAACGGCTTATTCGCAACCTAATCCCGCACTCACCCACTCTGCGTCCGCGCCGAAAGTCAGAGCTGTTTTAAAGAAGCATCAGAACATCCTTATGCAAAGCCAGCGACTTCAAAGCATTTTTAAAGAGCCACCGCACACATTAATGCCGTTAAAAAAACCTACGGGACATGCTAACCTCTTCCACGATCGCATCGCCATCTTCGCATGGGTGTTCTCCTTGCCAAATAGCTCGTTGCAAAGAGTGCGCTTATATGACCACGTCACTAACAGTAAAAAGCACAGCTTCGAACTTTTCCGTAAACATTAAAGGCGATTTTAATGGCGATAGGTCGAATGTCGTATACCTCCTAGGATGTTCGGTCTGCGCACTCCAGTATGTCAGCCAAAAAGAGACGTCTTTTAAGACTCCGCTTTATTAACAACCTAACCCACGCACGTTCCTCTCCTGAGCTTCCCTTGTCCAAGCATGTAAATATTTCCAATTACTATTTCGAAAAAAGTACGGCTACTATATTGGAATGAGGTTTCCGTTCGCATCACGAAAGGGAAGTACCTGAGTTTTTTTAATTCATAAATTTATTACACTTAGACACACTGTCAATGAAAGCGGCTATTGGCAGGTGCCGATGGCCGAATCTAACCGACCGTAAGCAGCCTTTGTTACTCCTGACGGTTTTTATGAGTTTATTGTAATGCCGTTTGGCTGTGGAAACGCGCCCGCAACATTTAAAAAAAAATGATGCACAATATCTTAATTGGTGTGAAGTGGAAAACGTGTCTGCTACTTCGACGATATCGTATTTTCTCCAAATTTCGAGGCGCACCTAATATGGCTCAAACAAATTTTTACCTGCCTCACAGTCGCTGGACTAGAGCTAAACTTGAAAATGTGCCACTGAAAATGAGTCAGAAAATTGACCATCTTAGCCCATGTTGTGTCCAAGGAGTGCTTTCTACCTGACTCGAACAAGCTGCAACAGGTTGAGGGGTTTCTCAAGCCGACGTGAGTCAAGGCGCTCCACAGCTTTATTGGCCTCTGTTCTCATTTCCGCCCGTTTGTACAAAATTTCGCTTCCATTTTAGCACCTTTGACAAGACTACTCGGTAGCGACGATCTGTGTGGTCACCCGACTGTTGTGAGGTCTTTTCTACTCTACGGAGCTCGTTGACATCACCACCTATTTTGTACCACCAGTGCGCACGGATGCCAATAGTGTCGGCCTCGTCGCTGTTCTCGCACAGCTAAAGTCAGGTTATCTAGAATACATCGTTGCGTATGCCAGACGGACACTCACCAATGTTGAGTCCAATTTTTTGGTAACGGAGAAAGAGTGCTTGGCCATTCTTCGATCCTTGGGAAATTCCGCCCTTATTTATACGACCGCACATTCGATGTTGTTACCGACCACCACGCCCGATGTTGCTTGTCGTTCCTCAATGATTTCACGGGACGGCTTGCACATTTGGCCCTCCGGATTAAAAAAACGACATTCGCGTCTCTTCAAGAACAGGGTGCAAGCAGTCTGACGCCGCGGCCTTCTGTCGGTCGCATCTGCCGGCTTTGACAGCATGCTTCGATTCAACGGAGTCCATCCACTCTGCACTCACGCTCTGCACTCAACAGAGGCCCTCGCTATGCATGTAGCGAATCAGAAATGGGAAATGAGGGGCTGGGTGAATTAAGACAGAATAAGGGTTGGCATTCAAGAAAACCTCGGAAAGCAATAGGGGGGAATTCGGTAGGTCATAGAAACAGATGAAGAATTTTTGAGTCTGGAAGGAAGTCGTGAAAAAATGCCCTCCGTGTGGGATCCGAACACACGACCTCCAGAATACCGGTCTGGTGCGATGACCACTACACTACCAGCGGGCGGTTTCCCCACCCACGTAGAGGAAACGTTCTTGCGCGAGGCGTTAGAAAATGACTGCCTCGTTGTGTTCTTTTAGTACGCGCTACGTTCGGGCGCGAGGCGTTTGAGAACGAGTTCCCCGATGTTTTAGTACCGTGACTACATGAGACGCCGACAGCCCGGATGGGATGGATGGAAAGGACTTTATTGAGTAAATCCTGCAGTAGGTAAAGCCCGGTTGACGGGCCGACCTCAACGTGGCCGTGCGTTGCATCCTCTTGGGCAGCCCTACTCGACAGGGACCCCTTTGCGGAGTCAGTGCCTTTCGAGCGCCAAGAGAACCTGCTGGATGGCCCACTCTTGATCCGACTTGTTGGTTGAGGCGATGGCGAGTTGGAGATCTGCGGGGTATTCTGTGAAGCTGACGCCGTCTTGTATGGCTGCACAGTCCCATAGGATGTGCCAGCGATTGGCCGTACCTTGCTGTCGCACTGGGCGCTGGGATAATCGTCGGGGTATATGTGATGGAGGAGCGCCGGTGTGAGTACTGACGCAGTTAGGAGGCGTCGTAGGTGTACTGCTTCTTTCCTGCTTCGAGTCCCTAATGTTTTTCGCCTCTGAAAAAATGACTGGCGATTACAATAGTCCCTAATGAGATATTAGGGCACAGCAGCAGTGCTATAATTAAACTCTGAGTCCTCTGACATTAACTCGTGGGTTCCCTCGGCGGTAGCGATGATAAGCCTTTGCGTTGTCGGCGCAAAGTATGTCTGAGGGAGGTACCGCGAACCGCCTCTTAGGCAGGGAACGCACACCATCGTCACGCGCTTGCCCCCCTCACGTTTTCGTCAGCGTCGCGCAGACGAGCGCCTCATGCGGGCACCGCATACTGCCCTCATCCCTTCCCCTCCGCACACTTTCGGGGAGCGTTCGGGCCGCCACCGCGAACCGCCCTCCCCTCACAATTTCGCGGCACTCTCCTCATTTTCTTTCTTTTACTGTTCGGTCTTGCCATCGTTTACCGGTGTTTTCACTATTCGGTCTCGCCGTCGTTTACCCGGTTACGATGAAGACGCGTCTCAGCCCAGACACGGCGGCCAATAGGGCTGCGTCCTAAAATATGCTGCCACAGACGGGTATGTTGGCATGTAGTTTGGTGGAAAGCTGAACTGTTTTTGTAGTGCTTTCGTCGTGTCGCCGGGTGTAGAAAAAAAACTGGAGACGCAAAATCTCCCTCTCACTTACGTTCTGTTGCTTTGCCTAACTAGTATATAAAAATTCTCTAGCAGTGTACAATATCTGAAGTTGTCTGTGTACTGCTGCGTTAAACTGCAACTACGTAGTAAAAAAGTTGTATGTGCACACTCTTTCTCTGTTTTTTTATTTACCGTACAATAACATTTATATTCAAAACGTTCAGAAAATTTTTATTATTTCAAAATTTTCTAAAGCAACATAGTACAATAACACTACAAAAATAATTGAGTGTACAAAGCCACAACACTTTCAAAACATCGCCTTTGTGTAACCTCGTTCACACGTAGAGTTTTATTATAGTACACAGTTAATGCCGAACAGATGTTTGGTGATTGCGTAGGGAGCACCTGTCCACAGACTAACCACATCGGTGGTGGTTCTTTTTCAAAGACCATAGTCTATCTTGGGCTACTTAAACCCAGAAAATTTGGTCTTTCTGTATGTATGTCTGTCCGTCTGTCTGTCTGTGACTCGATTCAGCCACCCGGCCAAAGCAAAACAATGCCTGCGCAATAGTCTTATATAGTCACAGCTAAATGTGCCCGTCTAAGTCCGGTGTAATGTTCATACTTGTCAATATTGTTGAAGAACAACAAGACATTACGCATATATAAGACAACAAATTAATACAGAAGTGATATTTGCAGCGTTCCTTTATAAAAAATCGTACACGTTTGATTTTGGCGAGATTAAATACTTCATCAACTGAAGAAAAAAATATCACTCCGCCGTCGCCTGCTGTCGCCCGCGCCATATAGCTTCTGGCGGCATTTGAAGAAATCAAGTGGCAAGAGTTACGAAAGGTTCTACTAGATCGCTTCCACGTTCTGCTTGCAACGCACGTGGAGCAGGGAAACGCGGTTCTATAAACGTTGAAGTAGGGCGCCTCGACTAACGCGCGTCTTCGCCGTACGGCAGCGTTCGCATCGAGACGCCCCGTTTGGAGCAGTGGAACGCGGGAAATTTAAAGTGATTTAAGCAAACCTTTGGCGTCTTTACCTTGGGAGGAGCGCGACGCAAGAGGAACAACATGAGAGGTGGGCAGAAAAGCGAAGGGAGGCATTTACTTCGCAAAAGCCGATGAAGACTATTGTCTTTTGATGGCATTTGCAACAAAAAGAGCAGATACGCGGCCAATTTTTAAGCTTTGTCCCTGTCCTAATGTTCGCTAGTACGATGAATTTTTTAGTCAGTAACCAACTCGCGCAACCTAGCGCTTTAATAAGACGGTTTCGGCGCACCATTGCCCCCGAGTTGCTGCTGCTTCACTGCCGCAATGACCTTTACTCCATCATTGTTGCTAGAAGTGTGCGATTCCTTCATTTTTTTGGAAATGGGACATCAGCTTTGAGTGGCCTACGCTATGAAGTGTCTTTCTCGGTCCGAGCGAGTGTTGCCACGATTACGTCGGACACTGGAGTCTTTCTTGTTCCGAGAAAGTGTTGCAACGATCATTGCGAACAATGGAATTTTTTTGCCAATCTTGGCTGATCTCCCGAAACGAGTACGCTTTACTTGACAATCGTGCGGCCGGAAGGCTGGGCGGTGAGTGCGAAGCACGCACACAAGCGATCATTTTTTTCTATTTTTTGAGCCACTCAACGGTCGCCGAGAGGCAGGGGCTCTCGTGCGCTCTGCATTGTTTCATCGTATTTTTAACGGCGGACACGAAAATTACGATTTGCTAAACAGTTTCGCTGTTAATAATGCACCCCAAGTTCAGGCACCATGGCATGCCATGTGTTACGATCGACGGACAGACACCGCGAGCAGGGGTCATCTACTTAGCTACCTCGGTTAACCAGCGCTGATGATACCCCCAATCCTCCTGATCGACTCAAACGCCGGCATGTATCGAAACCGACTGCGCGCGTACACATTTGTGCGCCCTCTGGCGACAGCACTGAATGCTACGAACCGAGGTGTCCTACCGCTACGCTAAACGCATTGCTTCTTCGGGCTGTCCACCCCCCTGGCAACGGATTTAGGGGTATGTGACCGCCCTTGACTTCTTAACGGGTCTTCGAGAACTAGCCGCAAGTAAACTGGTCACAGTCAACCGAACATAGGTGAACTCCTCGAATGAGGCTAGTTCTCATTACCCATCTCGTACCAAGAATACTCGTCATCATCATCATTATCATCATCATCACCAGCCTATCTACGCCCACTGCAGGGGAAATGACTCTCCCATTATTCTCCAATTACCTCGGTACTGTGCCAACTGTGACCAATTTATCTCCGCAAACTTCTTGATCACATCTGACCGTCTAACCTTCTGCCGCCCCCAGCAACGCTTGCCTTCTCTAGGGATCCACTCTGTTACCCTTAATCACCAGCGGTTATCTTGCCTTCGAATTACATGCCCTGCCTTGCCTTCGAATTACATTCTACTAATATGTCTTTAACACCAGTTTGCTCCCTGACCCACTCCGCTCTCTTCTTGTTCCTTAATGTTACACCTATCATTCTCCGCTCCATTGCCCGCTGAGTCGTTCTAAATTTAAGTTGAACCCTTTTAGTGAGCCTCCAAGTTTCTTCCCCGTAGGAGAGTACTGGTAAGATGCAGTTGTCGTACACTTTCTTCTTCAGCGACAATGGTAGGCTGCTATTCATTATTTGAGAATGTCTGCCATATGCACCCCACCCCATTCTGATCCTTCTAATTATCTCTGCCTCATAATTGGGATCTGGGGTCACAACTTGGCCTAAGTGGATTTATTCGCTTACCACTTCCACTGCCTCGCCACCTATCTCAAGCCGCTGTCCCGGCTAATGTACAGATGTCCCGGCTAATGTACAGATCCCTAAAGAACTCCTCGGCCACTGTGACTATTTTATCCCTTTTTGTGATGACATTGCCTTGCTTATCTTTAAGTGCATACATCTGATTTTTCCCCGCGCTAAGACGCCTCTTCACTACTTTCAGGCTACCTCCGTTCTTTACAGCGTATTCGATCCTCTCCATATTATACTTCCGTATCTCAGCTGTCTTACGCTTATTGATTACTTGTAAAGCTCCGCTAGTTCTATTCTGTCAGCTGCGGTGGAGATTCTCATGGTTTGCCGTTTCTTAATTAGATCTTTCGTCTCCTGTGAAGGTTTACCAGTATCCTGCCTAGCCATAGTGCCCCCGACTTGTACTGCACACTCTGTGATAATGCGTGTAAGGTTGTCGCTGGCTTCCTGTGTCGTAGGCTCGGCTTCCTCGTTAAGAGCGGAATATCGGTTCTGCAACGCGATCCTGAGTTCTTCTACGTTACATCTTACTGTAACTCATTTGTCGGCTTCTTTCGTACTAGCTTGTTGCGGTCCCTCCTCAAGTCTAGCCTAATTCGAGATCTTACCATGCGGTGGTCACTACACCTTACCCTTCCGAGCACTTCCACATCCTGCACGACGCTAGGGTTATCGCATAATATGAAGTCTATTTCATTTTTGTGCTCCCCATTCGGGCTCTTCCAGGTCCACTTCCGACATTCCGGTTTACAGAAGAAGGTATTCATTATACGTAGGTTATTCCGTTCTGCAGGCTCAACTAGTAGGTCCCCCCTGCTATTTCTACAGACCAGACCATAGTTCCCAACTGCCTTGTATCCAGCCTGATGCTTGCCTACTTTAGCATTGAAGGCCCCCATAACTGCGGTATACTGTGTTTTTACTTTAGCCATTGCCGATTCCACATCTTTCATAGAAGCGTTCCACTGCTTGGTCGTTGTGGCTGGATGTGGGCGCGTAGCCCTGCACCACCTTGACCTTGTACCTCTTATTGAGCCTAATTACAAGACCTGCTGCCCTTTCGTTAATGCTATGGTGTTCTTCTATGTTGCCAGCTATGCTTTTAGTTACTAGAGGTCCCACTCCCAGTTCTCCTCTGTCCTCTAGACCACGGTAACATAGGACGTGTCCTTTTTTCAGCACCGTAGCGGCTTCGCCTGCCCTCCTAACCTCGCTAAACCCTATTACATCCCATTTAATGTCCTCTAATTCCTCGAGCAACACCTCGAGACTTGCTTCGCTAGATAAGGTTCGCGCGTTAGGCGTTGCCAGGTTCAGGTTCCATTGGCGGCC
Organism: Haemaphysalis longicornis; assembly: GCA_013339765.2. Taxonomy (NCBI): domain Eukaryota; kingdom Metazoa; phylum Arthropoda; class Arachnida; order Ixodida; family Ixodidae; genus Haemaphysalis; species Haemaphysalis longicornis. The sequence goes on along the minus strand of CM023452.1, from coordinate 37,270,394 downwards.
TGTCCGGATCCAGGGATTCTTAGCACCCTCTGCTGCGTCACAGGTCTGACCGCCACCGTGGTCAATTGCTTCGCAGCCACTGGGGACTAAGGGCCATGGGTTAATTGGCATATTCATGGGAGGTTGTGGCCGTTACTACACCAGAGTGGCCAATCCTGCTCTGGTGAGGGAGTGCATTGCCGGCGATGGTCGCCGGGGTCAGGCCGCACCCCAAGCCCCTTTGTGCAATTGCATCAATGCGGGGATATTTTTTTTTAATCCGGTGGGAATTGTCTGGCACCGGGATTCGAGCCACGGTCCTTCTGCACGCGAGGCGGGTGTTCTACCTCTACGCCATCGCCGGTAGCATAGTGGTACTCGCACCAGACCCGTATTCTGAAATACTCGTAACGCAGTGCAACTGGCCACGCATCCGCTGCCTCACTCTACAAATCTTTCACCAATCCTGGATGTGCCATTGATGCTAAGCAATTAGAACAATCCCGAGAATTTTTCACTTATGCGCGAGATTAGGTACTCTGCTTTGCAGCCGCCTCAACTTTTCGTTTCCTGGGCGCCCTTGAAAAAGCACGTCAGTTGAGACAGCGCATTTTATGAGTTGTTTTTTTAATTAACGGCTTCAGCACACTGCGTTATGCAATAGATATGACCTTTGTACGTGGGAGTGTGAAAAAAGGAGTTAATTTAAAACCACATCTCAGCGCGCAGCGACTAGTGGTAACAGCGCTTCCCTAAAAACAGAAAACGAAACCAGTCAGTTTCCAAGTACTCCGGGTAATCAGCACTTTGCACAACAAATGTCTCTGGAGGTGAGACAAGCTACTCCAGAATCAACCTACAAAAGTTCAGAGGTGTTCAAAGAAAGAGTTCATAAACTCGCTAAAACTCGATACGGTACAATAGTGATGCTGAGGATGTTTTTTTGTGACCACTATGAATCACGTGGACCATAGTAACAGGAACGATTCTTCACATAGAGCTACCAACTCATTTTTAAGTGACTCGGAAGGATCACCGCACACGCCACAGCAGTGGAAACAGCGCGTGCTGCTGTCGGGCGCGAAGACACGTGGCACCACAATTTCACCGTATTTCAAAAGCACCAGCATACATCAGGAAGTTCACGAGCATGATATTTGAACATTTGGACGTGTGCTCCATCTAAGTGTAACACGAAACAACAGGCTTAACACAGTCCAAAACGTTACCGCTACAGGACACTGAAAGAAGGCACGTTTCAATGTTTCAGTGTGCCCGGAGTGCGGACACCGTGAGGAATGCGGAACGCCTAATCTTGCCAGACGGTCACACGTCGGAAGAACTTCCCAGCCACGCCACATCATCCGAAAGAGCAAACGTCATACGGAAGTGCCGCCGAAGTCAGCTCATGCCAGCGGATGCCGCATGATCTTGCTGTCTGTTGATTGTCTAATTGCTTCACTGCCAATTTTTCGCACAATTCGCTTGCCGTACTTTGCCTGACGTTTCGGCTTAGCAAAATAGACAGCGTAGCGCTAGCGCTACGCTGTTGCTTTTTTGTTTCATTTTTTTGAATCTCTAGTAAATTTGGTTTGGCTTGGATAAGTAAGACACTGGAATCACTTGGCCTTACTTTTTTAGCGAGGAGCAATGGCAACAAGGCGATCTTAGTTTGAATTAACCGTTCTGGACACTGACACCTTCGAATTACCGGTAGTTTCCTTCCATTGAAATATACAGGGCTGTTCCGGGACAAGGGCATCGGTTCGAATGAACCGCACGTTCGAATTAACCGAGTTTCAAATAACGAGCTTTTACTTTATTAGGATATTCTCAGCAACATCGACCCTGTGCTTGCTGCTTAATCTGTGACGAATCCCCAACAGAGGTACCAATATGTATAAAACAACTGATATTACGTAGAGCCGAAGTATTCGAAGTAGAGTGTTTTCACCACCAGCTTTTTTGTGCCTTAGTCTTGTAACGTCCTATCCGAATGTTCCAGTTACCTTTCGGTGTTGTAACCGCTGGAAAGTAGGCTGTCTGCAGCTATTATAGGCGTTTTAATTGTTAGCCTTTTGCTATAGGGCGTTCGCGGCCACCTTGTGTCAGACACAATATTTCATTGCGTGAGTGTTCTAGAAAATTTGCGGCCGAAGCAGACAACAGCAGCTCAGTTGGGAAGACTAGTACATACCTGCCGTTTATTCAGCCGACTCAAAAAACCTCGATAGCTTACTCGGTGTTTTCCACTAATACAGAATTTGGCTCCGCGCCCATGAGATTATCCGTAACTCGTGATCTCTTTTGCCTTGCGTAACCTTTTGCAGCCGCCTGAAGGGGCCGACAGCTCCAGAAGATTGGACCGGAGGCCTCGCCCTGGACCGCTACCGACTTGGGCCGGGATTCAGTGATGCCAAGTGAGTGGCCAACCTGTAGCAGCGTATTTTAGAGCGATGACATTTTCACTCATGCCACTCTTGTTCTAACGGGTAGCACCGTCAACCTTTTGATGCTAAACTATTATTTGAAATTGTTGGTAAAAAAATCCGGCGTCCGCGGCGCACAATATGTAGCCGACGGATTAGAAAGTGGCGTACTGCGCAAAGGGTAAAGAAAGAACGTCTGTGACCGCTCGGAACGACGCCAGGGTTTTCAGGGAGGCTTGTTCCTCTAATTAGGGTAACTAATTGAGTTGAAAAGAAAAGTAGGTAAATTTTCGCTGGGTGGGTTTCCAGCCCGGGTCGTCCGGAATGCGCTGCCAACACTGAACCACTAGACCACCGCAGCTGCATGATTCCAGCTGAGAAAAGGTGAACCGAGTTACTGGGTTGTGCCATTGGCTTAGGAACGTGTTTTTCAGATATGTACCACAGCCTGTCTGTGCAAGCGGGGATTTTATCGAGTGAGCGTGCATGTACTCAGTGCTACAGCAGGAATCTCAGCATGATGATTACTCAAATAGCGATGACGGGAGTAGAAAAGCACGTTCCTGGCCCTAGCGCATAGGTAGTGCTAAGAAGAGCGATTCACAAAGAACCTCTTCACAAAGGCCAAAGGATGATCGTGATAACTAGCTGACGCATGCATACCGCTATACACGTGCCGTTGTAGACATAACGTTATTAGCGTGCATAAAAGGAACGCCCGGCATTTCACGGGACACTCGTTCCAGAAATACAGTCCCTACGGTGTGCACCGTGATGCACTCGAATCCGTCTACATTCACAGCAGCTGTGGCAAATGGCAGACCACATGGCGGCACATCCGTTCTACACTTCAATAATAATGCTTCTGTATATACTACATTGAAAAGAGTGCTGAAGTTGTTGTAGAATTGGTTGAAACAAACCTTTGAAAAGCCTAACCTGCTCCGCACTAACTTCACAGGCGATCGAAAGAGCGAACTCTGGGCTTGGTTTTCGCTTCACTATGTCTTAAGAACTTCCTGGTTGTACTAGAATTTTGGTCGAAACAGAATAGTTGTGATAGTTAACCTGCTTTGCACCAACCTAAAAACTTTTTGAACGAGCGGGAAATTCAAAGATTTATATTTCACTTTTAAAAAATTCCTACGGAGTCCTTCGGTATATTTGGGAGCCAAGTAAAAAGTAAATTGAAAGATTTCTTCGCACACTTGTATGTAGTATTTTTGAATTTTACGTTCCTTGATCCACGATTATTTTTGTCACCTATGGTCTTTGCTGCATTCAATGCCCACGTTACTTACTGCTAGGACTGTGCAGCATTCGTTGCGGCATTGACTTTCTGTCTGATCAATATTAACTTTGTATTCTGTTTTAATCCCTGAGGGCGTGTTTAATTACGAACGAGCAAATAAGTGAACGAAAGAATAACTAACGAACTGAGCAGCACTTGCCTACACTCTTAAAAAATCGACGCTGTTGGACTTCACCGTAATGCCCCGTAACTACCAATCGGCGCGACCAAACGTAAAAGTAGGATAATTTATCGCTGGGTGGGTTTCCAGCCCGGGTCGTCCGGAATGCGCTTCCAACACGGAACCCCTAGAATTTAGCGAAGGATGAGACCCAGGATGGGATTACAATAAAAAGTACAATATGCCTGGGATGAGTGCGGAAGGCGCGCATGGCAGCTGATGTCCCAGCGAAAAGTCCGTTCGGTGCTCTAATGACATAAAGAGCCTCGTCGTTCGTAAAATTCGCACGTTTGGTCGGACTAACTAACGAGTTGTTTGGGTTAAATATCGAGTTAACGCAAGAACATGTGTATGACGAACCGTGTAGAACCGGGACTAACGTTGGCACTGCAACATAGCGCGATTTTCCAGTTCACTCATTGATAAAGAAATTTCAGACGGGGTGATTTCCGCCTACACTATAATGTTGGGATACCATCTCTTCACACTGAGACAGATACGAAGTCAGTTCGCATATAGATACCATGAATAAAGCGAATTGCTCAATTTTGAGTTTTATCACGACTATCAATATTTATTTTTGTGTGAGGATCCCAAAGGTAGTCACAAAATCTGTGTTCTGCGATTCCGTGAAAACTGATTAAAAAAAAGTAATTTCTGGCTCTTGGGTTTGGAAAATATAGCGCATTCGCAGTACAGGACTTTCGCAGTAGACAACCGTTATGCAGCTGGACCCAACGAAACCACAAAAAAAAATTCACTCGGTTGCTTTCACCTATCATGAGTGCAATGAAAGAGGATATTTTCAACGTAACGAATTGTTTACACAGAAAGTAACAATTTTTTTTATAACTTGACGCACTGGTATCAACCGCGTATATTTGGCCTCGGGGAAACACAAGTATCTGTTTTTTTGTAACTTCAATGAAGCCTGTGGAAGCGCAATTAAGGTTTACGCAGAAGTGGATCTACCATTCGGCAGGCAGTGTTTTGCGTAACAAGATTGCTAGCGCGAATGAAGTGCGACTTCCGACGCAGTGCTCCTGGACTTGCCTCAAAGAAGTCAACTACTGTAGGGCCGTTCAGATGGATATGAAAAGGCTTGCACCGCATGCAGCTGTGTTTAAGGCAGGAGGGAGATCGGGGTTGTGGCATGGGCTCAGGCTCTCCCTGTTAACAAAAAGAGGAGCTTAACCCTCCCCCCCCCCTTGTCTTTGCACGAATAGAGAAATGATGATTTTGAAAACAACAACAATATAGGTAAGATTCGCGACCGCATGGATAGAAGATTTAAACGTGGACATCGCCCAGCCGGATGCAACGTGACCTCTGTCCCCGTGATCCAACAGTTGGGGTTGTTGTTTTGCAAAGATTGTTAGATACCTACGGCCCGATAGGGAAATCGGCAGTCCGAAGTTTGTTCGGTAGTACCGTACTTACCGGATTCCAACGCGTACTTTTTTTCCTGAAAAATAGGTCGAAAAATCGCATGCGCGTTAGAATCGGATACGAAACCGAAACTGCCGAAATAGCAGAAATTTCGTCCCACCCATCGCCATCGCCATCTAAAAATGGCGCTTGTTTTTTCGGACGCAGGGAGCATAGGCGCCCAGGCTTTTCTTTCGGCGTTCACAAAAATCGTCAAATCGTTCCACTTGCGCGTTTGATAACAGCAATGGCAGCATCGGCTCTCACGCGTTCATAATTAGCGGTCGGCTGAAGCGTGCCCCTCTGGAGAAGCCCGCGGGATGGGCGTGCGAGGCGCGGGCCATGATCCCATCAACCATGGTTGAACGTTCGTTCAGAAGTGTGGCATCGCGAACGCGCTTGACGGCACCAAGGACGAGATGTTGTGGTCAGCGGAGAGCGACGAGGAGTGAGAGGAGTGAGATTACTTCGAGAAATAAAT